>BGPT01000217.1:163548-196822 GCA_003297045.1 Symbiodinium sp. clade C Y103
CCATTTTGCATGGTATTTGCTGCATTTTGGCACTTGAACCTCTTATTTTACATGGTATTTGCTACATGTTGGTACTTCAAACGTTCATGTGGGTTTCTTTAGGGTTTCATTTAGGGTTTCTTTAGGGTTTATTTAGGGTTATGTAGGGTGTCATTTATTGTATCTTTAGGGTTTTATGTAGAATTTCATTTATTGTATCTTTAGGGTTTCTTTAGGGTTTCATTTAGGGTTTCATTTAGGGTTTTTTAGGCTTTCATTTAAGGGTTCCCTTAGGGTTGCATTTAAGGTTTCATTTAGGGTTTCATTTAGGGTTTCTTTAGGGTATTTTTAGGGTTCATTCAGGATGTCTTTCGGGTTTCGTTTAAGGTTCTTATCAGGATTTCTTATCAGGATTTCTTTAGGGTTTCTTTAGGGTTTATTTAGGGTTTGATTTAGGGTTTCATTTAGGGTTTCTTTAGGGTTTCTTTAGGGTTTCATTTAGGGTTTCATTTAGAGTTTCTTTAGGGTTTCTTTAGGGTTTATTAAGGGTTTCATTTAGGGTTTCATTTAGGGTTTCTTTAGGGTTTCTTTAGGGTTTCATTTGGGGTGTCATTTATTGTATCTTTAGGGTTTCTTTAGGGTTTCATTTATTGTATTTTTAGGCTTTTTTTAGGTTTCATTTATTGTATCAATCTTTAGCGTTTCTTTAAAGTTCTATTTGGGGGCTACTTCGGGTTGCATTGAGGTTTCAAAGCAGAGGAGCAGAAAAGAAAAAGGCACAGAAGCAGAGAAGCAGAAAAGCAGAGAAGCAGGAAAAGCAGGAAAAGCAAAAAGCGGACAAGCAAAGAAGCAGAAAAGCAGGAAAAGCAGGAAAAGCAAAAAGCGGAAAAGCAGAGAAGCAGAAAAGCACAAAAGCAGAAAAGCAGAGAAGCAGAAAAGCAAAGAAGCAGAAAAACACAAAAGCAGAGAAGCGGAGAACCAGGAGACCCAAAAAAAAATCCAAAACCTGNGCAGAAAAGCAGAGAAGCAGAAAAGCAAAGAAGCAGAAAAACACAAAAGCAGAGAAGCGGAGAACCAGGAGACCCAAAAAAAAATCCAAAACCTGTCCCCAAAAAAAAACAAAAATAAATGACCATCCTTTTAAAATAATTAACATGGATTTCCTGCAAGGGTTGTGTTTTTTCCTCTCAATCCACTGAGGTAAAGGTTCTCACTTGCCTCAATCTATTGACCCCACTTCATGGCTAATCTTTATTACGCTGCAAAAAGAAATATCTTACAACTTGGCATTCCAATATGTCGCCAATGCATTTGTCCGTAAAAAATCTCCACTACACTAGGCACAACAAAATAAATCAACTGGCTATGTATGTATCCCACTGTGTTTTGGGGCAAACAAGAACAGTTCAACTTCTGTGGTAAACCCAGTGCCATTTGCACCATCCCCAAGTCATCACCGTTATGGGTTAAACCCTCCCCAGTCATGGTAGGTTTATGACAGCCAGGGTTTACCACAGTACTTGGTGGCTCATCCCAGTCATCGGAAGGGCACCGTACCTTTGCGCTCTTCCTCACCGGGATCAGACTTGGCATTCATGGCCTGACAGCGCCAATGGAAATGGCGATGTTCATGGGGAACGCGATGATCAACGATGGGATTTTGGAACCAATAATGGCGTTGAAGGTCCATGCCCGTGGATTGCATCTGATTCACTTGGCCACATTTAATTCTTGACGAATTTTTTATATACCTCAAAATATCTTGATAGTCAAGAATTGATTGACAAAAAATCCAGGGTGCGTCTTTCCCAACTCCCTACTGAAAAAGATGCTCAGCATTGTTATACCATCTGGTCGTGGTCAATCTAGAATACCCTGGAGAAAAGATGTGCACATGCTGAAAAGACTAATCAGCACAAGGTGGGCCCCTCCAGTTCTGTTTGTTGGATTAATTCAGCTGTCTACAACCGCCGCTATACAATTCGTTCGATATATCTATGTATGTACTGTAATATAATATATATATATATATAAATATATAAAAAATATATATATAAATATATATAAATATATATATTTATATATATATATATATATATGTATAAATATATATATATAATCAATCATAATATATAATTACCCTTCACCAAGGCCCGCTGTGGTGAAGCTCTGCCTCGACACACTTCTTCAGCAATTCCACATCGCCCTGGCGGTTAGCACAAAAGATATCTGATCTGTGAAAAAACAAGGATATTGGGGATGTACTGAAAAACTGTCTGAAGAATAAGAACTGGGATTTGAAAGGATTTGATGATATGATTCATTGGCACAATCTCTCAGTTTTGCATGGTTCAGCAAGGAAAATATTGATGAGGACTGTGGGTTCTACTCGCAATAAATGGAAATCAGACCGTTGCGTGCAACGATTCGCATCTCAGGGTATTAACAAATCATAGATTAAACCATCACAAATGAAGGTATAGCCTACCCGGTCGAGCCCTCGTCATGACTAGCCCTGGGTGGACATACAATTACCCGCACATTCAGATGAATCAAGTCTTTCGGGGAAAAAAAACAACTGAGTTGGAAAACCAACCTGGTGCTGAGGAACTGCAGTCCTCGGCTAATCAATGATTTTCTATGATTTTTCGAGTAACCGGGATTTTCGGGTGAACCTGTCAACTTCGTCGGGCAAGCTCACTAAAATGTTAAACGATCATCAAACAGGTCCAGGTATATGTATATGAGAATTTCATACTGTGACTGTAAAGTAGTGTGGGCGTATCTCTAGATACGTATAAATATAATTACATAGACATAGATGGTCATATAACATCCTATGTACGAGTACCGTTGTTTTGAAACTCTTAGTGCACAATTAAATGTATACCATAGCTTCATGACTATAACAAGTATATAGGGGGTTAGCTAAATTGGGGGAAAACCCGAAGCAATGAATACGTTCCCCTTTAAGAGGTTGCCCATGTTCAATGATTTTGGGGTACGCTGGGTAAGCTCCAACCTGACCAGTTGGGACATGAGGTCGATATCACCCAGGTAGAATGGAGTACATAAATCCCATCAAGAAACTCGCCCGTTTGGTTTGCTGAGTTTCTTATTTTAATCTTCATTTTGCTTACTTAAACATGGTTTTCACATGGTTTTCACATGTTAAAACCATGTTAATTTTTCACTGAAAGCTCCACATGTTCAGCACGCAGGTTCAACGCGTAAGACCCCGTGCCTCAGGCTCATCCACCGAGGTGCAGAAGAACCTCAACAGACAACGGGTGAGCTCAACCGTTTCCAAATGGATACGTGGAATGGGATTTTTCACGGGATTTCGTGGGATCACTGGAATATTACTGGATATTCAAAACAGTTGAAGTGGATTAGTTGTATTTATATATATATAGTGGAAATATGAACTATATTGGGAATACATGACGGGACTTTATAATATATAATAATATATATATATATAATTATATATATATAATACTGGGAATATAAAGGCGAGCTCAAACATTGGCAATGTCCGAATACATCTATACAAGGATGATTTATTCATCAAGCATTGGTAGGATTACCGTAAGCAAGAAAAAGGGACATCTATAAGTTCTATAAATTTGAAATCAAGAAATGGCTGGGATTTCCTCCATCAAAAGGTAGAAAGTCGCGGAAACTTAACCAAAGTGACCCAAGTATAGAGTCAAGCAACAAACAATGGGTGTTTCACCAACCCAAAAGTGAGGATTTGAGCATATTTGAGCTACAAGTAAGAGCAAGACTTGAGACTCTTTAGTGCATATGATGCTCTGCCATCCTGCCCTCTTCCGCAGACACTCTTTGGAGACCAGTTGAGCAAGAACAAGCCCCGTTGCCCAAATGTCAGCTGCTTAGCGCTCTTGCCCTCATCATCCGATCTCGCTCGAGTCCAAAAATGATGCCATCCATTCCCATAAAACTTCCCCAACATCCCTGGTTCTCATGGGCTCAATGAAATATATGCATATATTGTGAGATCACATGCAATCCATGAAATATCATGAAATCGCATGCTTCTCAGGGTTTTTAGCTGATCTTCCCATTAACACCTCCTTTTTTGCGGTGAGATGCCGTGAGTCGATCCATGATTGCCAGGGCACTGCAGGCCGCCCATGTCCGCGGCTCCCTCGATCTCCACGCCACGCTTGCCGCCCTCCTTCAGCACCTGGGGCAAACATACGAAAAGATGTGGAAAACCCATAGGTTTCCCGTTTGGAAAATCATCTACATTCATGGTGGGTAAACTCCGCATCAAACTTAGTTTACTGAAATGTAATATGCCATAACCGATTATTTTGGGTAAAATATGTGATCGTTGGCAACTTTCTTGGCGACTCTGAGGGTCTAAGGAGATATAAAATGGTGGTGTCAGAAGGATAAAAGGTATCAACAAGTAGTTATGACGACTTATATCCGGTTGCAGTGAGGATATACGCATGGAGATAATAAAACTATAAATGGCCCAAAGGGGAGATATTAAGTGAAGATATAATATCAAGTACCCCATAAGTGACCCCAAAATGAACAGAAGTACCAAAGCATAGTTTGAAACCATTGTTGATATAGATGCAGCCACCCTTGAGCTCCGAAGAACTGTTTGCCGTGGACTGCACCGCAGGAAATGTGGTGCCAGGCAGGCATATGAAAGTATAACAACGAAGTGATGCAAGGCTGCACGATGCAACGTCGACGCACCGGGAAGGGCACGGTGAAAGCGTCTCCAAGTGCACCAGGGGATGCCCTGTGGTGGGGGCCTTCACAATGCTTAGCACCTATGTTTCCATAGGCCCAGGGGCGCCGTGCACGTCGAGGTGCTGGAGGCGAAAGTGGTAAGCCCCCACCAAGCATAGTTTGTAGTTTGTAATGGGGGTATTTGGTATTGGGGGGAATAGGATTAAAATATATTAAAATGGAGATATAATGTTGTAAACCCAACAAACAACTCGAATTATGAAGGGTTTATACATGTTTACACAACTGATTTCTGGTGAGTCGTTGGGGATGGTTCATAGTGAACCACAAACTGGAGATGGTTTGTGGTATCGCGCATCCCCTGTTAGTAAATGAGACAAACCCAATAACAAACCATCCGCAGCTGGAGTTTATACATATATCTCTCTCTCTTTGGATTTACATTGCAACATGAGGTCCTTATAATTCATTCCGGTCATATGTCCCATTATATACCCATGATATCCCATTACACCACCATTTCTGCTCACTAAATACAATGTGTTGATGGTCAAATCCCCATGTTTGATGGTTGAAACCTCGTTTCTGTTGTTAAATCGCAATGCTTGTTGGTAAGTAGGTGGTTGATCACCTGTTCACCAACCTGGCTTGTTGGAGTTCTGAACCTTCTTAGCTACCTTTTTTGGGCACTGCATTGTAGGAAACCACTTTCAGAGCCCAAACAATATGATCCATTCCCCAACCATTCTCCAACCATTCTCGAAGCATTCACCCAGCCTTCTTGAGCTTCTTGGCCTCAGATGTGCATCACTTTCAGACCCATGATATGGTCCATGACATCCTCATTTCCAAGGTTTATCATGGTTGATTCGCACATTTTCAGGTACTAAACTCACTAAATACCCATTAAGTTGGCCATGTAGATGTTAGCTATCATCATAATATCTTAATCTAATTATATCCAAAGCATATCAAATTATATCCAAATTATGTCCCCGGTTATAGTCACGCCGCTGTGAAACTCCTCATACCCCCTTGGCTCCCCATTTTGGGAATATGGATACAACCATAGCTCCCAACCACATCATATCCCCAGCAAATCCCCACTTCTTGATTTGTTTTCCAATTGAAATCCCATTGAATAGCCACGATATCCTTAATTTTTGTTGTCTGCATCTCTCTTGCTTAAATTCCAATGTGTGGGACGGCGAAATCTCAATTCCCATTTTTGATGGTAAAAACTCCGTTCTTTCTGTTGGTGAAATTGCACGTGTTTGATGCTTAAATCATTGCTGGCTAAGTCTCCGTGTTTGCTGTGAAATCCAATTCCTGTTGATGAAATTCCATTCTTGTCGGTTCGATGTCACATGTTTGTTGCCATGTCCAAATTTGTGTTGGTTAACCCTCCATTTGTGTTGATTAAAGATGCTAAAGCCCGATCTTTGATGTCGAAATCTCCACTTTGGATGTTTGAATTACATTTGTTGTTGGTCAGATCAAATCCAAATGTGTCCTGGTTAAATCTATATTGGCGTGTTTAATCCTAATGGATTGTCGTTTGAATATCCTTTTTGTTGGCGGTTACATCCCAAAATTATGGTAAAATCCCAAGGTTTGATGAATATATATATATATATATATCAAACCTCAATTTGTTGCCGTGAAATCCCAATTTTTTCCATCCCAATGTTCCATGGAAAATCCCGATGGATCCAGAATGGGACAAGCTGCAGGATCCTCAGGTGCCTTGGCCTCCTCCTTGGGAGCCTCCTTTTCCTGGCGATTTCACCGGGAAAACATGGGGGATCATGGGGATTTCAGCATGAAAAGTGGGGATTTAAAGCATCAAAAAACGGGGTTTCAACAAGATCTAAGCATCAAGAGATATCAAGAGTACGGATTGAAATCGTCAAATTCTGTCAATAGAGACGTATTCAGCCAAACGAGGACTTCAGCAGCAAAACTCGGGAGAGTTCAGCCGCAAAACGGCTAATTTCAGCCAGGAAAATCGAGTGGGGCATATCACGGCATGTTGGGATGATGATCCAGTAGGGATTTCATCAACAGTTGGGGAAATCGACTGGAAATCACCCTGGGCCTTCTTCTCTTGGGCCTTCTTGATGTCCTTCTTGTTCATCTTCACCTGCCAAATCTGGGATTGAGATGGGATTTTATGACCAACGATCTGGGATTTGATATGATTTAAGATGATTCAAAATGATTCATTTATGGAAAATGTGGCATGACCTCCTCATCGGGTAGTGGATGACACCACTACCACTTTTTTTCTGGAGCATAGCATTGATCAAAAACGAATCTCGTGTTGTGTATCAGGTCATGTCATTCCGCTATAATATAGGGTATAACGTGTATGTATACATACATGTATAAGTATGAGTGTATATAATTGTCTATACATGATAATATGCAAAGTACTATACAATATCTAATGTCTATACCATGGTATGTAGGGGCATCATCATATCACACGTGTTGCGTGGCCCCTGGATTCGGGTCATATCTGAGGCCCACTACGGAGGTTCCCCAACAAGCCATTATGAATCAACCGCTCTTCCTGTAGCTTATTTCATCATGTTTCTTTTAATCAAACCCCAGTTTTTTAGGTTCGAGATCGCGAAAAAGGGCAACGTGTTTGGTTTCTTCAATCATCATTGCTGGTAGAGAGAAATATCACATTCCCAAGCAAATTCATTCCCATGAAAACCACAGGAATTCTACAAATCAACCATGTTTATCAATTGTTCTCAATACACAAATTTTGAGATCTCATGACATTAGTTCATTTGGAAAAACATCCATTAACTTTCTGTTGAAACATATCATTCCAATAATCAATAAACCGCCATGCATCAACAAGTAAATTGGCATAGTATAACATATATACAAAACCTCCAAATAATGGTCCCACCCGCTCCAACCTCCTCCGGCAATCCAGCCCGTCGCCTCCTCCAAGGTGTAGGTCTGAGTTTCAATGGTCGAGATGCCTTTGATGGCCTTCAACTTGCCCAGAAACTCCTCCTGTCGCTGGTGATCCGATGAAAATGGTGCGACCATGGTGGTTTAACCGCAACATTTTTGGTGCGACAAGACCCAATATCAACAAAAAAAAAGGTGGTTAAAGCTGTAATAAACCAAAGACAGATATGTTGACCGATCAAAAACGTCTTCAATCCACCATGAAACATGAGATGTAGCTGAAGCCATCCAAAAAAGTGGTTCGTTCAGGGACAGTTTAGAGAAAGCACACCATATTTGATGGTAAACATTTGATGGTAACATGGGAAAAAAAATTGGTGTCCCATATGTTTGTTCGCTTCAACCAACCCATTGGATTAGGCTTAGATACGTCATTTGTGAGTCCCATACCCAGCAGGTTGAACTGACCATACCGTGGTGGTGGAAAAGGGGATGCCTGTTTGGCTTTGGCGAAAGATGGGGGTAGTCGGTATACCGGTATACAGTACCCCAAGCCTTTCAAATGGGGAAAATGATGACCAGCCATTAAATGTTGGGTACCCTATTCTCAAACCATCCCAAACCCAATCAACTTTCCTCTTGCTAGTCTGGCATCAGTGTCTTGAAACTCAAACAAGTTCTATGCATGCTGAATTTTGTCCCAAAGATGAGTTCATGCGCTTGATGCATCCCATGAAATACTGCTTGGTTCAGAACGATATCATTCACTATGCACCAGGTAGTATACCCTCCAGGAAACGAACATAGCTCTGGAAAATGTACAGTAACATGTGTAGACTAGATGACTTACATACTAAAAACGGTGATCTTCCATAGCTATAGTTTACTAGAGGGTAAACCCCCATATAATAACCAAGCAACAGGGGTTCTGGTATGATTTGGACACTGCTCAGATGGATTGCAGGAATAATTGTTACAGTATCGGTAGAATATGTGTCACATTAGCAACACGCACATAATTACAACAAATTCAACTTACAGCAAGTGGAAGGAAGACCAGGTATTGCCTGTTAAACCCTTTGGAAATTACTTCTTTAATTCATGGCAAAGAGAAACATCTAAGAATATCTATCAACATCTAAGAATCTCTATCAACATTCATCAACTACAATTCACCGCCAGAAAAGTACAAAACCAACGCTGATTGACTGCAAACGTCGAATAATTGTATTTCCATATTACTGTATATATATCACATGGGCTGGTCGGAAAGTGGGATACCCCCAAGTCCAAGTCAGTGTCATTGGTTTTGTCCAATCTACATAGCAACACGTTTTCTGGTTACCAAATATCCCATTTCCGGACAACCGCGGAGCATCTGGTTGGTTAAGTTATATGCGATGATATCTCTCAGTTTATCACTAAATGGTTGCAGCATTGTATCCGATGAAATGGTCGTTGATTCGTGTTGATTCAATGTTCAATCATGTGGTTGGAAAATCCGTGGTTCCCATTGAATAGGGAATCTGTGATGGAGTGTGCCCTGTAGTTTGCTAAGTGGGGATCTACACTACAGTTCACTGGATTGACTGTTGGCTCTATGGTGATGAAACAACTATAGTTAGATGGGCATTAGATAGGGTAGTATAAGCCAACCCTGTGAATTCAAGGGGAATCCCCTCCAAGAATTGGGGATGTCATGCGGAGCAACCAACCAAAATTGGGGATTGACGGGCCTTTAACCAAGAAGAGCAAATGGGGTTTAACCAAATTTCTGCGGATCGCGCACCTCTGGTGCAAACTTTGCCTTCTCCCATTCTTTGAAGCCGGCAGCAGTCAACTTGGTGACTACCTGCAAGGGGCTCTTGAACCTGGACATTGAAAATTACATCATATGTACATTCACTGATAGGATCGATAGGTTGGTGAAAATAAGACAATAGAAGATGACATGAGATTAGATCAGATCAGTTTAGACTGACCTAAATTGCCTAGACCAGACTAGACTATATAGACTAGATTAGGTTGGATTAGGTTAGATAGATGAATATAAAATAGACAGACAGATGACAGATATTCAATAATACAACACATTGCACATGCAGTGTGTGTCTATATAAATATTATATACATATATATATATATATGTATGTGTTACCAACTGTATTACACACAACATATTTATATAAATATATAGAGGTTCAGGAAAGCATATTGACAAGTTAAACATCCTCTTCTGATCTATCTATGTAGTTTATACATATTCGTTGATCCTTCGGATTTCATGGAGCTTGAGTTGGAAATGCTGCTTGCCGTGGTCTGAAAATCACAAGTGGGGTCCCGATGGCAACCTGCAATCCAAATGCTTTCACGTGAAGCCATTCAACTGCCAGTACCGTAGCCAGTCTGCTTACTGAGTCCCAACAATGATTTTTCATGTGGAGTGATGTCTAGGGCCTATGTGCATGTACATACAATAGGTGCATTTCCACATTATTTTTCAGGCCATCCAGCCTTGTTGCCGCATACGGGATATGTTCATGGCCTATCAAAGAAGTCAGAAGTCTTGCAAGGTTCTTTACCGCAAGTCTGGTGCTGTTTTCCCTGCTTAGTCATTGCATCCCTGCAAACTTATTCAAGGGCCCAATTGCCCGCCCTTTACAAAATCTTAGGGAAGATCTATGGGGATCCACTTCGTAGTTTGTGTCATTTCCCCAAAGTGGCGACTTTGATCATCTTCCCAAAGGATCAAATGATGAATGGTCACACCCCAATTTCCTATGAGTTGACTGATTGACTCCCTTTTTTGGGGGGGCTGGTTCCCATGTTTGATCCATCGTCTTGGTAAAGCCCAAGGGTTTTGGCTTCGGTGACCCATGACCCCGGCGGATCCGTGGCGTAAGTAGGTCATGCCAGGAATCGAACTATAGCATACTATAGCTATTATAGATGGTTTCAACTTTTGATGAGATACTTCGACCAACTTATAAACCAACTATATGGCTTCTTCGAACCCTTTGTTTGTTTTGGCCCAACAAGATGGTCAATGATGTTGGTTGGTTTTAGTTTCACCTGAGTATATAAATAGTTCCCTATACTGTTGAACCAGTCCCATATATCATATATCTATCAAATAAGTCCTAGTTATTGGAGTCTTAAACCAACGAGGTGGGTTCACCTGGGGTGGCCTTAAAGTCCAAGCACCCACCGCAGACCACTCGCTGCACGCTGCTCACACCGTCAACCTCCGAACGCGACGCCGCATCACCGCAGTGGAAGGGATGCTGAAGTACCCAAAATATCAGGTGAGCTGTGTGAATATCCTCCATTTCTAGACATGGTTTTTTGAAAATGGATTTCCATACTGATTTCCAACCATATCTAATAATCATGTCAATTTAGTGGAATGCAGATTGCCCAAAAAATGGTGTTTGTCCAAAAAAAAGAAGTACAGTATCCCAATTCCAATGGATTTAAACGCCAATTTTTCCCCGAAGAGTTGCCATAAATGGGTGGTAACCCTAATTTCAGACAGACCCAAATACCGTATTGCTGATTCTACATCCCGCAATATCCCTATTATAGTCAGTCTCATACCCGCCATTCTATTGGTTGGATGACCCCTGCAATCATTCTGTCGGAGAGTAAATTGCCACAATTGGTGATTCTGCCTCGTGATATATCCCATTCCCCTGATATCCCCATCAAATTTCATTTTAAAAAAGCCTATTGTTGAGGGTGAAATCCCTATTGTTGATGGTTCAGTCCTATTTGTTGCTGGTTAATCATGGTTAAACACCATACAATTCGCCACAAAATCATGATTTCCCCATTCATCTCCCATAAAAAATCCTCAGTCTTGACGGTTAGATCACCATGTTTCATGGTGAAATCACCATTTTTCACGGCATTTTGCCCCATTTTCGCGGGTGATTTCAGCCCCGTCCACCAAAGCACCAAGGCACTGAGCTCAGATCTGCCAGGACGTCGTCCAAAGCTTTCTGCGCTGCATCCAGGGAGGCCTGGCTCGTATCATCATCATCATCATCATCATCATCATCATCATCATCATCATCATCATCATCATCATCTTGGTCATTATAGTGGATGATGTATGTGTGTGTGTGGAAGTATTTCTATATGGAATCAAATTAGTGGATGATCATAACCATGTCTATCTGTTCTATAGTAACAATATATAAGTCATCATCAACTTAGTGGGCCTTGGTAGGGGTTTACTCTTCTATCTTACTGGGGATGACGACATAACTAGTAGCCACCAAAAGTGGTGGAAATGATGAGATCAGTTGCTCCACTTATTCCAAATCATCCTAGAGGGGCTGTGATAAGCACGTTATTCACAAGCCAGTTCATAACCTCTGTGATGTATCATTGCCAATCTTGGATAGCCAAGTGTTGCTTTACAACATTTTATAACTAGGCTAGCTGGTGTGGATTTGAAAGACATGTGCTGGAAAAATGAGAGTCATAGCTGGAGGGCCCATTCTGTACCTGGTTACCTGTTTGTAACTTGTGAATGTGTTGCATCCACCTTTTGCTCTTTTGAGTTCGTTGATATCCCCATCTTTGTTATTTCATATAGTTGAAGCCATGTTGTGCTAGCGATTTTGAACATGTTGAATCTTGATTTGCTTGGTTTAACATGCTCAAATCATGTCAAATCCCTATTTTAGTTGCATGACACGTTTTTTTTGTTGTTTAAGCGCCCATTGTTGTTAGTAGTTAGGTAACATTAATGTACTATATGTACTTACACTGTATTAAACTCCATGATCTCCTAACCGTTTTGGGTTGGCTGATCTTCTCCAACCCAAACCCAAACCGACCTTCTCATTCTCGTCGGACCATTTGCAGCGCCACTCACGGGCGATGTTATCGAACCTCATACGTTTTAGGATGGTTCAATGAATCACCAAATACTTACTTGTGCTTAGTAGGGAATGGGGGAATGGGATGATAAACTTAATGGTTATGGATTAGGTCATTCCCTCATTGCTAAGCACCAGTAAGAATATGGAAAAGCAATGATAAACCACCCATCTATGGTAGAATTGGGGATGGGATTGTCAAGTGAATCACCCAAAATGACAATGGTGAAATTTTGGGTCAACGTGTGAACCATCAGAAATGAAATTGGGAATTCTATGACATTGGAGAAAGGAAACAAAATGCAAACGGAAAGCACCGTTTTATGCTCTTTTTTTTTTCCACAGTTGATGAATGGCTAATCAGGGGATTTATAATTTATAGTATTAGCTTAAATTGGTGAAAGTCAAGAAGACGCCACTTGCCACATGCAAGATAAAAACGGCTCCTTGAAAATATGCATCTTGATCCCCCCAAATGCACTCTAGGTTTTTGAGAATCATGGCAAGTGATTCTTGTTTAGTTGATGGCAGTTTTAGCTGGATGTACTAGCATGATAGTTGGTTCTACTCGGAGTCTGAAAAGGCCGTACTTCTACAATTGTTGGTCAACTGCTCGCGATTGTCGTGTTTTGCCCTCGCAATTCTTGCTTAATGGACATGAAATGCATGAGCTGCAATGAAATTATAATGAATGTACAATTTGAATCAATTTGAGAGAAAGGAATTCCAAGGAAAACGATCAGGTATAGGCATCTGACGGCCATGTTGACCTTTGCCACAAAGCATCACAAAGCCAATTTCAGCCATTTCCATGGTTTAGAGAAGATCCTAACCCATGCATCAGTCATGCGCAGTTGGGTAGCCCTGGAATCCTTGGAAACAGAGACCCTCGCGCCGTTATCAATGGGTCAAACAGCTCCTGTTCTGAATGGGGGGATGCTAAACGCTTTGATATCCCTAAATATATACATACACATATGTATGTGTATATATAGTCCTCATTAAATCATGATATTCACTGGTTGCCGTCCAATGTTTAATGGTAGCACCATTTTACATTCAAATATACAACTGCTAGATTGCTAGGGCCCAAGAAGGAACCTTTTGGACCCACTCTTTTGGACTCCAAACTTCACGGACTTCGTGATCTCGGGCATGGCGAGGGCTTTATTGTGCACAAGTCGTCAAAACCGGACCGCGCGTCTGAGCAAAACTGGTCACTGGCGGCAGGAGCCCGGGAGCTGCTGGATGAAAGTTGGCTTTGCTTCTGTTTAACCAGGAATGGGATTGATCCCATAAACATCCAATTGGAGATGATCTATGATTTCTATGATTGCGTTTATCACATTATTGTGAATTCCACTGGAGTCTATACAAGCGAAAATCACGCCCGCACTCCGTGGTCTAGGATGATCTGGCTGAATTGTACTTCGTCAGGCTGAAATGGAGCTGGGAATTTTGGGCCAATGTTGGGCTGATTATTCCAATCCTACCATCCGGCAATCAAACATGGCTGGCTGGGAAATCCCCTACAAATGAAGACTTTAATGGGGAAATCATCCATTCATCCGGAATCTTCCATTGCCATCTTTGATTACCAAAGGCCGAAGGGTAATTCCGAACCATTGGGAAAGGTTCTCTACGAATCCGGGGAAGAAAAAAGCCGGCTGCAGAACCACATCTCTGAGAGATTTCACCATCCAACCCGCTCTGTTCATCATTCTTTACAGTCCCATTCAAACCGGTATGATTTACCGTCCAAACCCCAGCATAAATCGAGACGATGATTTTCCCCAATCGGATATGGCCATCGATTTCTGTGGCATCCCAGCAGCAGGTCCTGTTTTTCTCACCGGATCTGTCTGTAATATCTGTCAGGCCAAGGCCCGAAGGCCCGAAGGCCCCTGTGCCAGGAGCCAGGCTCCTGCAGAGTGGATCATAGGAGCTACAGATGTAATTCTATAGCATGTGTATGTGTACACTACATATTCCATCATGATAATGTACATAGTACACATATATATATATATACATACATATACATGATTTTACATCATTTATATACTGTAGGTAGTAATAGATATGCTGCAAAAGTGTATAAACAACAACGACTTCATAAGGTTTGGGCATGGTTGTCAACCACAGGAATCACAAATGGACTGGTCACAGTATATAGAGTCGCAAACCATCCCCTTGGGTACCTATACAAGCTTTGCAGCTCTCAAATACCCACGGTTGTTGCGATTTTGGTGGACTTTTGCTGGTCAATGTAAAGCACGTAAAACAGCAAACAGCCGGGCCCCGTGTCTCCAATGTTCATGGCCAATCTGAGACACTCTGCATTTTTCAATTTTGTAGCTGGATAATACAGTAATGTGGGTAAAACAATAATAAACCATCCCCAAAATCACCATAAATAGGTGGTATAAACCATCAAAATATAGGTGGTTTATTATTGTTTTACCCACGACAGCAAGAGATTATCTTGTGTACTATACCCTCGGGTAGTCAAACATGGCTGGGAAATCACTCAAACCAAATGAACATTTAACTGGAAAATCATGGAACTAAACGGAAGGTTTGGTTTTCCATTGCCAGTTGATCAACAATTTGATGCTTAGTTCATCACCATTGTCCTCATTTTCCAATTGCCATTTCAAGGATATGCCATGTACAAACAGACCCATTCATAGTAGAATATGAGTGTACGATATAGTCATATAGTCGATATGTTGGTTTGACATTGCTTGAATAACTATGTATATATATATATATATATGTATGTGTATATACATATATATATATATATATACAGTGTATATATATATTGATAGCAGCCGGTGTGGTCCCCTTGACCACGCTATGGAACCTCCTGGTCCCTCGCAGAGCTCACAGCGTCGTTTTCCACGGCATGACGCAAAGGCTGAATGGGCTACAGTTGGAATGGATGGTGAATGACCTGGGTGCTGTGGCATTGACACTGGTTCTATATCTAAAATCGACGAGACATCCGATCTCGTTCATATGATTAGCACTTCCAGGAAAAATCATCCACCGTTCAAACACCTTTGAATCGGCGCACATCCGAAGTGCCAGGGATCACTGGTCTCTGGTCAATCTGTCCGGTCTCATGATCATAGGCCCAAAGGTACAAGGCAAGATCCTTCAGGCGTCCTTCCGCTGCATCCACTTGACTCTTGCACCACTTGCGATAACTCACATTATCCTTGTCAGTGGCCAGAGCTAACTCTTCATACTGGATATTCTTGGAAGCCAATTTGCCGAACTCGATCAATGTCATACCCCACATGGCGAGGTTCTCAACCCCCGGTGGCAAATGGATCTCGGTGCCCTTCTTGGTGGAGCCAAATGTGGTCGCGGAGCCTACCCCACTCGGATTTCCAAACACAGTCATGGGCACTGGAGTCATGGCTTTGGGAACACATCCCCCATGTGTACCGGCATGGTACATCGGGGCCACATCCGCCTCAAGGCGACGCTTGGATGAGTCTGACATGTTTCCACCATCGATCTCGCTCCAATCGCTCGCAGATTCATCACCTAGAAGGTGATCGGAGGGAAAATCATGGCCATGGGACATTGATGGCATATTCGAGGCCATAGAGGCAGCCTTGGATTGAAGAGCTCGGTTCTGCAGACTTCGCAACAGAGCCATCTCTTCGGCGGTCAATGGCTGCACAGCACTTCCATGGGACTTCGACAGAGACATTGAGACAACCTAAGATCCTGGCACAAAAACTCTACACAAGGAAAAAGGCCTGCAGGTGATCAATCTCTTCGCATCAGCTCTTGCACTATGCACTATACAAGGAGTTTCAAAACTGAACATGAATTCTTTTCAGCTACCAACCTTCTTGTCCAAACGACGTTTCCTTTCTCTGGCTTGCATTTGAAGGATGTCTTCTTCGGGGCTGATATGGTACACATTTTCTCTGACACAAGCTCTCAACAGGTCTGTGGGGTCGCCAGCATTTTTTGTCAGAGAATCAGCTAGCATACGGTCTGTCGGCACCCATCGAATCGAAGCCTGCATCCGAAGAATGCTTTGTCTTAGTATCACTATGTCTATTGATGTCCTACGGTCTTCCACTGCTGTTGGAGAAGAAACAGAAACCAAGTGGTCATAGAGCGACTTGCAGTCGGTAACGATCACAGGAGTTCTTACCTTCAGCATTCTTTCGTAGGTCCGCACATCAAAAGGACCATCTATTGCTTCAGCTAAGATGAGTGATGCCCATTCCAGAGTACCTGTTGCACTCACCATGGACTGTGCCTCTGCCGCAAGAGTTGATCCAACGGCACGTGGCAATCTGAAACTTCGCCATATCGCTGGTGTCCATGGAGACGGTTCACCTGTGTCCAAAGCATCAGTTGTAAAACCAATTATATATCCAGCCTGCGTGTATGCACCAACATTCGCAAATGCAGCATCAGCATGGCAAACAAGACGGAGTTTGGAAGGTTCGATTGGTAAAAATCTAATCCCCAGCTCTTTATGTTGCTTGGCACGTCTGATGACATTATTGGCTTCACACAGATGATGGACAGTTGGTGCAGGGAACGCTTGCTGTGATAAACTGGTCTGGGAGGACAGATCCGGCCTTGTTTGGCCTGCTAGCCAATTGAGTGAACCATTGATGGCCCGGAGTACACTGACTTCCTTCGAATTCAACGTGGCAGTCCTATGACTACGGCGTGCTGTGGTTATGTACGCAGGTTTGAGGCCTTCAGCAAAACCCTCTTGAGTCACCATGATAGACATGTCATCATCATTCTGTTTGTAGTGAGAACCACAGAATTCACCCTCACGTACTCTCCACTTTCTGTACGGAAATCTACGACGCAATTGGGCCAGGGCTTGTTGATACTCAGGGCCTTCGCCCGCTGTTGCAGTATCATCTTGGGGCATCGAAGAAAATACAGACATGGGTCGTACTTGCTACGCTGGAATCCAGTCTTCAACACCTCGGAATCAAACACCTTGTACCATGCAGCTGGAGCATCATTTTGGCCATAAACGTTGCCTAAGACTTCAACAAGTTGGAAACCTTCAGCACCTGGAATTCCACCTGGAGGTACCCATGCGTATAGAGGTCTATATTGCGCTGGAATTGGCCCGGCTTCCAAAAAGGCTCCCTTGATATCCCCTAACTGTAATTCCCACTTGTGTGATGCTATCATTTGAAACAGCACAGTTCTTCCAATTTGGGAAAGAGTTGGGCTCTGCAACATGCCTTGCATGGCTTTATGAGAGAGGTCCGGATCAAGGTGGCCTTGCAAACAAAATCTGGCCTTGACTTTCCAGTGCTCGGCGTTTGATGGATCAGGGATTCCACCATTTTCGATCACATCTTCCATGGCTTTCTTGACGATGACAAAACGGCTTCCCATGATTCTATGTTTTTGGTGTTTGAGAATCCATTCAGCCTGAGCTTTTGGCACTAGCCTGACCGCCTGTTTCTCGATCAGTGTATTCCACTCCTGAACTTTGGCAGCATCCACTTGTGCTTGCAACACAGGCTCATTGTTACTATGGGGCAATTCTTTCTGAGCTCTTTTCTGCATGTATTGGGCGATCAGCACTTCAGTACCACATCCCTTTTGGAAAGAGTCCCAAAGTTCATGAGCATCTAAGCGAGACAGTTCATGACGAACAGACAACACTTCATGTTGGACAACATGACTTTCATGACTCCTAGCATGCTTTGGGGCCGGTGCTTCACCATCGTCCTGAGACTCTCGCTTAGTTCCTTTTGTGGCTTCTTCCAGGAGTTGAGGCAACACTTCCTGCATGACTTCTACAAAGTCGTCATGTTGGACAGGCATCGGTCTGTACAAGGCTAGAGGTCCAGACTTGGCAGGGATTCGTCTCATGGGACCGTATGTTGACTCCGATTGTGACACATTGGACTGAGAAGCAGCAGACGGAACCACTTCGGCTGGTGACTTATCTATGACTGCTTCACTGGCTTCATCTTGAGACTTTTCGGTCACATTCGAAGACGGTCCTGCGGGAACATCCGTGGGCACATCGACAGGCACTTCAGGCATGGCTACATCGCTGTCAATTGTCTGAGCCTCTTGTGGGCTCTCGGACACTGCACGACCCAGGGCTTCAGCTCTGACTTCAAGGCCCTCTGGACACATTGCAACATCATCGGAAGGGGGATAGGCTTGATGCAAGAGATCTACATATTGTGAACTGCGGAATGTACCTCCTTCAATCAAGTCCTTGATGCCTAGGAGTTCATTTGCAGGATCCGACACAAGAGTTTTCTCTTCATTGGTTGCCATTCTCAGTTGCTCTGGGGCGCAGCGAAGGATATGATTTCTATGTGCAATTATCACATTCTTGCCTACCCTACCTATCACTACACCACTTCCGTACCAACGACCTCCCTTGGTGAGTTTACCGTTGTTCCACTTCTGGTCACGCCAATAGGCGATGATGTCACCTGAGCTGAAAGACAAATCCTTTCTGGGACGTGCTGCAAGCGCTCTTCGCAAGCCTTTGGAATCTTGGAGTTCCACAAGGGCTTTTCGGGCTGCGGCTCGAGTGGCATATGACCGAGCTATGGCATCATCTTGCAAGGAGGCAGTGCATGGGATTACAGCCTGTGGGTCTGACAGCAAGTCACCTGGCAACACTGGATTACGTCCAAACACATGCTGGCAAGGTGAGAAACCATAGGTTTGGATGGTCATGTTCTTCACATGGCACTGGCGAACACAATCAAGCCATTCGGTTTGATCTGCTGGTGACCTCTCTGCCAAGACCTTCTCCAGGACTTTCGCAAAAAGTCCTCCGTGCACCTCTGTCTTGCCCAATTGCCAATGGGCAGCTGCTGCTGTCGCTGAAATGTGAGTTCCTTCCAACTCTGTTGGTTCTGTGAGTGCTTGTCCTAAGTTGGTTCTTGCGGGGTCCATCACTATCTCTTTAGGATTACCTGCCCATGAAAACCAACGTTCATTCAGCAACTTGCGAAGAAGTCCGGCTGTCTCGGTCTCAAAGAAAGGAATCATCAACTGAAAACTGGAAGCTTGATCCACTATGTTCAAGGCTTTCACCTTTTGATTGACCTTCCAGCCTGGCAGGAACTTCACATCTATCCCAATCCGCTGATTGAAATCAACCACTCGAGACGTCTGAGCAGGCGGAGGAATGGTTGGAGCCTTTCGAGATTCGCACAGCTGACATTTCAACTGTTTGGCCAAAGCAATAGCCTTGTCGGATGCTTGACCATGTTTCAGAACCCTGACTAGTTCTTGGTTAGAGGGATGGCTAAGATTCTTATGCAACTTCAACAGAGAGGCTACAATCTTATCCTCGGCCGCCTTGTCGGGATCTTCGGATGCTTTTGGAGCGGAATCATCGTCATCATCCACCGCAACAGAACTAGCAAACACCTCATGACACATGTGTTCAGCTATCAGGACTTCCTCATCCAAAAGCAACACTTCTTGACAGTTGAAATTGGGAATGGTGCGCAACACAGCTTGAACGAATTTCGGAGTGTATTTCCCTACATGCTGACTCACGCTTCCAACCGCTGGATGTTGTCCGGCGACAGTGGCATGCTGTTGATGGGCTGGACTGCTGTCTCCTGGGCATTGACGGTGCAAACATGTCATATTTTCATGGCTTACCAGTAGTCGGGTGGCCTTTTTCACCAACTGTTTGGGTCGATCATGAATGGCTGGGAGATGCAGATCATAGCAGCACATGTCTACTTCTACGACATGGAATTGTTGACAAAGTTGATCCATTTCATCATCATCCTTCCACACCGATGACCCTTTGGGATGTTCAAACATGAATCGGCCACCATGTTTGATTTGCTGCAGAATCAACCGTTTGCAAAAGGCCATGAATCGTTTCAGTTGCAGTTTTCTCCGGAGCACCTCATGGATGGGCATGTAGCATGAGTTCAAATTGAACCAGCCACCGGCATTCGTACATGGTGGACACAACACTAGTAATTCCGGTGGAAATTGATCGAGTTCCTCAGCAAGCCTGTCCTGGGTCTTGACATCAGAGAGATCCCAACCTTGCTTGAGATCCACCGAAAGTCCAGTCAGGCCCATAGCTTCAACCTGTGGCACGAAGCGCGGAGGAGAAAACACTTCAACAACTGCATACTTCGTTCCCAGGGGTTTCTTGGCATTTTTCACCTGGGATTTGAGACTGCGGAGTTGTTTCCTAGTGATGCCACCTTTCTTCTTGCTCACGGATAGCACTTCTGCATTGGGCTTTTGTGTCACTCCCCTGGATGGATCTACATCTACATGGCTCGTCATCACAACTTCTACATGCTTAGATTCATCACTTAGGGGGGCTATGGGACCACTATCATCAGGCTCATTATTCGGGCAAGGATTATGAGCTGATGTGTCGGTGTCGGTTTCATCCTTACGAACAACGTGGTGAACTTCATGTGAACGGCTCGGACCCACCTTGGACTGCTGTTCGGAGAAGGATAAGACATCGACCACATACTGACCTGCTGAATTGGTGGATAGCGGCACCTTGACACGATCATTGAAAAGACGAAGTGAATCCTCGCCAAAATTCAGTTCGGCACCCAGCGTCTTGAGCGCTGGTCTGGAAATGAGCAATGGTGCATCCCCTTCTACCAAGGCAGCTTGAATCACCCCACGTCGACCACCAATGCCAACTGGAAGTTCTGCCAAAGAATTGGATACTTCTTGATGACCATTTCCAAAACGAAACACATTCACTTCATTCTTGAATTTCAAACCAGAGACATCACGTTCCTTCCAGAGTTGTTGAAACTTCTCCAGTGTGTTTTTCCCAATGATCGTCTTGCCACAACCACTGTCCAACACCCCAAAACCAGGTGATGATACTAAGAGCACTTCAGACTCAACTGCTGTATTGATGTCCAGTCGTTTGCTACGCAGCTTCTGAAGGAGAGTCTGTTCACTGGACACAGAGGCTATGAATGAAACCGCAGGTGACGTTTCCACCTGTTCCACATAGTTCACAGCTGCTTCAGAAGAACCTTTGCCACGTCCCTTAGATGCAGAATTGGAGGGATCTCTCGGCTGTCGACATTCCTTGGCCCAATGGCCAACTCTGCCACATCGATTGCACTTGGTACGCTTTTTCAGTTCTTCTATTTCAACTCGGAAACTCTTCTTGGCAGCACCAGCATCAGAAAACTTCCGAGATCGCTGTAACTTCGATAGTTCCATTCGTTTCTCACGCCAGGTGGTGGCCAAAATCTCTGCCACCTCAGACTCCTCGTAGTGCTCCTCAGTCTCGTCAGCACTGGTGTGCTGTACATGGTCAGCCAAAAAGGCCTCCACATCCTCGAAACCCTGAACTTCCTCGGACACTTGATTGTACCCTTCATTCTCTATGTCTTCCACCACAACCGCTGCACCAGTCTTGCGACGGAAAACAAAATCAGGATACACCGATCTCATAGCCTTTGAGATATTGTCCAATTTCAGATCGCCCATCGCTCGACCCTTCACCACAGCTTGTTGTTCATCGTTCAAACCAGAATACTTCAAAGTCATAAAGCCACGGGCTTCTTGGGGAAACTTACAACCAGCTTTTCTGTCACATTTGTCAAAAAGCTCTGTTGCTCGGGCAATCCACTGTTTCAGAGTCTCACCTTCACGGACCCTCATTCCCAGAATTTCACTCATGACCTCAGCTAATTCGTCAGTGGTGTCCTTGTCGGGGAATCTTCGGTCCAGTATCTCTATGAGCACCTTCTCACCACCCTTTTTCTGGTAATCTTCTGGGGGGACATGTTCTACTGCCTCCAACGCCTTTCCAGAGAGAAGCGTAAACAGATATGGTCCTCTTGCCTCCTCAGACAGCTTTTCCAAGGTCAAGAACTTGTTCGTGACCCACAGCTTCCAACGCCTGTATTCCTTACCATCTTCTGATTCGCCAGAGAACTGTCGAATGCCACCTGACATCTCAGAGCTTGGTGCGGATGACGAAGCCATGCACCTGGGTGCTGTGCTCGTGGAGCTCCGGCTCCTGAGTCACTTTTCTCACACGCCGGCCTTTAGCGGGGCCGGCTCCGCTACCAATATTGATAGCAGCCGGTGTGGTCCCCTTGACCACGCTATGGAACCTCCTGGTCCCTCGCAGAGCTCACAGCGTCGTTTTCCACGGCATGACGCAAAGGTGAATGACCTGGGTGCTGTGGCATTGACATATATATATGCATATTTCATCATCATACAATGTTATATAATTTTCTATACATATGTCCGATATATTATATGAAATATATATATATACATCATCAAGCAGACCTATCCATCCAAAATGAACTCAGTGTTGACCCAGATCTCGTTTTCCCTGCCTCCTCTACACCTGAGATCAGGTTCCAGCGAGCTGAGCACCATCATGGTTTCAGGTCTGGAGGTTGATGTCACTTTTTGATTTCCGAATTTCATGGGGCGTCACCCATAAATACTTGGATGATCTTAGAATTACATCTCATGCAAACAAGTTCGATTGGCTTATTGTTTTTCTTTTGTAAATTGTAAAGGCAAATAATGTCACCCATGGGTTCAATCCGGTCACTCTTGGTTGATGTTGATAACTCTTCAAGATGGGACCCGCCCCAGGGTCGGAGGATCCCACGATCTCGGGAGAAGGACACCGGTCCGGAAGTCGCTTCCCATGTTCCCACGGGGCTTCTTATGGGATGAGTATAGGGAGTGTCTCAGGCTATGAAATCCAAGCTGGCCAAGTATGGGCGAAATATGGCGAAATGGTGTTTTCCCTCCGATAATCAGTGGCGTGCCCCAAATTCATGAACATCTCCCATGTGTTGGTTGGTTAGCAGATGGAAAACCCCAAGACCGGGATAGGCCCCGCAGCCCTGGAACCCTGGGAACCCTAAAACCCTTGAAGTTTAACTGCTGTTGAGTTGCAAAGCTGGACTCCTTTGCTGAAGTATACTGAGATTCAATCCCATTGTTTCGAAAGCACATGATCCAAAAGATTCCAAAAGTGTGTTGGTCGCATCCCCTATGTCCAATCAGAAAATCCGAACTTGTTGGTGAAACTTGGAATGCAAACTTTGTTTGTTTAAGGATGTTTCATCAGAACAATAGATGCCCAATCTTGGATACTTCATGATACTTCGTTTTTTTTTTCCTGTGTATATATATATATACATATATATATATACACATAAATATACATCAACTTATTCAAGAAACATGTGAGTTCAGAGGTATCCATCCAGTGGCTTCACCACATCTCGGAAGGCCTCCTCCAAGGTGTAGGTCTGCGTCTCCACAATGGAGATGCCTTCGATGGCCTTCAGCTTCTCCAGGAAAGCGCCCTGTCATACGGAACCCGCTGGTTTCCCCGTCACAACAGCAAGGTAGATTTTATCATATTTTATCTGGGATTGATGTGAAGAACCCTCCAGAATTCAAAGCATCAACAAAATGGCCTATTCAATGCTATTCAAACATCTTTGAACTAGAACAACTTGGAGTCTGAGCATCAAAAATCAGGCTGTGAACCAGCAAACGATAGGGACTCAACCCATCATACATATTTATGGATCAACCAGCGAAAACATGTAAAAAACACACACCAACCATGCCATCCATGTTCACCCTCTATCTTCGAGTAGAGATCATATTTGGCCTATATGGCGATAACCACCGTGGTCATTGACCTCTGACATGGCCATTTAGCATGGGATATGACGTGAAACATATTATGCATGGGAAGAAAGCATTGGGACAATCCATTTAGACTTCAATAGATGGTCATCATGGAAGGATCTGTATTTCTTTACACTCCAGTACTGGAACAAACAAATTGAGCCATAAGTATTAAGTTTTGTAGAAGGCTCTTGCCTCCAAGTTCTTCAAATCTACAGTTTTTCCATATGTTGGTTCCCATCAAAAATCCCTATTGACATGGGAGATGTTTGACTTTTGTTGTGGCTGTCTGAGTCAATACCTTGCACCCTGGTGAACATTCCTCCCAAAACCAACTCATCTTTCGGACTTTACTTGTTGGGGCAGGGAACCACTAGATTCAACCAACGAGACATATCAAAAAGATTCAAAACGTGGCTTTTAAAATGCTTTAAACTTTAAACCTATCCCATATGCAGACATGTTGGGACATATGTGGAGGTTTCCTGAAATAGGGGTACCCCCAAATCATCCATTTTAATAGGATTTTCCATTCTAAACCATCCATTTTTGGGTACCCCCGTTTTAGGAAACCCCCATGTTGGAAGTTGGAACCCCATCGAAATATACATCCCGATCGCCTCAGGTGCAAACCCCGTCTTCTCCCAGTCAGGAAACTTGTCGGCTGACAGTTTCACCACCACCTGGTGACATATGCCATGACTCTATTAGTCTCTATTGATATGTCTGGTCATATGGCTGAATGCAAGTTTTTACTATAATACATTACATTGCATTGCATTGCATTGCATTACATTGCATTGCATTGCACTACATTACATTGCATTGCATTACATTGCATTGCATTACATTGCATTGCATTGCATTACATTGCATTGCATTGCATTGCATTACATTGCATTGCATTGCATTACATTACATTGCATTGCATTACATTGCATTGCATTGCATTACATGGCATTACATTGCATTGCATTGCATTACATTGCATTGCATTACATTGCATTGCATTGCATTACATTGCATTGCATTACATTACATTGCATTGCATTGCATTGCATTACATTGCATTGCATTGCATTGCATTATATTGCATTGCATTGCATTGCATTCCATTGCATTGCATTGCATTACATGGCATTACATTGCATTGCATTACATTGCATTGCATTACATTACATTGCATTGCATTGCATTACATTGCATTGCATTGCATTGCATCACATACATATCTTATGGGTTGTCACCATGCTTGGTTATATGGCTTCTAATAGTTCTTGTTCAATGGTGACCTTGGAGGGATCATCAATTTGTAGATGCGCTACAAAACCATCCTCGAAGCAGTGGATTAGTCTGATGGTGCTGGGTCATTGGGAATTATGTGTAAGGGAAATCCATGGAAATCCCATGAAATCTCTTAGAATATGCGAACTGTTGTTGGACAATCCCCAATTCATAATGATTGAACTGGGATTGGCAGATAATGGATTTAGCCCATTCCATTACCCTACGATTAAACACCCCCAAGAAATCATGGTTTAGTAGGGGAATTACACACATTGGGGATCGTTTGTGGGGTGTGGAGATTTTGGGGATGGGATCAATATCTGATAACGAAGATACAAACCATACTTGTAGCGAAATCGGCCTAACTTTACCCTCCCTATAATCATGAACCAACTGTGTCTCTTTTGAACACTGCTCACATGATAAATCTCAAGGTGGGTTGACCCCCAACTGGGATGATCTGCAAGGCATGGAACACAAGAGATTTGAGCAGATTGCTTACATTTTGCAGGCATATCCATTGATGGTTTATACATAGCTATCCCTTTCCTAGATATGTATGAACGGAAATTTGGTGGCGATTTCATATTTGGTTGTTCATTTGGTATAATTAGATCCAAACTTATTCTGAGTTATATCCAGAAAGTGGACACTTATCTGAAAAGAAAAGGTAGCTGGCTCATACACTGTATAGACATTTACCTAGACCCTCAACATTATCCAATAGACAGTCTCTACCACATTGTGTGGTACCTTGACCAATTTGTTGCGGGTCACCTGACGTAAAAGTAGTAATAAATAATCCATCAGTTTAGCCGAGAAACGATCCATGACACAAATAAAGATGCACTGCATATCCTAGAATATCACCAATGATTTGCGTCTTTATATCATATGGGTTGGAAGCCACCTACTACATCTTACTACTATATTATATATATATAATTATATAAATATATATATATATGTGGTAATTGTTTACATCCACGCTGTATATTAACATTCACTACTATACATCATCCATACACCATTTTATCCGTAGCATGTTCTATCATGAACTATCCCTAAAATCCAAAATATTCCCATACTTGTTGGCGAGTAATTATCCCCATTTCCCCCCAGAATTGCAACCAGAACTCACAATTTCAGCTGCTTAAACCACCATTTTAGATGGTTAACCACGGTTACCCCAACAATTTTCATTGGTGAAATCACAATTTTCTCTGGACTGGTGAATAGCACCCACTTTCTGAAGAACGGCCCCATCCCATCCCAAGCCGCGAAGCTGCTTACCTTGAAGTCCAGGCATCCCCCACAGACCACGCGCTGCACACCCTTAACGCCAGGAACCTGGGTTTTCGGTTCGATGAAGTCATGGCTTAGTTGGAAGGCTTGTGAAAATGGGTATAACATGGTATATCTATAGTAAGGACTCCCAAAAGTTGGTGTATCTGTATAACTGATATGTTTGCCATACTAAACTATGGTTGTTTTATGTTACTTTTACCTATTTATGGCTGATAGAAGGCTTGTGGAGGGGATTCTAAACCGTTTATTGGGACGCACAGTGGCAGATTGACTTAGCAAGAACTCCCAAAAAGATTGAACAGATACACCATTCTGTTGTAGAATTGTACGTTTATTTTGAATATTTTGGGGGGCTTCTGTACATACATCACCATGAACCTGGATTATGAAATAACTAAGTTAAGTATATGATAACATATGATACGTAAATTAAATATCATCTACCAGTAGGAGTATATACTGAATACCTTAAAATGCCATGGAACCTCTCAGTTTCGAATAATTTCAGTTGTCCAGCTTGAGCCCCTTCCCCCAAGATTAAACACCTCAACTAAATGGTCCCGAAAATGTGTAAATCCCCGGAAGTCCCCGTTGCGTCATATTAGGTGGATGGGATTCCTGATCTTACTCCATTGAACAACTGTGTGACATGTTGATCACGTTGTGTCCCACTCAGAGAGTCACGTTTTGGATCCAAGCTTGAGCTCGTTGAAGGTTCGTTTCGGGCTCTCCCTTCAGAGGTTGATGGCAAATCTCGGCTTTAGATTTGAACAGATTTGATACATCAGAAAATGGGCACTGCCAAAGTAGATGTTCGGATCTTCTCCAGTCGTCTGAGGGTCCAGTATTCCTTCTTGAAGCATCTTGAATCAGCGTGTTCAAAATCTGGCAGAGTTTCTGAAGCCAATTTCATGTTCAATCTGAAGCCAGTTTCTGCACACATTTTCAAAATCCATCTGCTACGCATCGTGAAGCTAACGCGGTCAGCAGTCAGGTGCTAGATGGTGTTAGAGAAGTCACAGCAGGACATTTCTGTTGCGCTGAGGCCTAGGACAGTCAAAAGGTGCAGTCCCAAGACGGCCATGTGCTGCGCAACTACATTAGCAAGTGCATGAAGAACAACTTTTGTTGGAAGCTCAATCTCCACCCAGACCGCCTACTTGGGATTTCTATGGATTTCTCAGTCCATGAGTTGGCCCTCAGTGTTGTCTTTCATGAGGCTTCGTAGCTTCACACACTTGAGAGATCTTGCAACGTAGGCTCTCCCCAAGCCAGGGGAAACTGGACATTTCTCCAGGACAGCACAACCATCGCCATCAACTCTCTCAAAGCGACGATGACTGCGCTCTTCAGGAAATCCTACACATGATATATTGTTTGACCTGTCTTCAACAAGTACAACACAAAACAAGATCTTGATAGATATTGACCAAATCAATCACTTGCACATGTCATGATGTCCTATCTCACCATATCTCACCGAACAACGGTGTATGGTGTATATGGTGTAATGAGACAGGTCCAGGGCCAAAAGGGCCACAAAGGTGAGGCTACAAAACCCACAGGGCGCTCAGGGCTGCCGGGCAGTCTCCGGGTCCGGGGACGGAGAAACCTCCCGGCTGGAAGCTCTTGAAGAATCCCTTGAGGACTCATCGTCATCAGCCGGTGGTGCAGCACCAACGGGAAGTGAACGAAGTGCATCCGGAAAGCGTTGCAGGAGCGAAGCTTTTGGCGGCTCCAAAGCCAAGGCTCTAATCGAGAGTGGCACCTTTGCATCCATGAGCTCTCCGAAAAATCTGGGCTGCACCGGCTGCAATCTGTTTTGAGTATGAAAACGCTGTGCCGGCTGCAGCTGTGAAGATGAAACTGCATTTGGACATGCACGATGCTACTGTCTTCTCATACATTGAGTGGAAAGCATGTAAAAACCCTCCTGTTTACAGGATCGGTTGCCAGCTAGTTACCTAGTAGCCATGCTATGGGATGAAATGCGACGCTTCAAGACACACGTCAGATGATATTGAAAAGAGACGAGGACAGGACTACAGAGAATACAATTGAATAGATGGCTTCAAGGAAATCGAAAGTAAAAACTAGAGAAAGAAGCACAGCAACAAACTGAGCAGGGCATTTGTTGAGCAAGTTCAGCACGGGAGATATGATGTATTTGGACTTCAGAAACATGAACAACAAGACACGGCTACAGGGAGCATACACAAAACCAAGAGCTTCAGAGATATTCAGAGGTCCAATCGACACAGCATCCCAGTCATTTGTTGGGTAGCATTACAAATGAAGCACGCAGCAGACTTCTACAGAACGCATCTGAAACGACAAAAAGGATGAACGAAACAACAAATTAAGGAGAGTTCTCCACTACGCCACCAGCATAACCAAATTCATAGATCATATCCAAGTCATTAGAAAATACTGTAAAACAAAAGAGAATTACTTTCGTCGAGTGATCCCCACCGTGACAATAAATGATGTTTCATGTTTTTTCATAGTATTGTTTCTGACATACCATCTAAAAGTATATATTGGATATATATTCTGGCATTCTATTCTGGCATTCTCTCTGACATGGGCACTCCCGAACCGCGTGGATTGAGTTTCGCACCGCCTTGACCTCCGGCAAGACGCTCTTCAAAAGCTCTTGGGCAGCATCCAGGGATGCCTGGACCCACAGATGATCATGACTTTCCAAACGGGATTGACCATGGTTGTTTTCAACATCGGCTGCAAACGGTTGTGTTAGTTTGCCATAGTTTGCCATAGTTTGTAAATGTTGATGTAAATATTGCATACATGGACCATATGGGCCATATGGGTATGATCATGAGGGTGGAAAACAAAACTGTGGCAAAGAGGGTCCTGTCCTGGAATGTGTGAATTTCTCACCAAGCAAAATGGTGCTTCAACCGTACCAAAATGGGGATGAAACTCCCACAAAAGTGGGAATGTTTACATAATCTTATATATCTGATTCAATCAAAATGATAAGGAGAGAGGCTGATATATTACTATGGATCAGTTCGTCCGATCGGCATACATGGTTCTAATGGTGTTCATGGTTTTCACGTCATAGCTGGTATGACTCATCCCCTTGGAAAGATCTGGTCAGAACATGTCAGATCCACTGAGACTTTAGATCAAGTCGGCAGCTTTAACGCGATCTGAAGAGTCCTTCAAGTTCCCAACCACCATGATCCATGGCGCTGGTATTAATCTCTCTGTAGATGTGATTGGAATGGTGGGGTGATGCCTGGCCCCGAAGTGGCATGGATTGGAATTCATGGAATCATCGAACTTGTCACTTTACACATTTCAATTTCAGTGCTCATGGCTCATGATTGCAATTCCACTTAGGACAAAAACACTTATGTCACGTTTATATTTACTACATCAAAATACTCGCAACAGCAATTTACATATGAATCTAGATGTCTTGGTCCTCTAGTGCATATCTCTGTGGGGCGGCTTACAGCAGTCGCAAGCCATGCCATGAGAATCATCACCCCTACAGTGTAAGGGTCTGGTACGTTTAATGGAAGAAGCTAGGGTCTCAAGACTAGGGAATGTTCCCTGTACACTTCAATTTTCCGCCATCAAAGACAACGATGAAAGCCTCCCAAAATGGGTTTCGACGTGAAATGTTCAATGGGAAGATCATGATATATCAGGGGAGAATCAGATAGTATGTGGGTAAGTTCACTGCAGTTATAACTGGACACTGCCTCTACTACTGATAACTGGGGTTATAACATGTTATAACCCACTTGCTGATTGGGATAAGCCACCAAGCAAAGCGCCTATCCAAGGACTACTCGGTCAACAAAAACCCTCATGATCCTTGAGGGATATACCTACGGAATAATCTATCATGCAAGAATCCTCCTACTAATAATCTACAGCTGAATACTACAGACTCACTGATTATTTCCAAACTTTAGGCATAACCCTGGTTGTTGTCTAGTCTCATCTTCCTCACATTCTCCATGGCTGGCTAAGTCGTCAAGTCCGACTTCTTAGACATGGACCCCAGTAAATGGCCTGTTGCGAAGTCTTTTTTAGTAATGCCCTTCACTTGTATTATAATGGATTATATTGTATCGTTTCAGCTTACTATTTTATCTTATGTAGTTATACCGTATACCTGGAACCTATGTGATTCCTAGTTTAAATATGTCACCTCCTATTTTAAAATATTAGACCCATAAAATATTTTTGAGGTAATATTAATTGTCTAATATGTGTCTAATATTAGGTCACCTCCATGGGTCTAATCCTCAAAAAACAAGGGACACATGGTGAGAATTCCAGCTCTCATCGGATTCCAGCCCATGTGTAGGCACCTTGTCCTTGTCAGCAGACCATTTGCAGCGCCATTCACGCGCAATGTTGTCGAACCTCAATAGCAACTGGGGCGGGGGAATGGGGTACAATGGCCCCACACTTTATCTCCATCGTGGTACTGCCACTCAAGATGATATCTCCACTTTATCTCCTCGTGTGAGCCATTCATATCTCCACTATATCCATATATGGTCTTGTCTTAAAATATGGCATCCAGAAATTTGACCCTTCAATCATGATGTTCCTTCTCTTTTAAGGACAGTTTTGGGTTCACCCAACAATATCAACCACACCCAAACATCATCTTGTTGGTTATATATCCCATCATTTCCCAGCAGATCCCCATGAAATCTCAAACAAGTCCCCTTCTTGATGGTTCAACCACCATTTGTCATCATAATAGATCATAATAGCCCCCCCCAAATGGAGGTTTCCAATCCATGGGGGTACCCCCAATTATCATCCATTTATAGATTGGATTTTCCATGAAATAAACCATCCAGCTATTGGGGTACCGCCCATCTATGGCAAGCCCCGTCCATAACCCCACCACTTGGGGAAACCCAAGGGACGCCACAGCCTTGGTGATCTCAGGCATGTCGTGACCAGCTCGCAAGGCGAACGTATAGTGCGTTAGACGATCGAAGCGAGGAGCAACAAAAGCTGCGGAGTGTGCGAAGTTTCGTCGGAAGCACCACCATATGATGCATATTTATATATTTATTATGTATATATCTATGTATACATTAGAGAGAGAGAGAGAGCAACCCAAAAAAAGATGGAAAGACACTAGAACATAACATATAACAGTATTTTTTCCATATCTATTGGGGGCATTGACATGTGTATGTAATAGTATATAGGTATACCATGGTATACCTGCAGTTTCCTAGGGGTGCATTTTTCTGGTCTGCAAAACTTTTTCAGTCTTGGGCGAGGATCGCTACAACTGCAGGTTCTGGCCATGTCTTCCTTCCGGATTAAATTGCTGATGGTAAACGTATCCCCATGTTGGTTTAAGCTCTGTTTCGTTCATTTGAATGTGCGGGCCCCAGTTTCCATCGGCGGGTAGCAATTCATGGGTTATTCATAGGTTTTTCATGGGTTGTCAACGATTGTGATGCACCTGCGCCCATTAACAACCCGGCAGCCGCTCCTTCCCAACGACAGCCCGGAGAGTGTTGAAGGTGAGATGCCCGCAGCAGCAGCCCGGCGAGAGTGCATACAAAGATGGCAATGGCACCATGTATATATATATATATATGTAAATGTGTGTGTACTATATTATATTATATTAAATTATATTATATTAAATTATATTATATTATATTATATTATATTATATTATATTGTATTATTTATATTATATTATATTATACTATATTATATTATACTATATTATAATATTAATTATATTATTAATTATATTATTAATTATATTATATTTTATATTATATTAAATATTATATTATATTTTATATTATATTATATATTATATAATATAATATATTATATTACATTATATCATATTATATTATATCATATTATATTATATTATACTATATCATATTATATAATAATATATTTCCTTATATTATATTATATTATATTATATTATATTATATTATATGTTATTATATTATATTATATTATATTATATCATATCATATTATATTGTATTCTATATTATATTATATATTATATATTATATATTATATATTATATATTATATTATGTATTATCTTTTATATTATATATTAAATTATATATTATATAATATATTATATTCTATATTATATTATACATTATATTATATAGTATATATTCTATTATGTTATATATTATATTGTATCATATATTATATATTATATTGTCGAAGGAAGTTTAGAAGCTAAACCTTCCGACAATATGGACAGATGGAAAAGCACAGCCATGAAGGAAGTCAGAAGAGAAGAGATGCAGGTGCGNACACCACAACTACAACTACAACTACAACAACTACAACTACAACTGCAACTACTACAACTACAACAACTACTACTACTACAACTTTAACTACATGACAGCTACAACTACAA
>BGPT01000217.1:197151-228733 GCA_003297045.1 Symbiodinium sp. clade C Y103
GTTAGTTAGTTAGTTACTTCGTTAGTTAGTCAGTTAGTCAGTTAGTTAGTTAGTCAGTCAGTTAGTCAGTTAATCAGTTAGTCAGTTAGTCAGTCAGTCAGTTAGTCCGTTAGTCAGTTAGTCGGTTGGTCAGTTAGTCGGTTAGTCNAGTTAGTCAGTTAGTCAGTCAGTCAGTTAGTCCGTTAGTCAGTTAGTCGGTTGGTCAGTTAGTCGGTTAGTCAGTTAGTCAGTTAGTCAGTTCGTCAGTCAGTCAGTCAGTTTGTCAGTTAGTCAGTGAGTCAGTTAGTTAGTTTGTTAGCTAGTTTGTTAGTTAGTTACTTAGTCAGTCAGTGAGTTCGTCAGTTCGTCAGTTAGTTAGGCAGGCAGATAGATAGACAGATAGATAGGCCGACGCTCCAACCACTTGTCGGTCCATCAGTGAGTTCGCTCTGNTCAGTTCGTCAGTTAGTTAGGCAGGCAGATAGATAGACAGATAGATAGGCCGACGCTCCAACCACTTGTCGGTCCATCAGTGAGTTCGCTCTGCCATCCCTCAGTCACAGCAACGAACCTCTCCTATAGGTTTACCATTTTGGAAACTTCCGCCACCGCCTTGTGCGGTACTACTGGTATATTTTATATTATATCATTTATTATCATCTTAAATTATACTATACTATATTAGATTACATTATACTATATTATATATACTAATGTGTGTCAGTGTATAGCAACATATAGATAGATTGATAGATTGATAGATCAATAGATCGGTAGATTAATAGATCGATCGATCGATAGATAGATAGATAGATACATTGATACATTGATATAATACAGATACATAGATACACAAATAAATACATAGATTGATCTTTGATAGTACCCGTATACTGTCTTTTGTACATACTACATGCACATGTATCATATACTATACATTCTTGTTGATGGGTTGTTCATGTACCTGGGAAATTCATCAACCTGTCCATTGGATTCGTATCATCTCTCAGCGTGGTCTGCTGATCCCTTCCATCCAAAGTAACAAAGTGAAATCCAGTTTCAACCATCCGAGAAAAAAAAAAGAAAACACAAACACCTAGCTACACCTAGACACACTTCAAAAACAACTGGCTGGTAAGTATATCTATATAACTATATTCATATTCATATACATATACATATACACCTATAAATGTGTATATACATATGCATGCATATTTTGTACATAATTGTACATTTATAGTGTATATATTCCCGTGAATGGCCGTGAATGGCAACATGATTTAAGGTATTTGAATATTATATGTACCGTATTAAAAAACCACCCAGTCATCACCAGTTGACCTCATTGGGATCTCCATTCTCCCGCTGGGTGCAGGCAGTGCTAGCCAGCTCTCTAGGGTATGTCTCATCTCAAAGTCGCGATGGTTATGAGTCCATGCAAACTGGCGGCTTGACCAACAAAAACAGGGATTTAAGCAACACAAATAGGGGTTGTACCATCAAAAAGGGAATTTAAGGGAATTTAATACCCGAATGCACTTATTTTTGCAATCATGGTAATTCAGCCTGAAATATGATGGTAAAGATAGCCCCAATCCTGCCAGGGACGTCACGTAAGCTTGTTCACCAGTTGTTTGGACCATTTAGAAGAAATCCCAGTGGGAACCATAGGCCTGAGGGGCCATGCGGCCGCTCTACATTATACAGGAGGCTTTTGGACAAAGTCGTACCCAACAAACATCTGGGTTTCAATACTGAAATGGTCGAATTCCGGATGACCTCCCGGGGTCCCTCACTTTAGGAAACCCATCTAGGTATATATATCAAATGAGGAGGTTAACGGATTTATATAAGTTAATTAGAATGGGGATTCAAATGGGGTCTTGACGGTCTTGAATGGACTCAATCAACTTGAATCAGCATATAATCGGCATATGAGCAGGGATCAAAAGCCTGGTACTAATGCGCACTGGGTACCCTAGCTTCCCGAATAGCTGGCACTTGGGATGTTCCCAAAAAGGTCCCGTTGGTTTTGACCCATTGCTGGCCATGGCCATGGCGAATGGGGCTCCAAAGGAGCAGCAACATTGGTTATGTTTACGATGAAACACGATGAATCCATGGACATGTGAAGAGGGTCAAGCATTCCATAAGGCAACCGCTCAAAATCTTTGACCCCTTAAGAAGTGGATGATCTTACCCAAGATAACTATATATCTGTATATATATATATAACATACACAACACAACAAAAAAACAACAACGTACAATAATTTTGGCGGATTGGCACTCCGTCTTTGATCCAGACCTGTGTGGCACAAAACATACACAGTGAAAAAAAAGTGATGCTGGGAGCACCATCTCTACCACAGCCATGGGTAATGTATTCCTTAAAGACAAATGGTAACATGTATGTTCATGTTTCATATGTGCACACCATGGAGTCTGCAAGTTAAGACTGGTAGGAAATGGATATTAGTTCTGAGTGGATGGAATGGCTAAGCAACCTGGGATTGGAATACTGGAAGTCCAACCAGGCAATGTAAAAATGTCACCTGCCGATCTTTCCATGGGAAACCTATGACTGGTTGGTGGCTTCAGCTGAAAATAAGCCAATGCTTGTCATTGGAAATCATCATGCCATCTCTATATGGTTAGAAATAGGTTGAAGAGAGTAAACACATACATAAACACTATTAAAATGCACCAGTTCTATGATGACCAGTTCATTCTGACTGTTTTTAAATGACAATTCATAGTCGCCTATCACCAAATAATCAGATCATTTACAATTCGAACGGCGATGTCCAGTCCGCTGAGGATCCCATGAGACATACCCATTTCAAACGAGACGTATTCCAAGGCCTCAAGGACCGACCTACGGCGGAAGGGATGAAGTGACCATGAAATGACCATGAATGGTGTTGTTAAATGACCATGAAATAAGTAATTTGCTGCTTCAGGATTGTTCACTGTCCATTTTCACCTAGTTCAGCTTTTCGACGTGAGTTTTGTCATCTGACCCCGTGCGAAATGGGATCATCCTTCCAGTAGTCATTTCACCTGGTACTCCGCAAGGATTCCGAACCAATCTGGGCAAATCTCTCGTCACATAAGGTGGTGCTCCTAGTTGTCATTTATATTCATTTATCACAGTTCTAATCACCATAAACCCTGTACAACCCTAGTTAATCTATGTTAATCTATAGTTGCACACTCAAGCTAGCGAAATCTAACGAACTGGCACACCACCTTGCAACTCTTGGTGGAAGTATGAGGAAGTACAATGCCTGGTGAAAACCAAGAATTCATCCTGGGGCACCGATCCCTTGTCATGACACAGCCAACGTGGAATCATTGAGATGGGTGAACAACAAAATATCGATAGTAACCGTAGTAACCCGAAAAGGATAGAAAAGAGATTCAACATGATTCAACACTATTTTAGTAGGATCTTACATTTCTATCATTTCTATCTTTCTTTATGGGACCTTTTTTCACTGTGCAAATCACACACGTGGCTACTCTTGGGCGGAACAACGTGGGCAAACAATCTGAAGCCTTTGCCCAATGTGGACCTAACATATCCTAAACTATCTGTCAAAACTGGAACACTTCCCAAATCTGGAATATAGAAGCCATTATAAGCCCATTCTAGATCATTATGGCTGGTTTCCCTTCCCATCAACTAGGATGTGCTTCGAATTTGAGGACGGTCGTCATGATTAAACGTCCAGCAAATAATCGAGCGAGTTGCCACACCTGATTTTTCCATGTGGAATCCATCATCGCCAGCCCAGTTCATCCCAACCTGGTGCTGCCCCGGACGTCGTGAACTAGGTGGATCTTGACCCAAATTAAGTTCGTTTCACTAGGCATCTTTGCGCTGACAAGTTCATCCATACAAAATAACATCAGTCAACAATCTCAACTTCTCAAAGGTAATCAACATTTAACAGAAAAAAAACATGAGACAAGAAAAACCTCTATGTTTCCTGAACTTCCACCGTGCCCCAAAAGCTGATCTTAGATCAAGCCACAGACTGACAGAGAGATCTTTCTTGTGTCCAACCTCAGCTGGTTCCAGGCATGACATCGACATATTCGAAAGTTTATCCAATAGTTGACTGAACAAAACACAGGCATCCATATGACTGAAATGTGATTTTGCAACATGAAATCCTTGACAAAGAACTTCTTTGCGAGATTCGGAGGGAGCAATCTAAGCAAACCAATACAATACCTTGTGGATCCTTGTGGTGTTTTTGGCATACATTTTTATCAGTGATTAACACGACCAATTGGTTTAAAAAACGAATCCATGAATTAACAAAAACGTGCAAATGTCGGACATCTATGGGATACAGTATCCATTGGGAACACTGCAATCAACGCCACTTACTGTGGCCAGCAGGATAATCTTCACATCCACTAGCGACTGGTCACACTGTGTCACTATCGGAGATGTTCCATCCCCACCCAAACACCAGGGACTTCTCATGACTGTGCGTCTACTGCGAGGCTTGCAAGTTCTTACCAATAAAACAAGGATCATCATCTGGTTGCAGGTACAAATACGTCTGGGGCGAAGCCCTTTGATGGAACGATAGTATCTATTCCTCTATCTATCCATCTATCTGTCTGTCTGTCTACCTATCTAATCTGATCTGATCTAGTTAAACCTAGTCTGACCTGATCTGATCTGACTTGACATAACCTAACCCAACATTGTCTATCTATCCAGCCATCCATCCGTTTATCCATTTGCAATACAGAACATATATCATATGTAGTCATGGATGCAACTGTTTTGCACCCGTGACATCTGCCAGTGCCTGTTGCTGTCAAGGCTGAAGCATCAACCTTCCCATCTGTAGGTCCCATGATGCCACTCCTCAAGGCAAGGCACGTTCTTCTTCTTTTTCTTCTCTCCTTTGTCACTTCTGTGTTCCTGCCATCACACATCCAGGTGAATCCAAGTGACTGAAAAATGGAAGACCCCAATGGTGAACTATAAAACCAAAAACACCACAATGACCATAAACATTAGACTATTAAGATCTAGTAAGGACCAACCATCCAAGTTTAACCACCAATGTTGGTCATGAATGCCCTGGCAGCGAGATGACCAGTCTCCCTGCTGCTCCATCGTGGAGTATTTCCAGATGACTTGCCAATAGCTCTGGCCCAGATGAGTAAACCATCCAATTTCCAGGCTAGCCAATCACTTTTCCCCTCCCCGCTTGAAGAGCAAGACTTGACACTCCGCAGGATTCCGTAAAAGATCGGGGATTGTTGAAATTTACCACATGGTCAGTCACCTGCATGAGAACAGTTGGAATGTGGTGCCCCATAGTTGCAGCAGGTATGCTGGTAAATAGAACTAGGTTCTATAGGAGAACTGTTGGGTTTATGGTGATGAAAATTTAGCATCCCGAACAAAGAGATGTGTCTTAAGCTTGGGGTCCCCAAACCATTGCTGTCCGATTTCCCCAAAACCAAAAGGACTAATACGACCATTTTAAAGAACTCCCCCTAGGTACCCAATTTGATCAACCATGATTGTGCCCTGTATTCCCATTCTTACATTATAACATACTCAAAATTATCCCGTTACATACCCACTATATGGGGGTTTCCTAAAATGGGGGTACCCAAAAATGGATGGTTTATAATGGAAAATCCTATTAAAATGGATGATTTGGGGGTACCGCCATTTTAGGAAACCTCCATATATTTAACCATATGTCCCGTGATCAAGAGGGATGACCGTGGCACATCACTGTGCAGTGTTAACCCTTTGTCCTGTCCATTATACTGGTTAGTCAATCGGGATTGCCATCATGAATGATGATAATGTCTCAAACCGATATATTAAGGGTCGTATATAACCCCTGAAAAAACTTATCATACAGAGGGTTGAACACTGATCATATAGGCACATATGGGTTTGTCTGAACATAGGGTACCCTCTTGAATTGGATGGTTTATCTTTATTGTGGTCTACCCTCCAAATATTTCACATAGCTATAGAACATGGACTATTTGGTTCGATGATTTATACCTATTAAAATGTTGATTTCCATAGCAAATTGTCATTTCATCCCCATTGTTTGCGAGGTATACCCCTATTAAACCCTATAAAATCATATAAAATCTCTCTTAAAATCCGCTCAAACTACTATTTAGAGTACCCCAAAACATCCCACCCAGCATCCGCTGGACCTCTGGCGCATCCACTTCCATGATGCCACCGCTGGTGACCATGAGATGCTTCAGCTGCGGTAAATGACCTCAGAATGGCAATGTTTATCGGAAAACAATGGAGGAAAACAACAACTCACTGGTGCTTAGTAGGGAATGGGGGAATGGGATGATTATTAATGGTTATTATAGGTCATTCCCTCATTCCCAGCTAAGCACCAGTAAGACAAAAATGGATGAAAGTGATTGAACCAAGACACATTTTCGGACTTATGGGAGATCTATGATAGCTGTCATTTGCTTTGTAATTACCTAATGAGATCTAATAACTGTTGGATTTTTTGAGGAACTTTGACCTAGATAATTACTATCCAAGTAGATGAACGTGCTGAATGATTCTGCCAAAATTCGGAGGTTACTCATTCCCGATCAAAATACCACAGCAATGCATTTGGGTATTCCCCCCCGTTTTCAGGTATTCTCGACCGAGCCACTGCCTGGGTGCGACAAACCATGCGCCGCCCGGCGGTGGCGCTTCATCAGCAAATGCGCACGGTCCAGATCATCTCGGAAAGAGCTTATTATGGTGGCTTAAGCAACCAGTACAATAGGGATATTTAGTGGGAAAATATCCTGGAAACATATGTATAATACAAAATATAATAGGAATACATACATCATGGGAATATCTAACCTACCGGTGGGATACATTTACCCCTACCCCCATGCCTTAGTAGGATAAGGATCCCAATATTGCGCATATAAGGGGAATATGATGGGTAAACATTGGCTTTAAACAGGTGGCAAAATCATGATATATATTATATATATATATAATCATATAAATATATATACAGTACCTACAAATGCTAGGGATATTTAGTACATAAATATCTCGATCAGGATCAAGCTGAAAGAATGAGATATGATTCAGATATGATGGGCAATACAAGCATGATTAATCACTGAAATTGGGTTATAAGTTGTAACAGGGATTTAATTGGATATACATTGGGAAAAGATCATGGGAACATAGTGAGAATATTGTAATACATATATAACTGACCGATGGAATATAATGGGTATTCAAATTCAGATGGGACATATATGATAAACATAGAAGGGCTACAATCAGCAACATGGTGTGAAAACGGGGATCTACGAGTAAAATTTTCAGGGAATCTCATGGGGATATTAAGCTATCATCAATAATGAAACCAACCATTTTGTGGATGTACTGGATACATACACGTACATATAATATATTATACATAATATATAAATTATATAATACATATACATACGAATGTGAAACTTGACTAGAATTAGAAGCCTCAAGAGTGGCAATCTCAACCTGTTTTGGCAACCTATATACTTGCAGATCCGCCCAAACTTGCACTTGTTGTAGGCTGTACCGGGTGCACTGCACATTTCCTAAGGCAACCTATCTTGAGGGTCAAAAAGAAAACTTGTGGGTATGAGTTTAAGTCTACACATGGGCTATGAATGGACCTGCACATTTGATCATGTTCAGTTGTGTCAACCAAACACTCCATGTATCAAATTTGGATGCTATAATTTAAGCGATAAACAATGACATGCGACATGCGTCAGTGGTTTCTTGGTCCCGACAGTTGAACGCCCCCTTTCACCAGTGAAAATGACCAATGGCTCAGGATCTCCAAGGCGGCCCTGAAGCCATGGCACTCTCATCTGTTTTTTGATGTAGAAACAGATCGAAGTGTTGTTTCGCGTATTCCTGGAAGTAACAGCGACCCCTTGGTCACTCCCCCACTGGAAATGGTGAGATCAAGTGAAATTCATCTGAAATGCTTCCCAAAGTAGCCAGGTAGCTCGTCATGAAAAAAATGAACATGTTTCGTGCCGCACGGATTTTGAAAACTCCAAATCCACGATTAATTTGGGTTTGAACATATACTACCCCCCCTCATTGATAATGAAGTTGATACAGTTGAAAATAGAATTTCCCCGATCAGACACCTATTGACAACCGTCATCGCTCGTCAACCACATTCTGAGACTTGTTGAGCCCCTAATTTTCGGTGCAGTTCCATTTAGAATTGAAGATATAGCCATAGTTATAGGGAGCCCGTATTTGTCAAACGCTGAAAATGGGTAAAAAACAAAAATCAAATGGCTATCTACAATTATCTACTGGGGAAAATGATGACTTGATGACAATGACTTGGAATAGTTCGGCCCAGCCAGTCCTTCAACAGCGCTTTTTCGGCGCCTTCTTCCGTCGTCTCCTACGGTTTTTGCCATGCCAGAAAAAAGAAAGGACCATCGGCAAAACTGAAAAAGGGGATATGATGGAATATGACATGAATCTTGGAATCGAGTGTGATCTAATAGGTATTGTCCTGGGTGAGTGAGAATCAATGGCGACACCGTTGGCTGAACTTGAGGGATTTGCTGTTGGATGCTTTGACACCATGATGACTGCTGATTAAGAAATGGAGATATTCACCAAGATCTTTGGAGATTCTGGTTGATGATTAGTTGATGGCTTATGCTCGTTATATTTCTTTGCTTGGGACCAGAGTCCACAATGGAGATGCCAAGTAATCTAGTGTTGGGGGATGGTGTCACCCTACCATTCTTGGGGATTCCTAAAGTCCTGAATGTGGATACATAAAAGCAAAAAAACGATGATTTTTTGAATAAGGAGTATGACCATTCATGGAGGGTCCAAAAACCTTAGGTTTGACATGTGAAGAACCAGATGTCTTACTTCAGGCAATGACCCGTCCATCGACTTTCACCAACAAAAGTTTGGATGTTAAGCTTCAGGCCCAAGACAGTACTGCGGTATATCATATATCTGATTGTGTACTAGTTTCTGTTGAAAAAGATGGGAATATGTATAACCAGAAAAGTGATGGTATGACACTACGGCAAACTCTGGTTCAACGGGAGATGGGTTGAAATATTAGACCCGCTGCAAACAACCATGGTTGGCCATGTTTAGTGTTGATCATCCAAATTGTTGATGTGTCCAATTTTGACCCATGTGGAGGAGTCTTATCTGGAGGTTTCAATCCCAGACACAGGTTGCTCAAGAATCCATAGCCAGTCCTAGAAACCATGCTGATGTGTGTTATACAGTTATACATATATGTATATATGTATGTATACATATACATGATATACAGTGTATATATATATATATGTGTTTCAGAAGCTGGGTAGCTGTCTGTATGTATACGTGTATGTATATATATATATATACATGCACACATACACAGATAGAATATCTACATGTATATATGTATGTAAATATATGCATGCTTCTATATATATAAACATGTATATGTATATATATATATATCATGTATATATTTATATATCATGTATATATTTATATATCATGTATGTGTACATCTATATATGTATAACACACATCCCCATTGACCATGTATAGCAAAAGACTTTATTATTCATAAGTTTAATTAGATATCACCCGTTGGTTGAAAACCCCTGTGAAAACGGGTCACCATCTGCCACGGTCGACCCTTGGCTCCTCACTGAGTTCTTTCTCCGTGGGCAAGATATAGATACGCCAAGCTGGGAACACAATGATCACCAAGCAAATGGACCTGCGTGGCTACCAATGGTCCATGAATGTTTCATGACCTGAAAAAGACCTCCCCGGATTTCAGGGCCGGGGACAGTTATGAAACCCCAAGGGGTGTTGTACGCAACCAACCCCGAACGTAGACGGCTTACTGCTGAGAGAATCAGCTGGGATCATCATCCTGCATTGAGAACATATCCTCGCTGAAAAGGGTGGTTACACAAATCCCCTCAAGTATCCCCATGTATTTTATCATATTTTTATATATTTTATCTGTGTGTTAAACATGTTGAAACCATGTCAAACCACCCAAAATCAGCAAGTGCACTGAGGCTGGGCTGCCAAGTGGCATGACCATCTTCGAAAATGTTGGGGGGCAAAGATGACGCAGCCTGAAATCTGAGATGCAAATGCAAAGATGACTTGCGGTTGATCCACCCAACACAAAATCTGATAGTTAGGGGTGGGAAGTACTGTGTTCCAAATGGGACCGCAAACAGTTTTACTGTTGAAACTCTTCAGAGCTGTTCTCCGTCATTGCAAACACAGGAAAGCTGTGACAAGAAACTTTTGAGGAATTGCAGGGAATCCATCTGGCTGTTGTCGGGGTCCTCTTTGTTTGAAGGTATCTTGGCTCAAGACTTAAAGTGGCAACAAAAATTGATATTGGCTGTCTTATTCATATGGATGTGTTTCAACCGGGGATACCATGGACTCACTCGGGTGAACTTGTTTCAACAGCTGGGCCTACACTCAAGTCCCTCATTGGAATCCCAAAGTGAACTTTTTTTTTCCGGGTGGCCCCGTTGAATCATACCCCTGAAACCATACGCTATCGGCCGATGGGTCCTTGGGTGACACCTGCGGTTGAAGTCACCTACCCGCCATGAAAAGCATCCAATGTCTGGTCTTTCAGGGGTCCCCAATTTATCCAATTTTCCATTGATTCTGAAAGGACCTTGGATTAGGATCTAGAAATCCGACCGCCCCAAAATCCGACCCAATGATAGCTGGTTAATAAGCCCTTGGTGGTTGTTGATAGGCATCGGAGTATTGGTTGAATCCCATGATTTCATGGTCGGTCTTCCAGTGAAGTTTGACGACCAAAGGAAACCCTCCAGTATTCTGACCAGGCCACTAGAAATCAAATCAGCAATTCAGAACTATGTACAAATGGCGTTCTCTCCATTTGATTCCATTTGTAGATGCCTTGCCAGGCAATTCGTCGAAACAATGTGTAAATATGCATATATATATAATCATACATATATATATATATACGATTATTATATATATATATGATTATTATATATATATATGATTATATATATATATATGATTATATATGTATATGTATATATATATATGTCTTATGGTGAATATAATGAGATACGCATATCACATCATATCACCAACAATGTATCAAGGCAGGTGTTTTTTCGACATAGCCCAGGTGCCCCTCGGCCACAACGTCCACAGCAGTGTCAAAGCTCTGTTCCCAGCTGAAGCCGATTAAAATCCCAAGGCCTCACGCGGAATCAACACGGAAAGATTGGAGCAAAACAAAGAGGTTTGGTTTAGCTATGGGGATATTATGGAATATATGTACAGTAATGGAAATAGATTGAGAATATTATGGGAAGCCGCCTGACAAACCGCCTGGCAAGCCAATAAACCATCCGCAATTTGTCCCATTTCATGGCTAGTAAAAGCTTAAAACATCTCAAAACCCTCCAAATCTGGAATTTTATGATATTGGGTTTACCCTGTTAGTGGTTGTATTATAGCAACCAACCCCAAAAAATAGGAAAAAACAACATCCTACGAAGAATGAGTGAAAAATCTATTGATGCTGGTTACTATAACAACTATGGATGGTGCTTACTTTGATGGGTAAAACAATCACAAACCACCCATGACTGGGAATGGTTGAAATCCCACCTATAAAAATGGTGAGTCATTGGGGATGGTTTATGGCTTTGTTTTACCATGTTTTACCAACATGGGTTTGTCTGAAAATGGTGTAGCCCCATTTCCAGATACACCCAATTTGGATATTTTGTTAACTGGTGATATCCGATTGATATATGATATACCCATTAAAAATATCCCAGTAAATCATCATTTTTGACCATCTTTGTTTGGTGGTTAGTAACACCCCAAGCCGCGCCATCTCCTGTCACCGGTGGCCTGTGATAATCTTCTCCGTGGCCCCTTCCGCAATCTCCGCGTCCTCGCCGAAGAGGTGGTTGTCCTCCACCTGGCAGCAACACGGGAACGATGTCTGGAACGATACCCCTGGAACCATGTGATTCCTGAGTGGGAGATATCAACATAGTTGGATGATATCTATCAAATAGTTGTGAGTTTGAAAAGGCTACGACTTACCCGTATTGACCAAGCATTCGCGAAAGTTTACGAAAATGTATGCGGTCTTTTTGAATTGGATGAATGGCGACATTGAGTATCAAAACAGGTATGAAGTCATCTTGAACTAGTTTGGGTCCCTCCGAATCGCTTGACTTATGATGTTCATCACGGGTTTACAGATTGGCATGAAAACTTCTGCAGAGTGTTTTCTTTAGATATGTTTGCTCAAACGCGCGTACAACAATGTATTTGTGCTTCAAAAGGTCATTCGAATGATGGTCAATGATGATGATGCATCTTCAATCTGAGTGTGTCTGGAGATCAATCTCAGGGGAGTGGTGCAGGAACTGTTGTAAGGCCACGGCAAAAAAAGGTATTTTCCCCACAATGATGGCCTGGCCATCATCTATGGCGGCAAATGATCCAGAAGTCTATATCCCCATCGTTCAACGCCTACAAATGCCCATGTTGCGCATGTCTGGCAAAAACTGTTGTCTGTTTTAAACACCAGAAAAATAAAAATAAACACGTATCTGTAACTTCAACCGGCATCAGCAGGCCTTGTCCAAGACAAAAATGAACAAGAAAGACACAGCTGACAGGAAGAGAGCAATGGCCACCATCAGCAATGCATTCCTCGACAGCGATGCGAGCATCAAGTAGTGGGCAGCAAGATGAATATGTATGATAGACCCTGCATGTCATCTAGCAATATATATAATATAGATCAATATAGTGTTTTCAACAATGCGTTATACATGACACAATGAGATATATGAAATATATGTATATATATATATGTATGATGGCATGTATAGTTCTTCAAATCGATATGCAAATGTACAGAAAGACCTACTTATTCCAATGATGTAGTCATAGATTCCCAAAAACGGCAGCCCAGGGTCTCGTTGGTGAAGTGTGTTGCAGAGATGCGCCAGCGGACGCCGTAGAAAAGACACCAAGAGAGGCCGAAGGTCAAATAATTGTTCAAGATCTCGATGAACCTGGGGATATCTTGCCCAGATCACGAAAAGAACCACATATATTTGATGACAAGATATCAGTGATGATACTGGGGATATCTGATCAGTTTACTGCCAGGCCATCAGAAAATTGTGTTTTTGCTCGTTGGGATCATCCGATGACACCGGCTCTGAGGGAACAAGCCTGAAACCACAACGTATTTCTGTTTCAAATCAGGATACTTTTTACTACATGTTTTTGTTGTTTTGAAGAGGATTGAATCTGTATATACTCTTGCTCTATATACATATACACAGATTGATCTGTCTGCCTGCCTGTTGGTCAATGAATCCATACATACATTGTTCTACTGTATCAATCTAAATGTCCACTTTTACAGCTATGGGTATGCAATATAAGTATTAAGATACATTTGAATATATAATAATGTATACCATCTTGGATAATAGCTCTATGGCAATATCAAGCAACGCTCAAGATCTTGCCAGCGATTGCTGGAATGACTTCTCGAATGGCGTTCATGATATGTACCAATCGTAGGCGCAACAATATCTAAGAACACAAAAAAAAAAACTGTACTTATTAACACCCTTTGAGAAGTTACGTGAGTTCGATGCTAAGTTTCAGGGTGTGCCCCAACATGGAAGTATATTATTAAAACATGCTTAAACAAACTACTGAAGGCTTTGCTATGTAAAAACCTGCCCAACCAAAGTAGTTAAGTAGTTTATCGAAAACTGCCATAAAGCTGAGTTCAGTCTGAAGTATGGAAAATGTAAACTCAAAAAAGAAGACATCCATATCATCGCTGATAAAGCGTTCGTGATATTTCATGAGTATGTACTTTGAACAGTTGGTGGATGGCCCAACCCCGTCACAAACTGATAGAGACATGTCCATAGTACCAATCCTAGCAACTCCAATCTGAGCAGTGTTCAACACCCCGTCGGTTGATGATTGCACAGGGTTATACCATTGAGAATTAGCACTATCCATGAAATGCTTCACAAACCAATGACATTGCTGGTTTTGAGCACTGCGCACTGAAAAACGGTGCCCATCCAACATTACTTTGGTGAAATACGATCTTGGGGTACCAATTCTTTGTGCCTGCAGACCAAGCTATCAAGTGGGCTCCATCTTGGATATTCCCAGAGGGTTGACGAGATCATTCACGTATGGTACATGTATATATCAAATCTTTACCTCCATGTACCTTCATCAAACCAACATCAGCCAAACCTAGGTATTGCAACCGCCACAATTCCAAGAAGATGTAGACAAGTGAGATTCCAGCCCTCAAATAGTGGTAAATATATTGAACTTACTAACCCCTTGTTTTTTTTTGTTGCTCCCTATTTACTACAAGGCATCGGATTACATCCCTGGTGTATCAGGATTCGGACCTCTCCAGGCGTTCGGGCGTTTCCACGATCCTCTCAGAGTTCAGGACCTGAGAAACATAGGAATCTTGGGCATTCAACAGGAAACAATTAATAATTGAATAAGCCTCTTAATTTAGTCTCTGTAAATGGATATATATATATATAACCAGCTAAACATGTGTATATGGTATACATATAATTGTCAACCAGCCATGCACTAGTAAAAATGATTTAGGCAACAACGTAACATACTGGGATATTTGGTTCACAACCCTTTAATCCCCATGACCTTGGGGTATAATCGGGATGTAAACTAACAACAAACATGGGAATTTGCAACAAATGAGCTGGGAATTCAACTAGTAACTGGGGATTCAACCAATAGAAAGGAGGCACCTAGACCTAGCACAGTGTCATTCAGCAACAAATATGGTGGTGCATCAACAAAAGAGGGATATATGATATTGTCAACAACCACAATTGGAATGAAACCGTTCCCAAATATTGTGTTTAGGCAAAATTGCCGAGGAAGAGCCAGCTGCAATTACAGTATCAATCAAACAGCATTCATCATACCAATTGGGATTTGAGTGTCAACCAGAAAAAAATGGCCACATTGGCCCAGAAAAATCGGGAACCGACAACCAGAATTGGGATTGTTGCCGCAAAAAATTAGGATTCTAGCAAGCAACAAAATAACGATATAACAGAAGTGAAGCTCAATGATCGGATGCCACAAACCTCCAGTGAAACGTTTGCAATACAAAGCCAGAACTTGAACGTCAAGAAATCTCCTGGAAACATCATCTGAGTATCATAAAATGATATAGTATGTGTGTATTGGAGATGCATCCTAGTTAGACCAACCATATTGTAACCCAATTATGATTGAAATATCCCTATAGCTATACAAGGGCAGTCAACCACATCCGAACAGGGATGAGCGCGGCTCGTATGGATAATGCTACCTTCAGTCAACTAACTTTTGTAAAACCCATGGTTTCCCACCAATTTTATGATCTACAAATGGTGGGTTTAGCATATCTAGGTAAATTCTCTAGAGGTAGTAACTTTGAAGTTACAACCTTTCAGTTGTGAACCAGCAACTGTGCTCCTTAGGCAACATCCAGTTGTACCTATTTGGGTTTGTCTGATTTTTAGGGAAAAAAACAAAACCTCATGGTCAAGAAAATCACTTTTCCCACTAGATTGCCATTGGAAATCATTGGAATATCAGGTACTTTGGGACCCATTGGAAATCATCGGAATATCAGGTACTTTGGCACCTTATGCCACCATTTTTGGACAAACCTGGACATGACTTTTTCAGATTTTGCCCCAAACTGGTAAGAAATCTGGGTTTGTCTGAAACTGTAGGGAGAAAAAACAACCATGTTGACGGTCAACAACCAAGTTTCCCCATTATTTAAATCCCGCCATCGCCGCCAAGATTCTGCCATGGACAATAAGAAAAAAATGAAGCCACAACCCATCAACAAATGACCTGACTGGCTATCATAATCCGCAGGGAACTGGATGGAGTGGTATGTTTACATGATGCATACATGTGTGTCAATGTGTATGTATACATATATATATATGTGTATAGCTATATATAACAAGTCTACTGAAATGGGCAAAGACCTGGGTATGACAATGATGATCATCATTATCACTATTATAAATTATGATTATCATGTATAAGCTAGCAGGTTGAAAACCGCGCATGTAGTCGTGCCATTTTTAAAAATAAGGGTGGGGTGGGTTTGGGTTGGGTGGGGTGGGGCAACAATATTCATGTAACTGCTACGCTACGGCTACGTCAGGAGCTACGTTCATGTAACTCCTCCTGAGAGCGCGCCGCGTGTGCGCACGTCTGGTGCTCTGAAATGTGTCTTGAAGACCCACAAAAACGGTCGCAAAAGCATCTTGGTGACAGACGGTGCCCCATGTTACCCCAAACTCAGCTCTGAATATCATTTGGGTCATGAAGCTTGCAATCACAGTAAGGGAATTGTCTGCATCAAGAAAAGAAAAACATGGGGCACCTTGTGCACACGGGTGGTATCGATGGATTGTGGAAAATTTTCCAAGAGGGCCGTGTCAAGTTCATGGTCCACACGCAAAAATGGACCTGTTAATTCTCAGTTGCTTCAAGGAATTCGAATTTGGCAATTGAGATGGCACAATGTAAATTCCAAAGACTACATGAGTCTGACCGGTCACGCCCTAAGCAAGCGCTTGGCAAACTGAGGCGGCAATGGAAAAAGCAAAACCGACCATGGTCCCTCACCCACAAAACCCTGCAAATACCAAGTCATGACTTCCAATATTAATTTTCCCCGGGAATATTTACACAATACTTGATCATAGAATGTTCACGGCACCACAGTGCCGATCGCTTTTTTTTCCAGAAAGTGCTTAACCGCTAGCGCGGTTTCCCACCCGCCGGGATGTATAACCTATAAGTTTATTCACTGTTGCACTAATCTCAAACAGCAAACATGAGCACATATGATGGACAATGATAGGAATGAAGCACGATTCAAGTTGTTGGGAAGTGGTGAACCCAACCAACTAGCTTGGGCCATTTTTTAACCTATGGAAATTGGTTTTGAATCAACAAACAACGATGGCCTCAATTCTGATCCCATCCCCCTAATATGGCCATACCCCACTAATATGGCACCCAAAATAAATAGACTTAATACCAAGGCAGGGTGTGGCTTGCGCGCTGCTTAATGTGAACGAGAGAAGGGATTAGCCCAGTCAAACCAATAGTGACCACTGGAAGCAGGATTGAAAGCTGTTCATCATTTTGTGTCCCCAAAGTTCGAACCACTCCGATAGAGTAACAGTATCTACAAACAAAAAAGTATCCACAAAAAAAAGTGTATACATTTATATACTTGTATATAGATATAAACAATTATAGGTTACAGTAAAATAATTGGTGTGAATCCACATGAATATGGCACATTCTGTTTCTATCGAATGGTCGGTAGAGGAAATACTTGACTTGTCGGTCGTGTAGAGACTGGTCCCTTCGGGAAGCACCGCAAATCAGCAACCGTCGCATGACAACTTTTGGAATACACTAACAGTTGAAGACAGTTGTGTTGTACCGCGATGAAAGGGGTGTATAAAGTATACCCATCACAAGCAGCTAAACAGAACAGTTCAGCTTTTTGTGAACACATTTGTTTCGTATATACATTACATACACATGTAGTCTTTGCATAAATCACATGCAATAATATTTGTATGTGTTCCATGTTGTACACTACACCTTTGTATGTATACATGTGTAAACTATCATATGTATACATTAAATTGCAATGCATTGCATTGCATTAAGGACGTTTACATTGTGTTACATTACATCACGCTACATTACAAAAATGACATTGCATGGCATAGCATGACCTAACATAGAATACCATACCATTACATTGCATAACATTACATTGCAGTAGATTCCATTACATTGCATTGCATTATTGCATTACATTACATTGCATTACATTGCATTGTCTGCAGGCATGCATACATTACGTGTGTATATATAATCATATATACATATGTATTCAAATACGTGTATATATAATATATATAAATACATGTATAGGCCATATACAGAGCATCTTCATACACACATCACTGATTGATAGACTACATCTCTTCAGCAGAAAACGTTGTGCACACACGCAGCAAATCTCACAACATGTACGAACAACCTCTCACTTCATTCTCAAGTGAGCCCAGGGACATTGATGCGGCGTGTGACTGATGGCTGCACCCCAGGGTTCGATACCTGGTCACAGGGCTCAATCCTTCTTTTCAGCCAAACAAAACTAAAGAATTCCTGCTATACCGGCACCATGCTAGACGGCCCTAATTCTGCAACGGTAATATCTTTCTGTTTCAACGACGTCTTGTCTACTTTTGTTGGTTCATCTCGTCCCCAAGTGGTTCATTCCGCTTTGTAACCTAAAATATGCGTGTCGATTGCAATCTTGGGTACAAACGATTGTTGACAATATTTGAAAAGACTACCCCCTGGTCAAGAAAAGAGCAAACAAGAAAAAATGGTTGGGTTTGTCTGAAACAACTACTCTCAAACCTCATGCTTATTCTTCATAGTGTCCATGTGTTGATGAAAACGTTAGTGTATCTTCCCGTCAAAATGACACGATCTATCCACTTTTGCATCTAATGCATATGATATATATATATATACATACTATACATATATATATATATATATACTGTATACATATATACACCCTATTGTTGATGGTCAAATCACACGGTTGAACCTGCGTTGCTGTTACGATCTGTTTTCAAAGGACCACCTCAATCCCATGTCCCGCATGGTTTCAGATCCTGACGACCAGACTTCTGCGCTCTTGTGAGGGACCATTGGTAATCTCATCCCCCTATTATTCATTGGATTGGTTTAAGGGAAAATCTACAGGAAACCATGGATTTTCCCATTAAATATGGGGGTTCCTGCAAATTTTCCCTTAAACCAATCCAATGAATTATAATCCACCCCCAATAAGGGACATGGGATGAATCCATTCGGTACTAAGCCAGGGTCTCAAAATGGGGCATTTGACATTAGACTTGGATGTCCATCCCAGCTAGCAAGTGGTTATATTATAATAACCGTAGTTGCAGGCTTTATATTCCACTATGGGGTTATGGCACCATGGTTGTATCTATTGATAACCGTGACTGCACCCCAAGGTGGTTATATTATATATATATATCACCATAGTAGCCCCCATTCAATCCTATTAAATCACATTTAATCACCATTTAGGTTCAAAGGATTCCAATTATCGATGATGATTGTTCCATACTTTTCCGTTCATAGGTAAGTATCCCATATTTTCTCGTGAAGAATCCCCATCGCTCCAGCGGCCCGGTGTGCACCTTCCTGATTCGGCAGTATTCCGCTGATGGCATATCGCATAGCCTGCACCGTCAAGAAGGACATGGACAAACCTCGAAAGGCGGCGCATGGGTTTGAAAAAAAAGGTTGAAATATATATATATATAATGGACATATGAATGGGATTTAATAGGATATGTATACATATACACGTATAACCAACAAAAACCAACTTAATGTGTGATATGTGGAAGGAATGATCCATCAAATCTTGGGATAATCATCTAGATGTAGATGATATTCAATGAGAAATAATGGGATATATGATATATTGATGATGTATCATCAAAATTCTGAGTTGGGCGGTGCCCCAGTTCGGAATTGCTAAGTTGGTTCATATGTTGATTGACATAAGGGGTATATTGGTCATAACTGCAGCTAGATAAGATTATAAACCATCTAATAAGTAGAGGGCACCACCTGGTGAAGGATGGAGGGGAAATAGTTCTGCAAAATCATGGTGGCTATTTTTTTGGATCCTAAATGTGGTCAAAACATGGTCCAAATTGCAACATGTCAATACATTTCAATAATGTGCAATCAACATGTTTGATGCCCCCAACAGGTCAACAGAGGAAAAACCCACGTGGAATAATGTGATAAAGTCGACAATCAACCTCAAATCAAACTGGGAATGGATAACGACACCAATTGTTGGAAGAGAATCAGGATGGCTTGCAACTTGGTTTACCACAATGGTAATGTATGGTAATATTATGGGTGGGTAAAGCTCCAGTATAGATGGGCATATAGATGGGTGTACTTCAGTCAGTTGATGGCTATACCCCCACTATATCCATGAGTTACACTTGAGTATTCTATATCCGAAGTGGCTAAACTCTGGCATCATGGATAATCATCTTGAAGGGCCCCACGCTCGAGGTGTGGTGATGTAATTTGTTCCTGTACACATTGTATACATACAGAACATAGACATGTATGCACATTATTGCACATATCTGTCATTCAACTATCTCTATCTGTATATATGTATACATGTATTTACATGTGTGTATATATACATATATATATACATATATGTATGCTATGCTATGCTATGCTATGCCATGCTGTGGCATGCTATGCTATGCTATGCTATGCTATGCTGGGCCAAGTATCTATCTATCTATCTATCTATCCATCCATCCATCCATCCATCCATCCATCCATCCATCCATCCATCCATCCATCCATCCATCCATCCATCCATATCCATCCATCTATCCATCTTTTAATCTATTCATCTATTCATCTACAGAAACCATCTACCCACCTACCCATCATCTATCCATCTATCCATCTATCCACCTATCTGTCGTTCTATTGATCTATCTTCTTGTCTATGTAGGTACACATGTGGGGGGGCAAATATAGTTATAGTAAAGTACGTTATAGGTACATAATATATGTGGGCATGTGAATAGGTATGCATGCAGGTAGATGTGTAGGTGTATTTGTAGGTGTGAAGGTAGGTATATATGCATGTATGCCTGCATGCATGCATGTAATGTAATGCAATGTAATGCAATGTAATGCAATGTAATGCAATGTAATGCAATGTAATGCAATGTAATGCAATGTAATGCAATGTAATGCAATGTGCAATGTAATGCAATGTAATGCAATGTAATGCAATGTAATGCAATGTGAGGCAATGTAATGCAATGTAATGCAATGTGATGCAATGCAATGTAATGCAGTGTAATGCAATGTAATGCAATGTAATGCAATGTAATGTAATGCAATGCAATGTATTTAATGTCATGTAATGTAATGTAGTGTAGTGTAGTGTAGTGCTGTGATCAGTTGTGTTGTGTTGGGCTGTGTTGTGTTGTGTTACGTATTTATGTAGGTAGGCATGCATGTATGCATGCAAGTACGTTTATATATATATATATTTGTACAGCTGCATGCGGTAAGCCGTAAACACACATCTATGATATTCTATGATGTGGATACATGATACATAGATACTACGTTTTTTGTATTTAAATAACATACACAGCTAGATTTTCAAGCTCAGCTGTTTTCATTTACAACTGACTGCTGCTGTTTCGCACCTGCCACATCATTCTCGGCCTCCTCAGTTTCTTCATCCCACTTCTCTTCATACTGATCCTCCAGAGCGCCAGGAATTGATGAGTTCACCCCAGCCGTTTGGAATATGAATGGAATAGGACTTGTTTTTGAGGGTTGATGGCATGATGCCGATCTGGAACTCTGTGGGGTGTGGACTAAGTGGCTCAGAGATAGAGTACAGTGTTGCTCGGGCTTTCCTTACAAATCCACGTCTATATTTCACCATAAGAAATCCCCTAGTTTCGATGGGCGACTCTCGAGAACAATCGGCTCCTCCAAAATCCCCAGCCGTTACCATCATGTTCAGACAAATCTAAATGTAGATATATACCCGATACACATGATTAGCCCTTTGAGTTGCGTGTTCCTTCTGAGAGAACAATATTCGATCACATGTACAGCTTCGAGCCTGCAAATACGGAATCAAAAATACCGATAATATTAAAACTTGTCTGACTATCCCCTATTTATGTAAATACCTATTATCGTCATTCAAAACATGGTTAGCTACACTTGTTGTTTTGCATTCCTACATCCTTGTGTAGTAAACTTACTAGAGTAAAACAACGCATCACAATGCAGCCGCACCACTCCGTCTCGTCTCCCAGTTCTCCGTCCGTCGTCCTTTTCTCCGTCGTCAAGATGCGAGATGCACTCGCGAATCATATCAAAGAAGTGATAGATAAAGAGAAGTCCCAGGGCACCCATGGGCACCACCTGAGTGCATGCTTGGTATAGTGTACTATTGGTTGAAGTTCTTGATATATTCGGAAAAATGGTTGACACCACAATAATGTGGAAACGCAATAAACCATGCCCAACATGATCAGAAATGGGTTTCTATGTTGTTTTTTTCACCATCCCCAAATAGTAGGTCTATTCTTGGGCCTACCACATTACTATCATTATTTTTGTATATTATGTTGCATCCAAAAACCACCTCATACATCGTGTTTTCATTCACATCCAGAGTCATCCCTAGACCCGGCGAGGGTCCGGTATTGGATTGGTCCATACCAGGTGGAATACACACTGCGTGCACATAGAGATGTATAATTAATATACATCTACAGCACTATGTTTTTTTAAAAATATATATATATATAATCGCTTAGTTGGACTTGCATGTACGGGTAGATCCAAACCATACATAATGTATACATATATACCCTCTGGTTATTTAACAGTTCGCCATGGAATAGCTGGCCAATGTTGGATGATTTTCCCAGCTAGAAACCTCCATTTAGTTCGGGGATTTTCCATGGCTATGGGTGCAATTTGGACATCTCCGGACTCTCCGAACACCGAGTTGCGACCAGCGCATGGAGAGGCGACGAGTTGAAGAATTTCCTGACGGCGGGAAGGTGAGCTGATCTCCAGCCTTTTTCAAGCCTGAAAAGCCAACAAGGAATGGTTATTATACAAGGTTACAATAGAGTAATGGGATTTACTGGCTTAATAGTGGTTATTAATGGTAGTTAAATGTAGCTAATACTATATAATCATCTTGATGATGAATGTGGTAAACCCAATGCCATTAGAAACCTACCATGACTGGGGATGGATTATACAAGCCATCAAAATGGTGATGACTTGGGGATGGTTTATGGCATTGGGTTTATATGGGTTTATCACATTCTGGTGGAAATGATCAATTCGATGACCCCAAATTCTTAACCTAACCCACAAGGACTCAGGGCCCTGGGTCGATGTTTTTCCAAAGGCTTTCCTCCCAGGCAATGGAAATCCACATGTTCGATCAAGAAACGGTGGATGTCTTGTTGCGAAGTCTGCTTTTTCACAATATGGGTGTGTCTGAAACCGGGGTACACTTTGAAGAGGGAAAATGATGATGCAAACAGTGGGTCTAGGGAGATTTTTCGGACAGACCCATATTGCCAGAGGGTATAATTCCAAAACCTTCACGAAGAATTGGCCCCTTCTGCAGAGATTGTGAACCAGATAAAACAGCACCAAATTACTTCTCCAGTTCTTGGGTCCTGGGAAGGTGATAAACACTGCACTGTTAGCCTGTATCTGTTAGCCTGTATCTGTTATTTACATACCAAGCATGTTACATGTTCTAGAAAAAGAACGCAATCTATTTAGATGATAAAAGTAGTGATGTACTTTGGAACTGGGGAATTCTCGCACTTTGGATGGGGGAACGTACCAGAAAGGCTGGTGCAGCCCACTGAAAATGGTGGATTTTCCGCTCGTCGGTCAACCCAAGAGCAAGCAACATCAAGATAAGTTACAACATATTACAACCAAGAGTCGAATGGGTAGAACTTCTTCGTGTATTTTACCAACTATACTGAATATACTTGAATCCCTTGTGCTTGACTCAATATATGTAAGACTTCAGGCAATTTAGATATGAAAGAAATCATCCATGGCACTCAATCCTACTAATATCCAGTTATCCCAGTGCTATATAAAATCCCATTTCTTAGAGGCCTGGTCTGGCCTTAATATTAGAGACCCGAAAAGCTCATCCGACTAGTAGATTAACATACATGTCTCCACGAAAACAAGCCCATCTAACCTTGCAAAAGGAAATAAAAATTACTAGGAAATATCAGGAAACAGCTACTGCTGTAGTATCGAAATTGGCCATTGGAGAGTTACCCAGCTTGAGACAAAGCCAAATAGTCTCAAACACTTATCATTTACTCCATTCATCAATACTCACCCTATGTTTCAGCTCAACTCAAATTCATCACCTGGATGTGGATGTCAAACACTAAGTGGATAACAAATGATAACAATAGTAAACACATGAAATAACCCAATTGTATGTGGGATGTACCATCAAGCTATCTCAGAGAATATTGCCGCTTATGAACTATATCAACTGACCTTCCGATTTCTGGGGCCGATGCAAGCACCATGATTTCCCCATGTCCCCAGCGTCTGTTGTAGAGATCCCCAGGCATTGATCGTCGCGAAGCCGGCCACATGGCTAAAGAGCACTGACCTCAAGATGTACGAATGGTGCAATTTAATGCGATTCTCGCGCACTCCATGTATACCCAAAAATACAATCTGGGTACACTATCCCCATGGCTGAATTATGTATGTATAGCAATTCACTGACCTGAATTAGTTGAGGCTATTTGGGATAGTTACCCCGCAATCGAATCATGATTCCAGTGAGGTCGCAGTGAGGTCGCAGTGAGGTCGTTTTAATCTACCCAGATGTAATCGAATGGAATAAAATGGAATGACATGGAATGACATGGAATGACATGGAATGAAATGGAATGAAATCGAATCAAATGGAATGAAATGGAATGACATGGAATGAAATGGAATCAAATGGAATCAAATGGAATGAAATGGAATGACATGGAATGAAATGGAATGACATGGAATGACATGGAATGACATGGAATGAAATGGAATGAAATGGAAGCAAATGGAATGAAATGGAATGAAATGGAATGACATGGAATAAAATGGAATGACATGGAATGACATGGAATGACATGAAATGACATGGGATGACATGGGATGACATGGAATGAAATGGAATGAAATGGAATGACATGGATTGAAATGGACTGTATGTATGTCTGTCTGTGTGTATGTGTGTATGTGTGTATGTGTGTATGTGTGTATGTGTGTATGTGTGTATGTTTGTATGTATGTATGTATGTACGTACGTACGTACGTATGTNTGTATGTGTGTATGTGTGTATGTGTGTATGTGTGTATGTGTGTATGTGTGTATGTTTGTATGTATGTATGTATGTACGTACGTACGTACGTATGTATGTCTGTATGTATGTATGTCTGTATGTCTGTATGAATGTATGAATGTATGTATGTCTGTATGTCTGTATGTCTGTATGTCTGTATGTGTGTATGTGTGTATGTGTGTATGTGTGTATGTGTGTATGTGTGTATGTGTGTATGTGTGTATGTTTGTATGTATGTATGTATGTACGTACGTACGTACGTATGTATGTATGTATGTATGTATGTATTTATGTATGTATGTATGTATGTATGTCTGTTTGTCTGTATGTCTGTATGTCTGTATGTCTGTATGAATGTATGAATGTATGTATGTCTGTATGTCTGTATGTCTGTATGTCTGTATGTGTGTATGTGTGCATGTGTGCATGTGTGTATGTGTGTATTTATGTGTGTATGTGTGTATGTATGTATGTCTGTATACTTGTATACCGGTATGAAAAACGGTATACCTGTATACCTGTATACCATGTGTTAAAGTGATAGTTGCGTAGTTGACTAGAATTCAGAGGAACCATGAAAAAATGAGTCAATCTAGAATGACATTAAACGATTTAATGTCTTGTGATGCGATATGTTGTGGCACGACATCATGTTATAAAACATGCAACTGTACGACACAATATCAAATGATACAAGGTTTTCTGTGTGCTAAGCTGCATTGCACCAACATTTAGATCGCGTTATAGCTAATAATGGTTTAGTATGCAGTTTGAAGTTTGATGATCATTTAAACAAGTGTGATACCATATGATACAAACACTATGCTCGTGCTGTCCATACCCAACATGTTACATGCAAACAGCATGTCACATACAATTCAGATTCATGATTCATACACGAAGATATTCAATGTCTATTTGTTTTCCCTACACGTGCATGTATATATAAGACATATGCAGATACACACAAATAAACTGTGCCATGCATGATATCTGGCAGTACATAAAGATACATATATCAATATATGAACAGATTGGTTAGAGTAAGAAAGAGAAAAACCTTGTAATTCCCAAATAGCAGAGTTTCCTTGAACCCTTTAGATGTTCCTTTCAACCAATAGTGGAACTATATCACATGTATATGTGACTATGTATATGTACGGCCAGGACGGGTGTGCTGCCCGGGAAAGTGCGTTTTGACTGCGCAGGGCCAATGTTTTGTGAGATTCTCCGTGTCGTCCGTTTGGGCAANGGACGGGTGTGCTGCCCGGGAAAGTGCGTTTTGACTGCGCAGGGCCAATGTTTTGTGAGATTCTCCGTGTCGTCCGTTTGGGCAAACGGATGACAAAAATTTACTCCCTCATTTCTACTAATTTCATCAACAACATCATCATCATCATCATCATCAACAACATCAACATCATACCCCAAACAAACCCTAAACAAACCCTAAATAAACCCTAAGTAAAAACCATAAAAAAAAAAAGCAAAATGAAACCTTAACTAAACCCTAAACAAACCCTAAGCAAACCCCAAACAAACCCTAAACAAACCCTAAATAAACCCTAAAGAGTTGGTCACATGATNCTAAGCAAACCCCAAACAAACCCTAAACAAACCCTAAATAAACCCTAAAGAGTTGGTCACATGATAAACCTTCGGGCGGCACACCCGGCCTGGGGGTATGTATATATATATATACATTGCGATATATGATGTGTATATATATATATATTGTATTATATACAACTTTTATGAGTTTCACCTTTGACAAGGAACCAGCTTTTCAGATTGAGTTCCACTCTCTCCATGTCCGTGTCCATACCAAAGATCCTGGGTGCAATTTTGGGTGATCTTCGTCCCGAGTCCCGATGTGGTTGGAAATCACGAAGACTGGGGTTCAACAACAGGGATAGGATACAAAACAAACAGTAAAAATAATGACAATGCAAAATTACAAAATATATTCAACAATGATTTGTCCTCTGGTCTTTTGTTTCAACTTCAATGCTTCACACATTTGGGATCCATCAAGCAATTGTACGACCTGAGACAACATGATACGCAGCATCCGTTGACAAAACATGGAGAGGACAAGGTCGCTGAGATCCTGCTGTGTCTTGCTGGCAAACAGATGAGTGAAAACCCTCAAAAGCTTACCCTCTGGTAAACGTTTACATAGCTATGGAAAATCACCATGCTATTAATGGGAAAATCCACTATTTCTATGGCCATTTTCAAAAGCTATGTTAGTTTACCAGAGGGTAAGAATTGAAGCAATATGAAGCAATCCAATTCCCATCATTCCGGAGATGTTTCCAGGTGAGGTCGCAACAGAATTGATTCAGGTTCGTTGTCTGCCCGCAGTCCGCTCATTCTGGGTTGCACACAGTGCCCAAGGTGAACACAAAACAGATAAGTTGGTTTTTGGGCAAACCCCTATCAAAGAAGGTAAATGGGGGTGCATGTTTCAACAAACAAGTATAGATACTAGGTATTTACCATTTGAGCAGTGCCAATGTTTCATTCTTAGATAAGCTACACAAGTCAATGAATCTGTAGCAGGGGTTCTCACATTAAAAAGAAAAACAAGTTTCGCAAGTGAGAACAACTACCTTTCACCAGTCAATTTACCCAGATTCTGGAATCATTGACCACCCAGGGTCAAGTGGGCAACCGGTCACTGTTCGATCTGGGATTAACTTTGCGAGGTGAAGATCTTGATTCATACCCATATGTAGGTATATTGCATTTGCATGTGTATATATATATATATATATATACATATACACATAGATACGTAACTATATATAACTTCATATATACAAATACATACAGTATATACAAATACATAGATATACAAACACATATACATATGACATGTGACAAACGACATATGACATATCACAAACGACATATGACAAATGACATAGGACATATGACACTGATACACGCTTATCACACATGACAAATGACAGATGACAGATGACATATGACGGATGACAAATGACAAATGCCGTATCACAAATGACAGATGACAAATGACAGAAGACATGTGCATATATACATATATTACATATACACATATACACGTATACCAATATTATCCATTATACGTACATATCATATATAATACACATGCATATACATATAAGTATGTATGCGTATACCATATGTACATGATGTATACATACCATACATATCAATATAATTCCATATAATTCCATATAATCCCATAAAGTTCTATCTACATATGTATATATATATATACATACACTACATACACTACATGATTCACATTTTCCCACCTTGGGGCTTTCCAAAGAACCAAGCCCACTCCGGCCATGGATCTCATTCAGCGCACCACTGGTGATGGCCAAAACGATCTGCCTTATTGGATCAGCGGTGATCAATGCAATACCCTCTGGTAAACCAACAGAACTATGGAAAATCACAATTTTTAGGGGGAAAAACCACTTTAAATGGACCATTTTCCATAGCAAACTGTTAGTTTACCAGAGGGTAACAATCTCCCGGTGAAGTCACTCGAATGATAGTGGCTGTCTCTATATGTACAACAATGATCAACAATGTACACGTGGGTATGGTCAAACTCAAGGCCCAGGGGACCGCACATTTTAGTCATGTTTGTCATGTTTATTACTAATTGTCCAACTTTTTCTTGGTATCCATTCTGACCAGTACCCATATGATGCTAGTTGTGACCCGATTTTTTTTTTACTTGAAGTGGAGATAGGATATAATATATATATATATAGAAATACTCTCGTATATAATGGATTATAATGACTTCACCCAAAAGTGGGGGTTTAGAGGGCAAACGAAGCAGATTGAAATCCTGAAAACTGGGACATACTGAGACATAGCTCAGATTTTGCACATCGCCTGGGCTTGGTCAACGGTTCTGAACCTCCATGGTGAGGATAACATGTTTTCAATCGACCGACATCAACCGATCCGGTGTTGAGTTTCAAAAGGTTCATGGTCCATGGCCTCTGATAACCAGTGGACTACCTCTGGCACTGCATGGAAACTAACTTGCTACTGTCCTTCAAGCCTTTGGCACAGTATCAAACTACAAGCGCTGGGGAACTGCCAGCAATTCTCATCAGCAGCATCATGATCAGCATCACCACCACGTTTCTAAAAAGTCCACCAGAATCTATGCTGTTCAAGACACATGCAGATCAGCCAAAAGAGCATTTGCGCCATATCAATCCCCACCTGTCACCGATGGCTCACCAAAGGGTTGAGGTCTTTAATCTCCGAGGCCGCACCACGAAATCTCATGCTTGTTCATCAGTTTCCCCACAACATGAACATGATGACATGACCATGAAAATAGCTATCATCGGGGGATTATTAATGGGTATCCGTCATTTCTCAATAGATGTGAACTTCCATTCCTAAGTCAAAGGATCTGCACCGACAGAATGGCGATGCGCCAAGTCATTGGGGACTTGCAACAAATGGGATCATATTGTGATTACATATCTTATATGAAATTATATGTGATTATATTATATAATATTCTATATGTATTGTATTGTCTTACTTTCAGCATCTTAACCCCCCCCCCGAAACCCCAAGCCTCCAACCAGTCCGAACTTCCTTCAATCAAACGCCTCAGTGGATGGAATCAGGACCTGTTGATCAAGGGTTGGAATGTTGTGGAGCGATACATGCTGAATAAAGTACTGTAGAGTTTACATGAGGATCTTGAACGGTGAGTATACTCGCAAAAACATCCAAAAACATGACATGCAAGATCATGCAACCAACAATCGCAGGCGGAAATTACGGAAATGGGTAGAAATGATTGGAAATGACAAGAGTTCACCACGAGTAAAAAAAAAAAACAAAGGAATGCCGCCATATGTCAGCATCAAAACGAGCAAGCATATTTGGGGTGCTCTGGCTGGACATTCCCAACAACAACAAAGAAAAGTTTGAAAGGGGATCCCAAACAGGGTTCAAAGAGTTTGATACAAACATTTGATATGGGATGTTTATTCAAATGTCAAGGCGTATATAAAGGGTTCTGGTGTTGTGACCCTGTCGGTCGCACCAAGTCGCTCCTCCACCAATCCTTAGACGTGAGAAGAAGGTCCCATCACAAAAGAGAGCTACACTTATATACTTACTCTGCAAGACACAAGCTGTTACCCAGCCACCAACAGTTGGACCTGCGGATCAACCGACCACTTCTCCTCCTAACTTTTAAAAACAGGTTCTATTTCGCTTGCGCGCCCCATTCGGTCTTTTGGATTTGGGCCTTACGACACATTGGTAACCCAAATCAAATCGACAAATATGATTGCCGCTTGAAATTGGCAAACCTTTCTCAACATAGTATGTGGTTCGCAATATGTCCCAAAATGGTTACTCAAATACCTACACATGTGCAGAGAAAGTCATTGAAACCTTCAGCTTCGGGGAGATTGTGAAGGTCAAGCGAAGCAATGCCAAGCTTCCATTGCAGCCTTGAAACAGCAACACCGCACAGAAAATGGAAATCGTTTGACTGATGACCTGCCAAGTACCACTGGCAAAGGCTAGTTGGAGATGTCAAAACTTCGGGAAAATTGACCAACAAAATCACCAAGACATATGAATTTACCAAACTCAATGTGGGAATATGAACTAAATTGGGCTGTTCCCCTGGCATCTTCTGAACAAAGAGTACAGATTCTGCCTAGTTCTCAAAATCCCACCCTTGTATCCTAAAATCCGCATTTCGGTCCTGATTAGGGGTGAGTGATTCCTCCACATTTTGGATAGTGTAGGATTGGTTCCTCCCATCATCGTTGATCCAAATTGGTTTCGATCCCAAATCCGGAGCCTGCCAGGAATATCTTTGGATGTCCCGATCCGGCCAATTCACCAGATAGAACCTGGATGGCCCAGCTTCCAGCTGGTTGGATGATGGGGTAAGTCCACCCACACAACGGGGCAACGAATAATCAATGGTAGTTGCGAATTGGAAGTTGTTTTTCTGCTCTCCAGGCAAGAAATGTCTGCATCAAAGCAACGCACCGCAATGAAATGTTGCTCAAAACACCTATATATGTAAATGTAAATACAGTGTGCGTATACATATATATATATATATAATACATATATATGTTGGGACCTGCCCCGTCCCACTAACAGTGACCACAATTCATACCACAAAAAAAAAAACACAACAAAAATTAAGTTGCAGCCACAAATATGACTTTCAAATCCATCACCCAAAGCTACATGATCACCGATTTTTTTTTGACCATGTGCTCTGGCGTTTTGCTATTGTAGC
>BGPT01000217.1:238962-250930 GCA_003297045.1 Symbiodinium sp. clade C Y103
ATCTATCTGTCTATCTATCTGGCTGCCTAACTAACTGACTAACTGACTAACTGACTAACTGATTGACGGACTGACTAACTAACTAACAACCTAACTAACTGACTCACTGACTAACTGACGAACTGACTNTCATGGCTGAGCTCTTCACATCTTGGCTCTTCTCACCTCTGCTTTTCAACTGTCCATATTGTCGGAAGTTTCACTTCTAAACTTCCTTCGATAATGTGTACATGCATATATAATATATATCTGTTGGTTCCCAGTCCCAAAGATTAGTTGCCACGTGACAACTGCCAAAAATCAGGGGTGGCCAAGCCCAGAGGTTTCTTGCTGGGATTCAGGAACAATCAACACCCCCATCCTATCCCACTACACGTATATAGAAGATATTCCTACAATGGATGATCATTGAATCACTATCCAACCAGTTAAAAAAATGGCTCACTTGGTTTCAGCATGTGCATTCATGTTATTTACATTCCCATTAACGTTCCCACTAAAACTGAACTGTAATCAGTCCGGTCAACTATCCTATTCACCAATCCCATTTAGAAAATAACTGGGTAGATCTTCCCATGGACAATAATTTATATATATATATATATATAAATATTTTTACAGGATGAACAACTATGTGATCCCTATTCAACCAGGTTTTCTTCATGCTTTTCAGATGGGTTTCAACCGAGGTCACAACGGTGGGTTTCTTCGCCAAGTTGCGGACTTCACTTTAGGCAGGACCTCCTCCAACGCACTCTGCGCTGCGTCCAGGGATGCCTCACGTTGTGGTGCCAGCTGGCACTTTTCTCACGACGGTGGTTGAGTCATAGAGAAAACTCCACTACAAACTGGAAGGTAACACATCCATGGGATCTATCACCATATAATTTGAATTTGATTTTTGGGCCTATCCAAGGGGGAAACAATGCTGAGAATAATCGTGTAATGGTGATATTCATGGGGAAATCGGGGATGGATCAGCAATAGTCTGATAATTGGGTTTGTCCAACAAATGGGGGATACCCACAAAAAGGCACTTTTAATAGGAAAAATGTGGAAAAACGATGATCAACCAACAGATTTTGCGGGTCCTATATCTTGTCTTGCATACAAACATAATTTGGAATCACCAAATAGCAAGATCAAGACCCATGAACATAACCTCAAGAAAAAAATATGACAGCAAAACACTGCGCGCAGTTTCACCCCTTTGCAATGCTCAGATCTAGAATCGGATTGCGCCTTTTCATTGTCGCTGGACCACCTGAGATTGGTGGTAAGGAAGAGCTATGTTGGAATACTTGTGACCCATACAGCAAATTGGTACCATGATCTTTAAAACTACCCTTCGGCCAAGCAGGGCTGAGAAATCCCCCAAGAAAGTGGAGGTTTTTATGGGAAAATCATGAAACTCAACGAGGGATTCCAGCAAACTTAATCGTCTGGTTGGTGGTGACAACCTATCGCCGAAATCGACAGTCCCCATTTCGGATTTGGTGTGAAAGTTCCTGCACCCCTGTAAAAATCTATGCAGTAAACTGAGTGGTTTAGGCTCTCATGCAATGCTTTGATGTGAGTTTCCAATCCAAAAAGACCCTGCTTTGGATCAAAATCCCAATTTCGCTCCGCAGATTATCCCATGATGAACATCCCATTCAAATATGCCCTGCCGCAGAGTGTTCCATTGTATGGGATCAAACCCAACAAGTTTCCCAACATTTCAGGATTCACACATGAAATGGTGAACATGGTGGAAACAACTGACAAATGGGAAATACATTGCTTTATATGGATTGTGGATTTTTTAAACTCTCATGACATCCCCATCATATCCCCATAACATGATTGGTTTTATACCCCGACAGAAAATGATGAAGTAGAAAGACATGTTTGATTGTGAATAGCCTCACGTCTCCCTGTGATTGCTGATCTATACATCCATTATCACTGGTTATTTAGACTCATATTCAGAAATCATCAAAACAATCCTTGTATGTAAATCCCCATCATCTATTCTCTTCATATCAATTCACATCATATCTTAAATTCTATCCCCTGTACCAGTACTACTGGTTTCATACAATGTGAGCTCCTCGAGTTGCTTTGAGCTGCTCATAGAAGCCCATCCACCTATAGAATACCATAGATATAGCTGTCAGACCTCTCCTAAGCACCTGATATACCTGTTTGCTAAGCACCTGATATACCTGTTTGCCATACCTCTTTGCCAGTATTTGCCAGCTTTGAGGTGGACCCATCGTGAATTTCGCGTATGATTTGGGGAAGCAACAAATGTTGGATTGTACCAACCAAAACGGTCGAATAAAATCAACAAATCATGGGGATTGTCCCTTTGGAAATCAAAAAGAAAACTTCACCGGAAGGGGAATCGGTACATCCCATTCACCTGACTGGGTTATTTCATAATATGACTACTACCCACCAAGTAGCTGGGTCCCACACTTATATAAGTATGGTTATCCCGCTGTCATCCTCGTTATACGCACATCATATCCTCATAGAATGCTTGGCTTCATTCTTGATGGAAGATGAATATCGTTAATATCATCACTATATGAATTGGTGGCTAAATTGCATCAAAACCCCCATCCATGTCCATATGTATAGCTGATTTTCCCAGTAAGAAAAAAAAACAAGCTGCCCAAAGCAGGAAAAACAAAGAAAGATGCGAAAAGAAGTGCAACCCTTGAAGAAGGGCCCTTCCACCCCTGGACATGAAGAAGGACGCCCCACCCCTGAAATCTACAGCACAAAACAAATGGTGGTGTCCTAAAAAAGTGGGTACCCCCAAAATCATCCATTTTAATACGATGTTCCACTATCAACCATCCATGTTGGGGGACATCCCATTTTAAGAAACCCCCAACTAACGACTGTCTTCAAGGTGCTTGCAGCGCCACTCCCTGGCAATGTGATTAAACCTCAGGCGCCGCGATGCTCAGATGATGAAAATTGACAAAAAAATTGGGGATGTGACCAAAAAAAGTGGGAAGGTGGCGATTTAACCAACAAAAAATTACGAAAATTGAGGATTTAACATGATTCAAGCAACCCAGAGTGGATAAGTGGGAAATTAAGGAATTTGACCAACAAATGGGATTCAACATGATGCAACTGCCCAGAATTGGCTTTCAACCAATAAGCATGCGAGGTTCAAGACGACAAAAGATCGTTTAGGTTGGCGGGTTCCTCCATGTTGAAAACCCCCAACAAAAAGTATGACCTGTCCGCAAGGTCATGTTCCCACAAAACTGAGAGATGCTCGGTTTCGGGGGCAAGACGAAAACACTCATACATATAAAAACAAGAAACCAAATGATCGCTAATTTGCATGCTTGACCTTCCCGTTGGCCCTAAGATGTCTCAATCATTATCAATCCGTATATTCAGTTGGTTTATAAACCCATGCAAGTATAGACTATATCCACGATAAAAAACATAAACCTACAGCCAATTTGGTATATTTGGTATGCTTTCGTACCTATTTACATCCACCCTCCAACGTCAATGATCCATCTAAATGTGTCTACTGATACCGCATGACCATAATCCATATCCATAGCAATACTCGTACATCCATATCAACGTATCTACCTTAAGATCTCATACACATATTCCATCATATTCCACTATCCACTGGATCCATATCTTCTTCAATATTCCCATCCACCCAACTAACATAGACCCTGCCATGAGTTGGGGTTGGGGTTGGAAGACTCCCTGGCTCTGAAAAAAGATGCTGATTCTCAGGGTCTATTGTTGGGCTACGGCAAAAAACCATCATTGTTTGACAGTTGATTCCCACAATTCTTTGATACTTGAATCACATCCCAAAGTTGATAGTTGAATCACAATTCATCCATATTTGATAGTTGAATCACATAAAAAATCACCATGTTTTTCAGGTCAATTCCCCCATTGAATCCCCCCATGTTTGACACAAAACGATTCCGAATTCGTTGATGGGCCCCCTGCGAGACCTTGGGTGTGATGGAACCATTCCTGGGAATGGCTGATATAGCTGGAGACATACTGGTGCTTAGTAGGGAATGGGGGAATGGATGGGAATGGGATGATGAAATTAATGGTAATTATAGGTCATTCCCTCATTCCCTGCTAAGCACAAGTATATATATACATATTATAACGTTGTATATGTAAAAAAACAACTAGTCCAAACCAAGTTGTGACCCAAACTGTGGATCCTTCATTTCTCGTCTCCAAAGCCTTATGCATCTTCTTTGGGTGTTCTAGTCTGCACAAACTCACCAAGTATGTAGTCATACTACGGGTCTACTGTATGATATGTACATTTGGCATCCCTAAATGTATATATATGTATATTATAAGATGCAGTACATAATATCATATCATTATATATCATCAACTAGGATTTGTTCATCTGGCGCTGGCAGGGTTTATGTATGTTTTTGTTAGTTGGATGAAACTTACTCTGATTTTCCCATTCAACATCTACTGGAATGATCCCTGCAAATAGCAAATTGTTTTGAACTTGGCCCTTCGATTCCATCTAATTACATTCCAGTTGACACCTGTCAAAATCCGCTACTCACAACCTGACTCCAAGGATCGTCTCACTGGAGGGTCCATTGAGTGCGGATTGGAGTAGAATTCAGTAGTCATATCATGTTATGAAATTTTATACATACATATATACAAATATACATATATATATATAGTTATATATATATATTAATTGGGATGTTCATGCATTTTCCATTCCATTAGAAACCATCCATTTTGGGGTACCCCTTATGGAAGACCCCATATGAGAGTTTCATTTCATGAGCCACTCTTTGCCGAGAAGAAACATCAACTCATTTTAGATTCGCAGCTTGAAGCTTCATAGCTGATGCTCAAAAAAAAGGGGCACTGAAAGATCAAGGTGTTCTTTGAAACTACTAATCGGTCGCCCCATGTACACCCAAAAAAAACACCAACATAGCATACATATAGCACCAAACCCTGGACCCCACCGAATCTCGACTGAACTGTGGCAGTAATGACTAAAATCAGTGGCCACGGGTGGCACCAAAGGGGTGAGACAAACAAACGGGTGCCATCAAGAATGAAACCGACCATTCCATGGGGATATACATGATACAATTGGATATATGTATATATATATATTATAATATATTATGATACATATATATAATATATATATAATATATATAATATATATAATATATATAATATATATAATATATACATATATTATATATTATATATAATATATATATTATATTATATATGTAATCTTTTTTGCTGTTCTATCTTTATGGACCCCGAATGACCCCGACATGTATGGCGCATGTGTATGCAGACGCGGATACGTGTGTGTGTATGCAAGTGCTGCATATACAAGCACGAACCATGCATAGCGTGGCACAAGGGCTGGCACCTATCTGCCTGACTGTCTGCCAGTGCCTCCGCATGCATCGCACCAAACCAGCTTAGCTTCTAAGAGTCTGACAGGCAAAGCTGCACAAGTCTTGGATCTAAAAGGCAGAGCCTTAACGCGCAGCACTAGACCACAGCTGCTGCTGGGCTGCTGGAGTTCACAGCGTGTCTGACCCCACCTGCAAATCTGTGAATGCGGGCGGACAAACCTGCATCAAAGCAACTAATATAGGAGATCGGAAGAGCAAAAAGAAAAATCACAGAACGACACGATGCAGTTGCTTGCACAATTTATTTCTAGGTTTGAAGTGAAGCACGCACAGAACCAGATGCTGCTTTCAAGTGGCCTGGTAAAGCTAGCCAAATAGAACAAACATTCACAAGATTTCACAAGTGTATTTGCAGCGGGGTTCACATGAGGACGCATACATTTTGACATAGACACATCAACAACGATCAATGTGAACAGAAGCATCGCAGACTGCAGGTTCAAAGACAAGCAAACGAGACAAGACTTTCTCCGACTGCATGGACCAAAGTGTGACAAAGGCAGCTTCAAATGGCAAAGCAAATCGAAAGAAAACTCCTGTTTGGAGGTTCGAGTGCACCGCACTCAGCAACTGAATCAAGCTGAAACTGTTGTACCAAATCCGGAAAGATCAATGACGTGCGTTCGCAAGTAGTAACTACTGTAGTCAGCCCCTATCCCCCATGTGGTGACCATGCAATCTACCCATCGAGAACCAATAGCCTTCCCAGCTCAGAGAGAAACTGAGCCATCTATTCTGAAATTACCCGAGCTGCTCGAGCTTGTAAGAAACCACGCAGCATGCCTTGCTCTCTTCCAAACGAACGAGAGCCTTGTAGCAAAAGATTGTAAACATGCGTCGTTGTTGCAGTACAATCGCAGCAAATGCAACCCAGTCGAAGCATGTCGAAGCAGCCTGCAACTCGGTTTTTCCTTGTCCCAGGTAAAAAATAGTGAGCTGCTCCGTCTGCAAGGCGGTGTGATAAGTGGCATGATCACTGCTCTAGAGAAGGAATCGAATCAATCCTCTGATATTTGTTTGTGGGGGCCAAAACTCTTTTCATAATTGTTCATTCAAGGGTTGTGAATGCTATCAGTGATACAGGTCGCTGGGCATAATCCAAGTGTGAAGCAATAGCAGCAACTCATCGCAACTCTACAAACAAAACATATCAAAACATGTTTCTGAACTTCTCAATATTTCTCAATGTTGCTGATGTGTTGCTCATGTTGCCTATCAGCCCTCTGCCTCGCCTTGGAGTGCCCAACAGTAACAGCTTTTCGCAGCCACGGATCGACAATGAATATCTGAAGTACAGTCGCTGTCACAGTATGTCACAGTCAGGCCAAACCAAAATACTGACAATACCTACTAAAGCGGGAGCAATGGAAAAGTTGCTGCTCTCCAGTTCCAAGCTTTTGGGCTGTTTGCTGTCACGGCACAGTGATGTTCGATGTTTTCCGGTCTGCCAACAAGCGAGCAGAGACGTCAGCCATGGCCTTACAGTAGGAGAACCCCGGAGGCATCCCAAACAATCCCAAACTAATCGGACAAACATCGACAAAGATCGACAAACAAACTGTTTGAGCTGTCCATATCGTCCGTACAAAAATCTCGAACAAAGGCCACCCTCCCTGCTCTGCTGTGGGGTCGGACCCTCAGACAGCTCAGGGCTGATTCTAAGTCGCGCCAAAGCCTCAGATTCCAACAAGATCTTAAAGTACAGATAGTTTACAGATCTTACAGGTCAACAGGGAGCAGCACGGGGAAGGATGAGCTCACGTGACAGAGCTGAGCTGGGAGACAAATTCATGGAGTTGATAATGGTCGACACACGAGAGAAGGGCGGATGTCTTCTTGCGGCCTGACATTGGAAACAGACAGAGACACTGACACCTTTAGAATGTGAAGAAAAGATACTAAAAGCATTTAAAGGCCTTGAAAGTCCAAAGTCCTTCTTGATCGTGGAAGGAAAACGATATGAAGCACTGTCATCCCCATTCTGGCTGTGAAACATGGCACAAGAAGCCTCTTCATCTTGCCTGTCAGGCGGTGTGGCAAGAAAAAATAGTGTTGCGGAACAATACCAGGAAGGAAGGCACAACTTATGGAAGTGAGAAGGAGGAAAAAAGTGTAAACATGTACATGATTCTGATTGATTAAGATTAATCAAGATTGTACATATGGCCAGTTCATCTTGCACATTTGCTGCAAAAAGCATCATGCACGATCTTGACCTTCTAGGTGGACTCCGAGAAGATGAGCGGTCTCTGTCCTGATGAATCACTGATCACCATTAAACTCAATAAAACATAAAAAACCCATCAGGAAACTTTGGAGGGACTGGAGTCACTTCAACACAAGCACGGACATGCTCTGATAATCACAGCGGCTCATTTCTGAGACTCACACGTCAAATCCTCTGTCTGAGTTGAACCGCCCTGGCACAGAACCCCGGGAAATTCTGGCAAAGGCCAGGGCCATGGCCGCAATGGCCGCAATGGCCGTCATGGCCGATTTGAAAGGAGACATCAAACCATGGCACCTCTGCAGGTCAATGGAGTTAGAGGCATCCTTGCCAGCATCTCGTTCCTTCCAGATTGCCTCGGCTTAAGGAACACCTTGCTGGGGTTGGGGTACCCTGCAGGTTCTCAAAGCCAAGCAGTCAAAGTGGTCATCCAAATCTAAAATGAAATTGCCTGAAATCACAGCAGGTGCTTTCCACTACTCCTGTCTGCGGCTGGAGCGCACACCCCCAGGGCTTCTTGGAAAGCTGAATCCAAACGCTTCAGGAGCTGTCGAAGCAAGAGCTGGCATTTCATGCCTGGCTCGTTTTAACAAGACTCCCAAACCACAGAGTCAGGAGCGCTTGCTCCAAAATCCGGCTCCATGTCAAACTGTTGTAGCGTTCTTGTTTTGACCATCTCCGTAAGTGGAGATGACTGGGTTTGTTTTTTCTATTGTATACATATAATATACATATAGAAACCCTTTCGACAGACCGCTCAAAAACAGACAGAGAGAGAGAGAGAGATAGATAGATAGATAGAGAGGCAGAAGGATATTCCTGCAGGGCAATGCGATGTCAGAATGATTGATTTCGCCAAGTTTCAATGCAGGAACTTGGAGTGGACTTCGTGGACACCTTTGCTTTGAAACATGCCAAGTCAAGGCATCACTCTGGCATGGCTCTGCAAAAGTCTCACATCATCACTCGCTGGTCTTAACCCTGTGCAATCCAGTCTTTGCGACAAAGAACGCAGGATCGTTGTACAAGAGCCCCTTCATCCTTCGATTCACCTGAGACAGTATCAGATCGGTGGAATCAGGGGTCATTCACCTTCTGGCTGTGCTTGCATATGTGAAGCTCTAGCGCTATGCTTTGCGACTCCAAAACCCAACAAAACAAAGACAAACTGCTCAGCTCAACATATATGGCTGTGTTTCTGTCCGGGCCTTCCGTAATGAACTGTTCTCTCCCTTCACCTTTCCAAGTTCAGCCTCACCATTTGTTTTCTGCGAGAGTCAATGCTAACTTCCTCTGCACATGCAAACAAATGTGAACAAGGAAACCCAACAAATCCATTCCCCTTGCGGGTCAATGATACTGGGAGATGTAGCGAGCAGAATCGCTATGAGTGGAAGGACCTCAATTTATAGTTTTGGTCTCTTTGAACCATTCAGGAACACACTTGTGAACCGAAAGCACACCTGCCTATTGCAGACACCGACAACACGCAGCCCCATCAACGGCACCCATGGCGCAACATGATCTTTCATGGCATGCAACACCGCAGCATAGCTGCTGTAGCAGCCCAGGAAGGACAAATACCCCGCAACATCACTTTCGCACCTATGGCGCTGGCATCAACATTTTTTGCAGCAACAGTCACACCAGCAGCAGCTCCCATTCACGATCCAGCAACGGCACAGGAACTTGGCTTATTTTCTGGGTATTGTCCATTCACGCTTCAACTTAAGCGCAAGCGAGTGCTTTCAGAGATGTAAAGACCATGTTCATGAAATCCAACCACAAAGTCAACGAGATCAAAACAAATGAGGGCCCATGCAAAGGGCCCATGCATGGATTTCCTCTCAGCGTGTATTGCATGAGAGAACTGAAGGCTATATAAAAGAATGAACGAAGAAAACAGAACTTGGGCTGTTTACTGGAGCAACGTTTTTGGTGCACTTTGGCACTTTGGGACTCGTCATTGAAAAAGCAATGCCCAATTGAAGAGTGCTGCAGGTTCCCACAACTAAACTACCAGAAATATGTTTTTATCACCAAGCATTCCGTTTCCCAAGAAAAGTCCAATCAGTCGCTTGCCGCAGCTTTCGCCTGGAGGTGGCTAACTTTGAGCTGCAGCTCTTGGTTCTTTTCCAGTGCCTAGTTCGGCCAAAGCAGCATGAATTCACTGGAAGCATGGACAGCTTGGCACCAAGTTGATCAATGCTGAAGCAAGCTTGCTCCGAAGGGGTGGAGCAGAAGACTTCTTGCCTTCTTGAAGTCTTCCGCTTCATAAGTCGCGATTAAGGGACCTTAAAAGACTCTTGCAAAGAAACTGAGGATCCCCAGAATTCACCAGATACAATGCCTTCACAGATGCTTTCGCAGATTCTGGCCTTGGGCTGGCACTCTTAGCCACGCTCGTAGCCTCCAACATCTCCCTGAACTCCTCGATCTTGCCGTGTTGTGCCTAAAGGGTTGAAATCATCACGGCCGGTCAGACATCTTGCCACATGCGATCCATGAATCTTGAAATCTGACACAAATCTCCTGCAAACATGAAAACCTTTGCTGAGACCCATTTTGAACCGTAGTAGCAACCTGTACTCTTCAGCCCATCAATCAGCTGTTTCCGGGAATTGCGAATCGGAGTGGACTCCCTGCGGTAAGTTCAACGTAAGGTCCACCCACATTGCCATATCCTATGATGAGGGAAATCATGGGAAATCATGGGAAATCTAGATTTCAGCATTCGCAACTACAGAGGATCCAGCAGGCACAAATCATATGTGGACTAGTACTAGGTCCTTCAATCAAATCAAATCAAATCAAATCGTGCCTTGAAAGAACAGTGTCAGAGCAACGGCAGCTGCCAGTGTGTGATTTACTTTCTATTGGGATCTTTAGCACGCCTGCACAAACCCATCCGTCTTGTTATGTAGGCCGAAAGTAAACACTTTGCCTAGTAGAAGCGCGGCTGCCTTGACGATATGCTTCAGCTGTCGTATGAGTTCTTCGTCCTTTTGCAATCTCTTGACCAGAACCTGCTTGCTCGCTGCTGTGCAGTATCAAACAGAAGGCAAGCATATCTGCTTGGTTTATAAAAGAACAGGAAGGAGAATGATTTCAGAATGCAATGTGACGACATCACGTGATCTCAAACGATGCACTGCAAGTAAACCAAACGCAAAATGTCCTAAGGAAGAGCAGAAACAAGTCAAAGTAGTAAATGACTTGCAAAACAGAGCAAGTCATTTCAAAATGGCTCATGTGCCCACTGGGTCCTTTAAACTAAGCGATTGTCATATTCAGTCTTGAATCTCACATAAAGCAGATCACTCACTCTGATGCAGCCTTGAGCCAGTAGGCATTATTTGTGACTGATTGAAACCAAAGAACCGTAAGGTGCGACTGTAAGCTGGAACATAGACTGATTTTGTAATGGCGCACTAGTCAAAACAGAAATCATGCTCATGCACCTCCTTTATATATATATATATACGTATATACAAGCCCTGAATGTTTTGTACTTTACAGCTCTCTTGCACATTCTGCACTCTAGCAGTTGGAGCGTCCCAAGAATCTCGAATGAGTGTTTTCCCAAATGCGTAGCAAGGGTTCCCGTTTCACTCTGGGGCTTGGGGGTTGAGGGTGTGTTCGCCAGACGTTGCGCAACCGTCCGCAACCGTCCGCAACCGTTCGCAACTGTCCGCAAGTGTCCGCGTGAGGTCGCTATGGCCGTGTCTATGGGGGAAGCTGCAAAGGTGGTCGTTTTTGGACTTTTTAGACGTGTCGAAACATCATTTCGTGTGGCAGGCGTGGCACTTCGTGACATTCCAACGTGTTTCATGACGTGTTGAAGGTCGTTGTGTGTGGCAGGCGCAATACTTTCGCGACGTTTTCAAAAGTTGACATACGTTTTTCGTGGCAGGCGCAGCACTTTGGACACCTCCATCGTCATTTTCCGTGGCAGGCGCAGCACTTTGGACGTGTCGTCTTGCGTGTTTTTGCGAATCGCATTGTCAGGGCTGCGTCCAGGAGTGCAGCCGTGCAAACCGTGTGGCAGGCGTGGCATTTCCTCACATGTGATGTCGAGACGCCGCTGTCTATGGGGGAAGCTGCAAAAGTGATGCTGTTTTGGTGTGTCGAAACGCCGCTGTCTATGGACTTTCCTGTGGAGTCGCCGTGCCACTGGGGAAAGCTCCAAAACCTCTACTTTTTGGAGGTTTCCGAAGAGGTTGTAACGTCGTTTTGTGTGGCAGCT
>BGPT01000217.1:252596-277682 GCA_003297045.1 Symbiodinium sp. clade C Y103
ATGCCAAGAGTGTCTCCCAAGCGTGTCATGCCCAGGGTGTCTTCCAGGAGTGTCATGCCAAGAGTGTCTCCCAAGAGTGTCTCCCAGGAGTGTCTTCCCGAGAGTGTCATGTCAGGAGTGTCCAGAAGGTTCGTGTGAGCATTCGGGTTCGTGGGCTGCATCTTGTTTTTCTCTTCATTTCACGCAAGGGCTTTGGGAGGCTTGGTCCGTCCCCGAAAACAAGCCTCATACTGTTCTGCAGGCACAGCTTCAATGGCATCAATGTCAGTTGCACCTGGCCAGAGCAAAACAAACACAGCTTCAGGCATCTGCAGGACATAGATCGTCGTAGATCTACGTGCAGTATAGATTCATTGCATCATTCACTTCCATTCACTTGTCTACAACCCTGCTCAGGCAATATCCATGGCCTGCCACGAACTCCTTGAGCATCTCCTAAGAGGAAACGGGATCTCATGGGTCTCACCAACATCTCAACGCCCAATACACCTTTGGAACTTGGAAAAAGTAAACGTGCGAGTTGCCTGGTTGCCCATATCCATGTAGAGGTCTTGAAGGTCCATACCGGCGGCCATGGCGGATAAAATGCAAATGCAGAATATGACAGTTCATGTGCTGCACTTCCAACCTCAACCATTGCCATAGTTTGAGAATGTTTGAGTCTTGTCACGCAAGTGGATTGATTGAAGTGAAACCTTGAGCCAAAGGGCTGACAAATCTCGCTGTTTCTACAAATTTAGACAAAGAGAGAGAGAGAGAAAGAACAAGAGATTCCACAATGTGAGCTCTACTCATGCCACGTGCCAGCAACATCTTGGTTTTGAACGATCAATTTGTGCAAGATCATCTTATGAGGAACCCTTTTTTCTAGCCCTTTCTGCAGCCCTTTCAGAACGGGTGCGAACCTGGGAGCTGCTTTCCTGATTCCCCAATGGTTTCAATAGTTTTGTGTGGTTGGTGGCAGATTTGAAATCAATCTAAATTTGTACAGTGCACAACGAATCAAATTTTAATTCAAATTGAATTTACTGTAGATTTTATCTATAATCAATTCGGATTCGGTCCAAAGTTTACAATCAAGTTTTATTTGATTTGATACTAGTTCAATGTCATATCAGAATTGATCTGAACCAAATTTACAATGAAATGAGGTAGATTTCATTTGTAACTGATTTAGATTTGATTAAATTCAAGACTAATCTGGGTCTAATTAATTTGAAATCAATTATTTAAACATATTTAAATTGAAATATGTTAAAAATTGGAAATACGAGGTCAAAAGCCAAAAGCCAGAACAAAAAATGAAGAAAAATACCAAAGCAAAAAGAATAGAATCCGCCCGAACCGAAGGTGTCCGAGGCATGGTAGTTTAGCAGTCGATGCAACAGTTCAACCGATCTGTCCGGTGGTACACAGCTTTAGCTGGGGGGAGGGAGGCATTTTCGGGACTGACCCCGTGCCAAGAAGTGCGCGGGACTGTGGTAATTTACATATCAGATCGGCTCAACATCGGCCAACTGCACCGTTTCGATCCGACATGGCCGCGACGTCGGCTCCACTACTTCGACCAACAAGGCCCCAACTTCGGCCCAACTTGGACCCGTTTGGCTCCAATTTCGGCTGCCGCAACTTGGCCCTAAGTTGGACCCGTTTGGGAGCAAGTTCGGCCCAAGTTGAGCTCCAGATGGGCTCGACACGGGGGACATGACCGGCCCAATACGAAATCGTCAGAATGTGCGTTTTCGCTGGTATTTTCTGCGATGACGCTTCTGTTGAGCAATGTGTCCCATGTTGTGGCTATCTTTGGCCCAACTTGGCACAAAGCTGCTGCCAAAAGTTGCGCAATGTTGCACATGACCTGGACGTCCACGTGCATCACACGGCTTCAGTTTCGTGTCCATCTGGCCCAACTTCAGCTCAACATGACCCATTAACTTGGGCTGCAGTTGCGCCCAGCCCGGGCTGATTTTGCGGACTCAATGCGACATGCTGAAAACGTCCATTTTTGCCGCTCTTTCCAACGTTTTTTGGCTTTGATGGGGGCTCGTGCAAGGCCATGTTCCCGACATTGGGCTTGTTTTGGGCCCAACTTCGGCGCCAGATGCCCCAGACAAGACCAAGTTGCGCATGTTAAGCCCAACTTGTGTCGAAACGTGCCTGTTGGACCCCATTTGGGCTCAAGTTGGGCGCAAGTTGGAGCCAACTGGTCCGAGTTCGGCGCAAGGTAGGCCCAAGTTGGCTCCTGTTTGGCCCAAGGACGGCCAAGTTTGACCCCAGCTCCTTTCCTCCTCTGTCCTATTCTCTGGGTGCGGGCGGTTCTCGGCGCGAAGCGACTCGAATACCCCTCCCTCACAAACTGCATGTTTGCCTATGCAGCTCTGACCAACAGGATCTTCAGATGCAGCTGAAATGACAAAGTACGTAGTACAGTCAGTGCATTCCGCACATTCAGAGCAGTCAGAATCAGAACAGCCAGTACAGTCAAGAGTCACCCACAGATGCAAGCTACCAAATTGCAGCCGAAACAAACACCTGGAGGTTCAGTAGTACAATGTCACCACGATATGGATCTTGGGCCATGATTCTCCGACACACATTTCCATCATTTTGCATTTTTTTCTTCAGCACTTTGCGTCAGAATTCTGTGAAACATTCCGAGGGTGTCGGTTCATTGCCAAGTGGTGGAGCTCTTTGCTTCCGACCTGTCACTTCTTTCCACAACTCCACGTAAGGATAGGTATCCAATAGGTACGTGCAAACCATGATTTAGGAATACTTCGACCCATCGAAGTTTAGCACAGGAGAGCAAAAATCCTTCCAAGACTGGACCGACACAGCAGACAAAAGCGAACGACATCAGTTAGAAAGGATACATTGCTTACTCCTTCGAGCAAAGCTGTTTGGTTATGGGGGTAACATAGCCAGGAACTAGCAAGAAGGGAGAAAGGAGTGGGGGCCAACTGCACCGCGCCCCCGCGCCCCCTGCACCGGTGGGTTGGTCCAAATGAATCCACGATGCGAATCGTCCTGAAACCTGATTCGCGTTTGGCCTTTGCTCGCCTCCTTCACTGCTTATCTTGGAAAAAAATGTATGTAGCATGTATATCATGTGTATGTATATATATATATACATATGTATATATATATACATACACAAAGATGATATCACCTTACGTCCGAGGGTGTCTACGCATATATGGCTTCTATATGATGTATGGCTTGTCCGAGAGCTGTGAAGAAGTGGTGGGGAGAAGAAAACAAGATCGTAACTGGAATGGGACAAAACAGAATGACAAAGCTAACGTTTGGAAAGAGCCTGCATTTCCTGCCTTTCTTGCATGCTTCGGACATATCCCGTTTGCATGGGCTAGTTTTGTTTCATGCCAGTATGCTGATGGTGTCTTCCAAGGTAACAAATGCTGGATCAGGAAATCTTGCAAAGCTGTGGCAAATCCCACTGGTTTGAATACCGCCTTGAGAGATAGGATCAATGCAAGTTCCGCCACAACCATCACCCCCACCTCCACTCCCGATACAACAAGACTGTTACATCCAAAAATGGTAAGCAGGAGGATTTTCAAGCTTCAAGCCTTTGTTTGTGTGCTTGCCAGTCTGAAGTGTATCTTCCTTTTTGAAATTGCCTTTGAATGAAGAACTGTCGACGTGGAACAGCACGAAGATCATTTACTGCATGCCTGCTAACTTCCCTGGTCAGCATTGGGGTCTTGGATCACGATGAGGATGTAATCCTTGGAAGCTTTACGACGACCTGTTGAACGATTAAGCAGCTGCTGCTGTCTCTGAGTCAGCAGCCAGAGAAGACAAAGAAATGAATGTCTTGACCCAGGGCTCGAACCCGATCAGGCGCTACCATGATCTCATGCTTCTTGGAACGAATCCTGCCGATTGGCGAATTCCAAGCTTTGAAGGAAGGCAAGTTCCAACTATGAAGGATTCAAAGTTTGAATTCACTCCTCAGAAATGTCAGGTCGTTCTGCGGATCCTCAGGTGGAACAGTAAACAACAACTTGAGAGACACAAATAATATTAGACAGACGCTCTATTACACATCGCTAAGCTGTTTTAAGCAGACAAGTCTGCAGTCTTGATTTAGGTAAGATCCGCACAAGTTCTCGGACAACGCTTCGTGCCTGTCCACAAATCAGCTGCCTATTGCTATCCAATGAGCCAAGATCTCCGAATTCGTACACAAACCCCAATCAGCCTTTGCTGCAAGCTGCGAAATCAGTGCAGAGTATTGCAGCGTTTGCTTGCTGTCCAGCCTCAGTCCAATCCAGGAAGAGTTTGGAAAGCCATCCAGAAAAGAAAAGAATGGAAAGACATGGAAAGACTGGAAAGATTGATTTTTTCGAAAAAATCTCAACAAATTGCCAGCAGAAACGGAGTTTCCAAAGCTCCATACGTTGAACGCATCGGTACACCTTCGCTGTTGACGATGACAATGCCTCGCAAGATCTGTTTTTTTTCTAATCTGCACATTCTGCACTGGCTGCCCTGAGATTCCAGGTGACCTGAAACTCCTTTGTGAGTCTTGATGCGATTCAGGGTTTCCTCCACCTGTACAGCTGTGCACGCTTGGGTGGCAGTTCATCTCTATTCAATTGCTTGAAACCTCTTGAAACCGTAGTTGGGAAACCTTTCTGAAAAACCTGCTATAGAATCAGAGAGCTGCTTTGCTTGAACTCAAAACAGCCAAAACTTTCAAGGCTTCCAGAATTCACAACAACACCCTCAATCTGGAAAAACTGATTTAGCATTTTGCCAGTATTTTGCGCAAAAATAGATAAAATATTGAGGGTTAGGCGAATCTTGCAGGAAAAACACTCACACTGTGACTTTAGGTGCAATGCAAATATATCAACAAACATGAAGTGCAGCTATGGGCAGCCTCAGACATGATGCAAGAGACCTCAGCCAATGAGGCTTCAAATTTTGAGCTTTTCCATCCTTCAAACGCTTCACAAATCATCACCTTTCTTATCGTTTCTTGTTAGTTCGACACGACTTGGGATGACTGCTCGAGGGACTGAAGCTGCCGACCTTCTCAAATCTCTCCGGTCTTTTCCTATTTGCTGGTCTCTCCCTCCGCTGTAAAGAGGGCCCGAGCCAAAGTGTGTTTGTTTGGTCATAGAATCTGTGAGACTAACGTATCCAACGCGTGCGTGTGGAAAAAGAAACAACTTGAGAATCCCATCCCCGCTGTTCAGATGGCGCCACTGGTTTTGCTCAGCTGGGTCTTTTGGAAGTCTTGCACGATCTGCATGTTGCAGACCTTTTCAAAAGTCCCTTGCAGAGTTCATGCGCTGCATATCCTTGGGGTGAAAAAAGGTCGGCAGTTGCACATGCCAAACAAGAAAGGCAGAAAAACAAATCTTGAAAGGGCGAAAGAGTGTAAATGACCTGAGGATCCGAGAAGTCTATTATTGGGTTGGGTCGTCTCTTCCAATAATCAGGTAAGATGCATTGCAAACCACATCCACGAAGTTTCTCACAAGACTCCAGACAAATCTCAACATATTCATCTGCTCTCCTTCCGATCTCTGTGGTTCTTTTCTGGTACAAGTCCAGGTCAAAACCAGTGTGGCCTTGTGAATCTAAGTGTAGCACCATTGTGTTTTTGCGTTCATCTTCTTGCTCGATGCTTGCCGCCAGCGGACCACACTGAGTGTTGGGACACAGGACTGTCAGCTGAACATGTGGGGTGTCACTCCAAACCAGAAATGCACATGAAAACATGTTCCGCACCTGCATACTACAAATGAGTATACTCTGTTCTCATCCCCTTTCTGGGTGGATAGTACGATGAGAATAGCTTGCATGACTTGGCAGCTCTCAAGCCCCAGGCCATTCTGCGTGCAAATTGTGCTGTCAAATCTCATCGAAGTATCGATTAAGGATCCTACAACTGTCGCCACCGGCTTCATTCCACCTGCACGCATCCCAAATCCCATGAATCAAGAGTCTCTTGGGTCTCTTGGTCCAGTTGTCCCATGTTGTCTCTGGGATGTGAAATCTCTTTGTCTTTTGGTCTCCACAACCCCAACCTCGGACATTGGCTTCCCGGAGTTGCTCACGCATTCGCTGGTACAGGTACCTCCCCGAAGACTTGCCAACATGTTCAATCTGAGCACCAGGAGTGTTCCCAGTCCATGACGTCCATGAAACATTTGAAGCGTTTTGAAGCTACTCCAACTGCTGTCTACCATGACATCCGTGCAGCCCATGCAACCCTGGTAGCAGTGCAGTCATACAAGGCCTGCTTTCAGGATTAATCTCGACGCTCAGCTCATTGGCATGAACCTTTGAACAAACTGCACATATTGCAACCCCCCACCTACACTTGAAAATTGTTTGAGCAACGCACTCGGAAGTGCAGTTCAGTTGGTTCAAGCAAATTCAAAAAAAATGCGGAGGCCCAGCCTGGACTATGAAGCTTTTGTCCTCAGTCGCTTGAAATGCAATGTACAAGATACAGATTTCTGGCAAACCATTGTTCACAACGTCACTGTCAGAACTTACAGTTGTCTTCCTTTAGGCCACAAAAACTGAGCAGTCATGCATGCAACACTTTTACGTATGGGTTTTACTGGACAACCACGATGACCAATGAGATTGGGTGCATGAAGTCAAATAAAGATAGGAGATGATAAGAGGCTATTTGAGCTGGAAGGCGAGGTGCCCAGAACGACAGCAAACAAAATCGACACTGGTACAGTCTGGTACAGTCTCCTCCAGCTGGTACAGTCTGGTACAATCTGGTACAGTCTGGTACAGTACCTGTACTTGAGGCCAGGGGTAGGTGACGAAAGCTAGCAGGAAAGGTTGATTGAGGGGCTAATGTTGATGGGTTGAGAGGGAACAACAACAGTGGAGCAATATTTGCGCATCCTGTTGCTTTTCATCGGGGGGAGAAGTTTCCAGGCGCAGGAAAGGTTTTGCCTGGAAACATGTGGTTGTATAGGAAAGTAGGTATCAAGGACGGGGGGTTGGTGAGGAAAGAATACGGTCCAGTGCAGATATTATCTGATCACAAGACCTTGCCGGGACGCTAAGGGATGGGCAATGACGCAGTTGAGAATATTGCTTGAAGAAGACTTGAAGGTACATGGTTTCACCACTGGATTAGTGATTTCAGTGCCTGCCTAAAACCGGCCAGTGATGGCCAGTGCTAAGCCGAACGGCATGGTAAATTGGTCGCCCGAAGGTTGACATCCTGCAGGCAGATCGGCAAAGAGCGCGGCTCCAGCGAAAGGATATAGTTTTGCAGATTGACAAACGCACATTGAGCGTTTTTTCCACCGCACACACACAAGCTCTGTCCAGGCCCTGTCCAGTCGTACTCTCGTACTCTATGAGTACTCTGTTGAGTACTCTGTCCCCACACTCCAACTACTGAGTTACTGCTGTGTGTCTGCGCCTCTTCAACTTGGACGTCTTCCTGTGCACTACCGCAGGCTCCATGGCTTTCACCACAGCCGTTTCTGGCTCTTCCTCCTCGACACAAGCTGACAAATCAAGACGATGTGCCTCCAAAATCGTGCAGGGAAAAAGGCAGACTACATTGTAGCAAATGAGTCTTGCATCATATGCTGAAACAATCTGCCGCCCCTGCATGATCTTCTGTTGATCCTGTTTTGAGCAAACTGGGATGCGAGACTTCTGACACACGTGAAAAGGTCCTTTTGCAAGGTCGTCTCATAGAGAAGGCCTGCAGCTTGCAAGCTCAGTGAGCGCCAAATCGTCTATGCACATTATGGTTCGTATTTGTACAACTCACTCCATGATGGCCACCTCATTAATCGTTTTTGTACCAAGTTTACACCTTCTGTCAATTTGCCGAGCCTGTCAGCGCACAACCTGCTGATGTGCAAAGAAAGGGGAAGAACATGTTCAGACCTTGTCATGCCAGGCTCCGCAGTTGCGAGGTTTTGCGCTCGGAATGCAACAAACTCAGCTAACTGAGACGAACTGAGACGATCACGATATAAGAAGCCACCCAAGGGAGGTGCAAGTGCTCCCGCTGCACCATTCAGGGAACTTTGCATCCCTAGCATTGTCCCCATCAGATCCTGTGCCAACCAAGCGCAGCTGGTTTACATGCATCAGGCTACAAAAGAGCAAAACAGCAAAAGGATGAAGGGAATCCAAGGAGTCAAAGGCAGAAGAAACAGGGTAGGAACATCGAAAACTCGGTTTTCACAATATGAAACTGCAATGACTTCATTTCGAATTGCCACAGGCAGCGGGATTGGTCTAATGACCCTAAGGATCCCTAAGGCTTTCATCAAGTTATGACTGTGTTTTGGAAACACTCGCATTTGTACTCTGTTTGTGATTTGGCCTGATAAGATATATACTATACAATCATGTCATGGATCCTATTCAAAGAATCAGGATAAGCATGGTCATTATCATGATCACGAGGATGATTTTGATAATGATGAGGATGAAACTGATAACAAGCAACAAGCCACTGAACCAAGAAAACGAAGCCTGTCTATATAGTTTCGAAAAATGATCCACCAGAGATATCAACTGCAAATGACAAGTCGCGAGTATATATCAGGTGGCAAACTGGCCACAAATAGTTTCACATAGTTTCTTCCGAACAGTGTTTGAAGCCACCGCCAATGCCAAAGCAGTATGTATCTGTATTGCTTCTATTTGTGCGTTGGCTGTGAATCATTGCAGTCCTCTGGACAGTAGTCACGCACCAAATGCATGAAACCCATGCCGATCATCGTCCCAAATAGACCAACCTGGATGCAATTGCTGAATGCGGACCAGCATTCAAAGCGATGGAACCGCTCTTTCACAACCTCTGCATGGCTTGTTCAACTGTTCCCTGTCAATGCACGGGATGCTGAGAAACTCTTATAAGGCAACGACCATGCTGGCTCCAAACGAGTATGGCACCCAAGGTGCAACAGGTCCAAGCACCTGGTCCACACAGAGACTGAAAGCGGGTCAAGTCCAAGCCTACTTCAATGCAAGAACGAAGGTGGTAGAATCTGGTACAATACAAAGCTTTTTAAGTCAGGTGGGCTGAATGGACACGTCAGCAGCACCAGCAGAAGAGTGCAGAGTGCGCCACCCAAGCTTCCAGCCTTAGGGTTTCAGCGTGATAAAAGTTATGGCATAGGCATAGTTGCTATGGTTCACTACGTTTCACTGACTCTTCTTGAACCCTTCCGATTGCACGTCAAACCAGAAGGACCTTCATCATGCTTGCCGGACATATCAATACATATCATGTTTTCTTTCATCGCTGAACCTTGAAATTCTGCTCCGAGGGCTGCGCTACACAGAGAGTCAAAGCACCAAAGTTTGTCCTGTGATCGATATGATGTCATGACATCATTCCTCTCAATCTCCAAATTCTCTTTGGGTCTGTGACTGTGGCATACAATTTCTGATTGTATGCAGTCATACACACAGACAGATTTCCCATGATCCAGAAAGAGGTGTGAAAAAGAGGCGCCCAATCCGAATCGCTTTTGTTACTTCATTGGAATTACATTCATCCAAGACTATATCCCATTGGGTCGAAGTGCAAGTGTCGGCACGTATCAAACGCAGAGTTAGTTTTCTCTAGTTGGTTTCTGCCTCCGCTTACTTGGCATCATGATTCTGCATCCAAGTTTGCGCCAAGTTTCAGCAACACTGGCACCCAGGCCTCGTAGCTCACAAAAGGACGATTGCTTTCGAAGGCGGGTTTCCATGAAAACGAATAGCAAGAAAACTGACAAAAGCATCAGACAAGCGTAAATCCCAAATAGGAAAAACAAATCAAAACAAAGAGAAAAAAACAGAGCAACAAATGGACATTCTCCAGGCTATCCAGCTGTCCTGATGGACAAACCTAGGTGAAGCCCAGCCACTGAGCAAACGAGTGTTGATACATTGGTCAACCTTGACGCGACGAGTCCCAAACCCAGTCATTCTAACAATGCGGTCTCCAGTAGATCCACAAGCATGGCAAGTGCGGCTGAAAGTAGAAACTAGGCAGCATGATTTGTGCTCGCAAAATGGAAAAGCTGCCATTACATGGTTTGGCATGTTTTTGATAAAATGCATGTATGTGTATATGGTCCCCGACAGAAGTATGGAAAATTTGATATTCCCCTTAAAATGCATTCAAACTGCGAATCGATGGACGTGTTCCAGACGATAGAATCATGGAAAAACAGAAATTTTGGGGAAAAAACAATTATGGGGAGAAAAAAAAAGTCTAGATTTTTTCCCGTGATAGACAGGCAGCGCCTGTCAATTGTAACCGTTTATTCTTGTCCATAATTCTGTCGGTGACCGTATACACATTTTGTACATATCTGATATTTATGTATATCATGCTTTATGATACATGTTTATATTATATACATAGATTAGAAATTAGATGTTATACATGATATATCATAGGGTATGCATTGTATATATGTATGTATATATATATATATATATATACAATATATTTCATACTATCTATTATATATTGTATATTCTGTACTTTGTATGATATATCATACATCATAAATATACTTTCGTATACTCTTATGAATCAAAATATATATCATATTATACTATAGAATAATATAAGATTATACTATATCATATTATATCATAACATATTATATCATATCATATCATGTGATTATGATTATAATTGTATCTTATCATATTATCATATTGTATATCATGTGATACCATGCCAATTTTACTATTGTATATTATGAATCATGAATGACAACGTCTTTTATCATATTGTATGTCATTATAGTTAGTTGTTCGTATTATTGCATTATTGTGTATGTTGTTTTACACAAACATATACACATATATAGACTTTGATTCAGACTGTAGATTTTTTTGGTCCTGCAGTTGTCCTTACATTAAGGAGCCAATGAAATTCTGCCGAGGGACAAGTAGAAGTTGCAGGCCTGGTCTTTGCCAAAGCCGTATCGATCCTTGAAAAATACCATCTCGGGCCCATCGCCAATGGCAAATCCGAGCGCATAGACAAAGGAGACAAGAAGCAGTGCACACGCTGAATAGTTGGAAAACATCATGTACAGGCTCTCAGAAAAACTCTTTTCGGTCTCTGTATCAGAACCAGCAGCATCTGTGTCCATGTCTGCCAAAGTTTTGGCCTTCTCTGCTTTTGCATCTTCCCAGAGTAAACAACCAACCATGAGATTGACAACGTTGATGATGACCACACCACCGCACAAGGCATTGAAAGGAAGCTTGTCAAAACTTCTGGCAACAAGAGGCCCTGCCAATGCCCCAGCACTGGTCATGACTCGCTGGAGTGCCAAAACTCGACTCAGTTCTTCTTCAGAGTGCAAGAAGTCCATGATGTAAGCCATCTCAACCGGTCCCGTGCTCAGCGCAATTCCTACTGCCATACGCGCCAACATTAGCTGCGTCAGCGTATGCGCTCGAGTCATGAATCCGTTGCAAATCATCTGCGCAAAGATTCCCAACACCATAACTCTCTTTCGTCCAAAGCGGTCTGACAATGCTCCCATCAGAGGCGAGCAAAACATTTGCGCCAGATTGTAAGCTGAATTCATAAGAGACACTTCAAGGGCAGATGCACCTAATTTCATGGCAAAAAATGGCAGAGTTGGTAAAACTACCATAGTCGCAAGTGCATTCAATGTTTGAGTGAAAAGGATACCATAAATTCCAGCTTTTATTCCCTTGTGGGGCTGGGCGCTGTGAAAAATAGCGCTATGTCGCAAACAATGCCGAAGTCCAAAACCGACAACAAGACAAATCATAAAGGCCGTTATCGCGGCCATGACAATCAGTGGAGTTGAACGCCGTATTGCTGGGCTCACAAGGCCAGACAGGGGCAGCAACTCTTCCACCAACGACTCTGGATGCGATGGCACATGCACTGAATTCAACGATTTGTGAAGGGACAAACCGGATTGGAGCAGTACGACTTCACCCAAATCTGTATAATCAGGGTCAGCACAGCTCCCTACATCCGCACATCGGACTTGCGGATATGTTGCCATCGTTGCCATCGCTTCCGTTGTCATGGCCTGCCACAAGAGGCAAAGCATCACTGCTTATCACCGCTCACGGAGCTCGCCACGTGGCTTGAACATGAAGGCCTACTTGGCACGGGGACGGTTTCCTGAGCCAAGCAGGCAAAGGGCTCCAGCGGCACAAGTTGAAAACTTGCATGACTCTTGCAAGAGACTCAAGAGAAGACTCCCTGCAGCCCTGCAAGAGTAAAACAAGACAACATAAGACAACTATCAAAGCTGCATCCGCAAATCCTTTTCAGAACTCAGCGCAGATCACTGCCTCAATTCCTGAATTTTCTAATTGACAGTTGGTTCAAGAGCTCTGGTGAAAATCCTATGAATCCGATTGCCTTGGACTTATCTCTGCTATTGTAAGCCCTTTGAACCGTCCAGTCACTCTGGTCGTAAAACGTCCATCGTTTCTGCAGCAATGAGTGTCAATATGTATAATGACCTCTTCTGGACCAGAGTAAAGATTTGCTAATCAAATCGTCAAAAAAAAACTGCTGGAATTGCATCATGGCTTTTGCCCATGCAAGTGAATTGCAATTGAAGTGTTGCAACTTCTTGCAACTATCACATATTTCGCATATGTTCAGTCGTTCAGTCTCTTTGAATCAGAAACAAGCAACACAGCCTAAAAGGCACCACGCCTTCAATTGCACCAGGAATCTGGCACTGAAGAAAAGGCAAGAGAATGTCCCAGTGTCTGGAGTCTATTTCCAGCATGCACCTATGTGGAAGCAGCTGCAAAAACGCTCGGAAGTCCAGAGGGTAGTCGCGAGCCCAGAAGATTCACCAGAATATCCTGGCCATCAGGCAGCCCAGATCAGCCCAAATGACATGTTTCTCTTTTGAACTTTTGAATCAAGTCTTTGATTGAAAACTTTCGCTCAGCTGTCACATTTTTTGAATTTCTTAGAGTTTCTTGACTCTCCGCCTTCGTGTAGCGTAGTCGCTTGGCAAGCTCTGGGCTTGGCACATCGAAAGAGTTGGTGAGAGGATAGGACTGCACCTCAACAGATTCTGCACACAAAGATACACAGATACACAAAGATGCACAAAGATGCACATAGATGCACATAGATGCATATAGAAGTTGAAGCAACACTTGCTTCTTCAAAGGCCAGCTGAAGTTTGCTTTGCGCTCCCTTTGTGTGGCATGCACGGAGATAAATACAACATTATTTGAGGGTCCGAGTTGTTGTGTCTAAGTCTTCTCACTCCAGTGCTGCAACCCGGGTATTGTTCTCAAACTTACAGACACTGAGGTTTGTATGCGAAGGTATTGAGTGCCACTCCAAGAACTATGTCCAAGTGTAGAGCCTGACCCCTCTTGTCAACGTAGGTCACAGTGTGCAACTTGGAAGACAGCACCGCTTCTGTCTTGTCAAAAAATATCACCTGCAAGTGTACATCAGGAAAATCTTTTGTGAGAGCGGCAAACTCCTCATGACAGGTCAAAACATGTTACTGTAAGTCAAAGTTCTGAAGCGCGACACATCTTCACACAGGCTTAAGCCATGAGAACCTGAACGATCTTATTGCTGAGCTGGAACATGATGGCATGCTTGTTGCGAGTCCACTTCTTGACCTTGCAAACGAATGTTATCAAACATTCTTTGGGCTTCAGAAATGCATGTTGCAAGTCAATGACTACATGAGCAGATTGGGCCTCAACAGTTTAAAGCCACAAATTGCTGTTGTGTCCGCTTCGCAGTCTGTTTCTAAGCCACACCTCCCCCTACCACTCAAATGCTTGCGGCTTCTACGCCAGCAAGCTCTCTGTTCTAAGCAATGAAGCGACGATGCAAATTATCAAAGGAAGGTAAGAGTAAGGTAGTGTTAAAATCAACAACAAATATGAGACTTCTTGCCTTAGTGCTAAAGAAGATTGAGAAATTAGTCGATAGGTTCCAGGGAGCTGCTCTCTCACATGTTGGCGAAAATGCTGTGTGGATCTGTGTGGTCTTGTGGGGCACAATGATGTGAAAAGACGGGAATGATGAGGTCCAGTGATTCACAAATAAGCGTCTGGCAAAAGGCACTTGACCAAATGCAGTGGCCTCTTCAATGCGCAGTGAAACTACAAGGCACTTTGAGAGCAGACAGCTGAGCTGAAGAGATGCAATCTTGTCGTAAAGATGCTCAAGAGCAAAGAGAACATTGAGAATCAAAGAAAGCTTTGGAAGAATTTTGAAAGCATGAACACAGGTGTGTCGTCCGATCTCTTGCTCCTTGACATTAGGCGGCTTCAAGCTTGACATTCCTGTTGAAGCACCATCCTGCGTTCAGACACAACCAGAACGGAACATTGCGTTTATGTCTGGGTGAAGCTCGCAGGTGAGTGACTGTAGAACGTACGACATCTGTATCGACTTGCACCCAAATGCAATGGTTTGCCACCAATCGTTTGCAAAAACGTATATATATATATATAATGTCTAGCCATACATAGGGTGCAAAGCCTTTGGACATAAATCATCTTGGTTTAGATAAAATACTTAACCAGCTCCAGCGAATTTCAAAGCACTTGAAGAAGTGAAAGTCCTTGCGATCGAGAGCGTCTGTCGTCATGTAGTTCTTGAAATTGCGAAGCAGAATGACTTTCTTTTTGATCTCCTGCAATATTGAACCAGGATGAACCACACTCCTCATCAGTGTGTTCTCCAGTCAACTATTGCATGTTGAACTGCAAAGTGGCAGGCCTCAGGATAGTTCTCCCAAGAGTATGTGTTTCGTTCCTCTGCTTTCTCCGGAGTTCTGCGCCTTAGGCTGGACATGTCAAGGCATGACTCAAGGCATGATGCAAAAGATGCGTCAAAGATGCCAAAATGATGACAGCACAGAAGGCCTGAGACGATGACGTGATATAGTCGAAGAGATCTCCACTTGGAACCTTGCAACACGCGGGTCATGGTCAGGCAATGTGCCAAGGACCTCCTTGTGCAGAAAATGCTTGAGATAAAGAAAGCTTTGGTACAAGCAGACTGCTAGCTTCCTTCTAGCTAGCTAAGCTGAGTCCAGCTGCCAGAATGATCTTTGTCGAGTCATTGAAGTACACACCAATCGACCCGTCAGACAGGATGTATCCTACACCATACCTGAGTTTGACATCTTGACAAACATCAATATAGCAGTTTGCATCCACAGGTTCCTCATGGTTCCTCTGCGCTCAAAGCAAACTGTGAACAAGTATGTAGGGTATATGTCTTGGAATCTTAGAAATGTTTGGAAGCTCAACTTGCAAGAATTCACAACGTGCTCAAAAGAGTCCGACTTGCTGGCATAGTCAACCCACTTGGTGACCTGCACATGCTATCACGTCGGCGGCTGCTCTGTGTCTGACCGCAACTTTGAATTGTATCTTGCACTGGGTCTCGACACAAAGGAAGTGAGGATGTAAGCACATTGTCCACCGTATTTGACGATGCAATCTCGATGCCAATCTGATGTCATGTTTCAAAAGATTAATGAAACTGATTGATCTGATTGTTCGAAATCGGTTTGAATTGTTCGAATGAACGCCTGAAAGCCGACTCCGATTATTGATATCATGTGATATCACTGTATCTGTGCCAAGGCACCCAGATCTCAGGCATTGCGCCGTGGACCTTCCGGATGGGCAAAGGCTTTGGCAAAGGATGGGAAATGAAGAACGAAAGTCTGAAATGAGTCTGAAATGAAGCTTTGCAAATTGAATGAGTTGAAATGAAGAACGATTTCCTCCCGTCCAAAGAAAAGCATGTGAGGCGCAGTGATTCAAGGCATGCATTCACCATGCCTGCCCACAAGTCCGGTACGAAGAGGGCGGTCTTGAGTCAAGTCCAGCCCTTTGGCGGAAGTCTGGAGCCTTGCACAATCGTTTTGTTGTTAAGTTTCGCAAAGGTTTGCTGCCATGCGAGAGATATCAAGACCCCGAAGAAGGCACGTACTGTCAGCATTCCAACATTGGTTCCAAATGCCGGATGAATTCGAACAGAATGATCCAATACAACCACTTCGTGAACGCAAAACGCAATGCCCGAAGAGAAGCGCAAAACGGACTCCTGCACTGCACTCACCACAAACCAGTAAGACTACCTCTGAAGAAAGAGAGAGAAAAGGAATAAATCATGCTGAATCACCTGCTTAAAACCTTCAGCAGGGGCCTTCTGCCCTGTGCTGAGAGAATCCACCATCACCTCAATTTGCATATAGGACATCTCAATTCCTATGTGCATTCCACATGGAATCCTTTTGTTTGGACCTTGATTCAAGGAGTGCTGAGACTGCGTGTTGCTTTGAGGCTGCCTGCCCTTGCTGATAGAAATCCAATCTTGTTAGAGAGACGTATCCAAAAGTAGAGGGAGATCAGGATGCTTGACAAATTCAAGCATAACATTGCTACTGCTACGCCAGTCAAATCAACCTATATGGAAGATCAGGGAAATGCCAAAACGCTTCAAGTGTGCACAAGTATTCGAGAAATTGCAGTCCATAGGTCCAGCAAGAGAATCAAGAATTTCAGTGGCATGCTTCCTGGCGGGGAGTCGGCGCTCTCGCCGCCTCTAAGAATCGAGAGCTGGCAGAATCTGCTGACTCTGGCAATATCAGTTGCTGACTTCAGTTGCTTCGACGATCTTAGCCGAATCTTGGCAGACTTGTGTGCAAGGTGCCTCCAAGCTTGCTGCAGGGGACCAGCTTCTGCTTCCTCTATCCTGCCAGAAACCAGACAGATTTAGCACAATTCCACGAAAATTAGGCATACAATTTATCAAAAAAATTATGCCAAAATAGTATGCCAACATGAGAGGCAGACCGGAGCCCGTCGAGGCGATTGCTGCCTTGCATCGAGAAAACAATATATCAACACGTACAACACCGATACGACAGAAAACCTCAACAGTCTTGTCTTGTTGTTATCAGAAAGGCTGCACTGCTTGTCCCTCCACAACATTTCCTTCCATCATCTTCTCATTTCTTCTATAGACCTAGACTCTTGCAATCTGTCAGCCAATCATCACGATAAAATCCATCCATATGAAACCGGTTCACTCTTCAATCGAGAAGTTCATGCATACAAATGGCTGACAAGTTCGAAACATTTCGAAACAGCATTCAATACAGCCTTGCGCTGGAGGTGCCGAAATTTCCAAGCTCCTCCATACCTTCAGAACTTCACCAGGGAAAACATTTCAGCAAGAAAACCTGGCAGTAAAGAAATAAGAAGCCAATCCTAATACAAATAATACATACACATCCATAGACCGGATGGCAATCTATCAGTTTGCTTCGATCAAAAATAGTCTTGTCTCTAAGATTCTAAGCGTTCGAGCAATTCAAATCGCATGAGAAAAGGCGAAGTTGCATAGTATTGGGGATCCAAAGCAAGTCGTAACATAGGCGGTAATTGTTGTCATTAAAGTGCGACCAAAGTAAGATGTAGCACTGACATGACAAACACGGAGAACAATCGGAGAACGAGCACACCATGGACTACTCAGGATTGTCACAGATTGTCACAGATTGTCTGTATCAGTGATAAGTCCAGTGCCTGGCGCACCCAGAGCTCCATTGCTAGGACTATCAAGGATCCTGCCAAAAAAGACACTGTCAGAACGATCCAGACTTGTGGGTCAGAATGATTCTCAGTTTCACACCTTCTGAATTGCAACAAGCTCAGAAGCTTTGATCTTTTGTATTTGTCCTATCCCTCTCTCTCTCTATCTCTCTGTCTCTGCGCTGTTTCTTCTTCCTTCACAACAGGGCATCGTGACTTTGCCATCAAGTGTAAAGAATTGTAAAGATATCTGTATCTCCGCTAGGACATGCTCCACCCTGGGTACACCTGCAAACCCCGAGTGCCAGCCTCGCGCTGTCTCCAAGCCTGCAAACCCTCTCGTCCCCCATCTCTCTCCAGGTCTCTCCCAGTTCTCCCATCCCAGGAATGCTTTTGGCCCCAGGAATGTTAGGCCCTGTTAGGCTTCCTTGAGCCTTTGGCCCTTTGGCTGACTCTGGACACAATTGTCGCCAAGCCTTGCAGAGCTGAGAGTCCTGTTTGGTGCAGTAGCCAGGGACCTGACAACTGTTTTTCAGGGAAGAAAGCTGTCTAAACAAGGGTTTGAACAAGACACGAAACAAGCGTAGTAAGGCTCGTGCACAAATCCTCCTGCATTGAAACAGTTTTCCTTGAAATCTGTCGTGTCGTAGTTGGGCACCATGTTCTCCTTTGGAGAAGAGCAAGTCGTGGAAAAACTATACATCAACAGTCAACATGTTGGTATGTCCCGAATTGACGACTATCTAACCGCCCAGAAATGGTCCATGCTATGGGGGTACGAGTGGTTTTGGACCCTGGATTGTCAAACAGCCAATAGGAGACACCCGTGTTGGAATGCCATCGTGTATTTCTGTAATTTTCTGTACTTGTACAAGATTTGTGGCGCCTTGTTGCCCCGCTGCGCAACAGGTGGTCGGCCTGTGGGCGGGTCATGTTTGAATGCTCAAACCCTGTGAGCTTTTCCACATTCAACAGCTTTGGCACGCTGGCTTTGTGTCATACCTGAATAGCATCTGCCGGGCGTACTTGGCATTGGATTGTAAATTGGATTCAACCTCAAAAAACGAAAAACGGCCATGCAGTAAGCACGGCAGTATCATGCAATATCTATGATTCCTGTGATAGGCTCAGGTGCACAAAGTTCCCACAGCGATGATCTGAGGCTGCTGCCCAGGTTGGGCAGAAAGGACAGGAGCCAAACCTTTTGCTCTCAGCCATCGTCAAAAGTGCCTAGCAAATAATCCCAAACGGTCCCACCAAGATCTCTTTCTGAGGACAGCACTTGGAGCGTGAGCTGCCGATACCTGCTACATTTAGAGAATTGCAAGAACTCTGGAGACTGGATATGTCAGTCAATTTTCTGGGAGTATATCAAGCATGTTACTGCATGTTGTGCAATATGATGACCCAGTATCTTTTTGCAGAATTGCTTCAGATCGTTCTATGAATTCTGGAATCACGCGGAAGTACAAAAAACAAAAGGCAAAGTTTCGTGACAAAGATCGCAACAAGTCTCAATTGAGCGATTTACCTGACACGCGCTTCAACCATTCACACGACAAGCGTGCGACGCAAAAACCCAGATTTGGTGGCGCAAGGGAAACAAAATCCGATTCTGCAGAAGCAGTCGCTACGAAAATGATGCTGCATTTGCGACCAGATCAATTTGCTACCAAATATTCCTCTCCATGGTTGCACGGTGAGGAGAAACCTCAAATAGATAAGCCCTCAGCCCTAAGCACCCTCCCGTCAGAAGCAGAATTGCTAAAAGGTGCAATCCCCCACTTACACCGTAACTTACACCCCCAAGATCCCTCAAGCATTTGGTTTGGACAAGGATGTCCCAGCTCTTTCCATCATGACCTGTCAGGAAATGGTGCAAACTGTGTTGGACCATTTTGGAAAAGAAAAAACACAGTTCAGTTGGACCCCAACCTCTGAAGCAGAAACCAACCCGTGAGCCCCAGGCCTAAAACGCGATTGTGCTCAATGCAGATTTCTTAGTTTCTGAGGCGTGGATTTTAGTTTTCAATTCGTAGTTTCTGATGCGGGGTGGATTCTATTCCAGTCAAGCGCAAAGACAGCAGACCGCACGACCAAGTTCCCGCTTTAGTTCGAACGAGGTACTGTAATGATTTTGAGCGGGATGGTGACATTTTGCAGTTTTTCGTACCGCAAAAGAAGTCACTCAACCCAACAGCAAACCATGAAAGGAGGGGACTCAACAAACAGCTGAAGCACAGAAGTTCCAGGAGAAACAAGAATACGTGACTTAACATTTCTGTCCAGTATCCCATTTTACATATTTGTTTTCTGTACCTATACCAACCGTCAACCCTTCGTTCATGAGGCGAAGGGAATGCAAGACGAATGGCATTACAGCATGAAGACAGTAGAGGCAAAAAATCGTGAAGCACACTAGTCTGGGCCAGTTGTTGCTAGACTGTTCTAGAGGTGACACAAATGCCCGAGCACGCAACAAGTTCTATTGACCCGCCACACAACGCATCAAACAACTCTGCATTTATGCAAGGCAGAGGGCATGGCGAAAACAAAAAGCAGCCCACGAACCCGAATGCAGTCACGTTAAACACTTGTGCAAGACAAACTATAGCAAAAGTCTTGTACATTCGTCCCCTGTGTCCCTACCATTGTAGACTGTAGAGTGTGGATTGACGGGGTTGTGGAGTGTGAAGTGTGGAGTGCAAAGTGTGGAGTGTGAAGTGTAAAGTGTGGAGTGTGAAGTGTAAAGTGTGGAGTGTGAAGTGTCGAGTGTAGAGTGTGGAGTGTAAAGTGTGGAGTGTAAAGTGTAGAGTGTGGAGTGTAAAGTGTGGAGTGTAGAGCGTGGAGTGCGGAGTGTGGAGAGTGGAGTGTGGAGTGTAGAGTGTGGAGAGTGGAGGAGAGCGGAGGAGAGCGGAGGAGAGTGGAGAGTGGCATGTAGAGTGTAGAGTGTGGAGTGTAAAGTGTGGAGTGTGGAGACTGCAGAGTGGTGGAGTGTATAGTGTGGAGAGTGGAGGCTGGGGTATGGAGAGTGGAGTGTGGAGAGTAGATTGTAAAGAGTGGAGTGTCAAGTGTAGAGTGTGGAGAGTGGAGTGTAAAGTGTGGAGTGTAAAGTGTAGAGTGCGGAGTGTAGAGTGTGGAGTGTAGAGTGCGGAGTGTAAAATGTGGAGTGTAGAGTGTGGAGGGTGCAGTGTAGAACGTGGAGATTGCGCAGTGTAAAGTGTGCAGTGCAAAGTGTGGATTGTGGAGTGCGCAGTGTACAGAGTGTAAAGTGTGGAGTGTAAAGTGTGGAGTGCAAAGTGTGGAGTGTAAAGTGTGGAGTGTAAAGTGTGGAGTGTGAGGTGTGAAGTGTGAAGTGTGGAGTGTAGAATGTGGAGTGTAGTGTCGAGCGTAGAGTGTGGAGCGCGGAGAGTGGAGAAGAGGTGAGCTGCAACTCCGCCAAATACTGCGCCTGCCACGCAAAATGACGTTCCACACGCGACGGATCTGCACCGCATGCTGCGCCTGCCTCGCAAAATCACATGCTCACAATGTCACACGGCTGCCACGCGATTTGCACGCTGTCACCACTTGACGCACCCCTCACACTGCGATTCGCAAAACACACGCAACACAACACGTCTAAAGTACTGCACCTGCCACGAAAAATGAAAATGGACACCTCCAAAGTACTGCGCCTGCCACGAAAAATGGAATTCAACTTTTGAAAACAACGCAAAAGTATTGCGCCTGCCACACCAAACGATTGTTGACACCTTTTCAAGACACGTGAGAATCTCACGAAGTACCATGCCTGCCACACGAAACGACGTTACAACCTCTTTGGAAACCTCCAAAAATCAGAGGTTTTGGACCTTTTCCGATTGGCACGGCGACTTCACAAGAAAACCAGAGAATCGAGACAAGACATGTTGGAAAGATGAAAACGGGCATTTCATACGAGGCTTCCGTCACTTTTCATCACATCTCAGATATGGAATGTCACGAAGTGCCACGCCTGCGTGGCGACAGTACCACCTCTTTTGAAAGCTTCAAAACGAGCGTTTTGTGCGAGGCTTCCGCCAATTTTCATCACATCTCACATGTTGGATTGTCACGAAGTGTCACGCATGCCACGCAAAACGACGTTACCACCCCTTTTGAAAGCTCCAAAACAAGCATTTCGTGCGAGGCTTCCACTGATTTTCATCACATCTCAGAAATGCCACGCCTGCCAGGAAATCCGCCGACCCCGGCCGACGCAAGGGGGAGCGCGCAAGGGAAAAAGAGTTTCTGGCGTCGGTGCATTCCTCGGTAGCATTGTGTTTTGCTAGCATAGCAGCAGCAGCCAATTCAGACCTGTTTGAACGCAGCAGCAGCAGCAGCAACAGCAGCAGCAGCAGCAACAGCAGCAGCAGCACAGCAGCAGCAGCAAAAATAATCTTCATTTGACTCTGTTGCTGGCATTTCATCTGCAAATCTATCTGACATTGTGTATGGCCAGAGGTGAAAACAAATTCCTTGTGAAATATGCCAGAGAATGAGATGCCACTTGGTGGATCTAGGGCTATGAAACATGTGGCAGATGTGCAAGGATGAAAACTAGCGCAGAAATTGCTCAGGAACCCTTCAGAAATCAGTCCACTTTGCAAGCCATTCGTTGTTTGCATAGCCCATGAGCGAGGACAGAGATGCNAAATTGCTCAGGAACCCTTCAGAAATCAGTCCACTTTGCAAGCCATTCGTTGTTTGCATAGCCCATGAGCGAGGACAGAGATGCGTTGAAATGTTGACCGAGGCGGACGATGCGTTCAAATTTCTTTGTTTTCTAAGGTTTCAGAAGCAACGTTAGGCACTTTTTGGGTTCAATTTTCGCGTGGGTTCGTCCTTCAGTGGCATGGTGTTTTGCTGTTTCGGAAGCGCCTGCCAGGAGATCATTGGTTGAAAGCACCTGTGTGAACGCAGCAGCCCCAGCAGCAGCNCCTTCAGTGGCATGGTGTTTTGCTGTTTCGGAAGCGCCTGCCAGGAGATCATTGGTTGAAAGCACCTGTGTGAACGCAGCAGCCCCAGCAGCAGCAGCAACAGCAGCAGCAGCAGCAGCAACAGCAGCAGCAGCACAGCAGCAGCAGCAAAAATAAATAATCAAATTTCTGTGTTTTCTAATTTGTTTTCTAAGGTTTCAGAAGCAACATTAGGCACTTTTGGGGTTCAATTTTCGCGTGGGTTCGTCCTTCAGTGGCATGGTGTTTTGCTGTTTCGGAAGCGCCTGCCAGGAGATTATTGGTGAACGCAGCAGCCCCAGCAGCAGCAGCAGCAGCAGCAACAGCAGCAGCAGCAACAGCAGCAGCAGCACAGCAGCAGCAGCAGCAAAAATAAATAATCAAATTTCTTTGTTTTCTAATTTATTTTCTAAGGTTTCAGAAGCAACGTTAGGCACTTTTGGGGTTCAATTTTCGCGTGGGTTCGTCGTTCAGTGGCATGGTGTTTTGCTGTTTCGGAAGCGCCTGCCAGGAGATCATTGGTTGAAAGCATCTGTTTGAACGCAGCAGCCCCAGCAGCAGCAGCAGCNGCTGTTTCGGAAGCGCCTGCCAGGAGATCATTGGTTGAAAGCATCTGTTTGAACGCAGCAGCCCCAGCAGCAGCAGCAGCAGCAACAGCAGCAGCAGCAGCACAGCAGCAGCAGCAAAAATAATCTCCAAATAATCTTCAAATTTCTTTGTTTTCTCAGGTTTCAAGAGCAACGTTAGACAGTTTTGGGGTTCAATTTTTGCGTGGGCTCGTCCTTCAGTGGCATGGTGTTTTGCTGTTTCGGAAGCGCCTGTCAGGAGATCACGTCGCACCTGTTTTGCAGGCACAAGGCAGCGTGCAGCAAGCAGCGTGCAGCAAGAGCAGGCACAGCAGCGAGTCAAATTTCCTCGTTTTCTAACGTTTCAGAAGCAACGTTAGACAGTTTTGGGGTTCAATTTTTGCGGGCTCGTCCTTCAGTGGCATGGTGTTTTGCTGTTTCGGAAGCGCCTGCCAGGAGATCACGTCGCACCTGTTTTGCAGGCACAAAGCAGCGTGCAGCAAGAGCAGGCACAGCAGGGAGCAGCAGTAGCAGCAGCAGCAGGCAGCGTGCAGCAAGAGCAGGCAGAGCAGCTAGCAACAGCAGGCTTTGTTTTCTAATAAGGTTTCAGAAGCAACGTTAGGCACTTTTGGGGTTCAATTTTCGCGTGGGCTCGTCCTTCAGTGGCATGGTGTTTTCGACAAAGCCTTCGCGGACGGAGGAGATCATTGGTTGAAAGCATCTGTTTGAACGCAGCAGCCCCAGCAGCAGCAGCAGCAGCAACAGCAGCAGCAGCAAAAATAATCTCCAAATAATCTTCAAATTTCTTCGTTTTCTAAGGTTTCAGAAGCAACGTTAGACAGTTTTGGGGTTCAATTTTTGCGTGGGCTCGTCCTTCAGTGGCATGGTGTTTTGCNCAACGTTAGACAGTTTTGGGGTTCAATTTTTGCGTGGGCTCGTCCTTCAGTGGCATGGTGTTTTGCTGTTTCGGAAGCGCCTGCCAGGAGATCACGTCGGACCTGTTTTGAACGCATGGGTTGAAAGCACGGGAACTGAAGCAGCAAAAATGATTCTCCAAAAATGTTGGTTTTCTAAGGTTTCAGAAGCAACGTTAAAAACCATTTTTAGGTTCAATTTTCGCGTCGGTGCGTTCCTCGGTAGCATTGTGTTTTGCTAGCATAGCAGCAGCAGCAAAAATAATCTTCAAATTTCTGTGTTTTCTAAGGTTTCAGAGGCAACGTTAGGCAGTTTTTGGGTTCAATTTTTTCGCGTGGGTTCGTCCTTCAGTGGCATGGTGTTTTGCTGTTTCGGAAGCGGTTGCCAGGAGGTCATTTCAGACCTGTTTGAANTTCGCGTGGGTTCGTCCTTCAGTGGCATGGTGTTTTGCTGTTTCGGAAGCGGTTGCCAGGAGGTCATTTCAGACCTGTTTGAACGCAGCAGCAGCAGCAACAGCAGCAGCAGCAAAAATAATCTTCAAATTTCTTTGTTTTCTAAGGTTTCAGAAGCAACGTTAGGCAGTTTTTGGGTTCAATTTTTTCGCGTGGGTTCGTCCTTCAGTGGCATGGTGTGCTGTTTCGGAAGCGGTTGCCAGGAGGTTATTTCAGACTTGTTTGAATTGAATGCAGCAGCAGCAGCAACAGCAGCAGCAGCACAGCAGCAGCAAAAATAACTTCAAATTTCTTTGTTTTCTAAAGTTTCAGTTCGTTGCAATCCGTGAAAAACCTAAGTTAAAAGCGCACCCGAGGTCCTTCAGTGGCATGGTGTTTTGCTGTTTCGGAAGCGCCTGCCAGGAGGTCATTTCAGACCTTTTTGAATGCAGCAGCAGCAGCAGCAGCACAGCAGCAGCAGCAGCAGCACAGCAGCAGCAGCAGCAGCAAAAATAATTTGAAGATTACTTCTTCCTTCTCTAAGGTTTCAGAAGCAACGTTAGGCAGTTTTTGGGTTCAATTTTCGCGTGG
>BGPT01000217.1:277695-313731 GCA_003297045.1 Symbiodinium sp. clade C Y103
AGATCATTGGTTGAAAGCACGGGAGCTGAAGCAGTAAAAATGATTCTCCAAAAATGTTTGTTTTCTAAGGTTTCAGAAGCAACGTTAATCAGTTTTTAGGTTCAATTTTCGCGTCGGCTCGTTCCTCCGCCTCCATAGTATGGTGTTTTGTTGTCTGGAGCTATCCTTTTTGAAACAGCAGCAGCAGCAGCAAGCAGCAGCGGCAGCAGGAGCATAGCAGCAGCAGCAAAAATGATCTCTANGTGTTTTGTTGTCTGGAGCTATCCTTTTTGAAACAGCAGCAGCAGCAGCAAGCAGCAGCGGCAGCAGGAGCATAGCAGCAGCAGCAAAAATGATCTCTATTTTTTTTGTTTTCTAGGGTTTCAAGAGCAATGTTCGGGAGTTTCGGGGTTCAGTTGTTGCGTCGGCTTCTCCCTCAGTAGCATGATGTTTTGCTGCCCGGAGCTGTCCTTTTTGAAACAGCACCGGCAGCAGCAGCAACAGCAGCAGCAGTAAAAATGATTTGATCTGCAAAAGTGTTCGTTTTCTAAGGTTTCAGAAGCAACGTTAGGCAGTTTTGGGACTCAATTTTTGCGTCGGCTTGTTCCTTAGTAGCATGGCGTTTTGCTATTTCGGAAGCGCCTGCCAGGAGGTCATTTCGGACTTGTTTTGAAGGCATGGGGTGAAGGCACAGGAGGGGCATTTTGGATCTGGTTTCTAATCGGTTCATAGGGCGGGGTTAGGCAGTGGAACCTGTCTGCTAGNGCATTTTGGATCTGGTTTCTAATCGGTTCATAGGGCGGGGTTAGGCAGTGGAACCTGTCTGCTAGGCGCGCCGCAAACAGCTTCAAGACTTGGATACGGATCCTTCACTTTTCCACTGGTACGTTTTGCAAAAGCGACCGGTGCTATCTTTATGTTTCTTTTGACTGCGACCATCAGGTTTTGTTGCATCTACTATGGTGTTGCATGTGGGACAAGCATGCAAATAGGATCGGCACACCTGACCTGCTGCAACTCGAAATTGTCGACCGCAATGTCCCCGGGTGTTANTGGTGTTGCATGTGGGACAAGCATGCAAATAGGATCGGCACACCTGACCTGCTGCAACTCGAAATTGTCGACCGCAATGTCCCCGGGTGTTAACCTTCCAGCAGCAAAATAATCTTCAAATTTCTTTGTTTTCTAAGGTTTCAGAAGCAACGTTAGGCACTTTTTGGGTTCAATTTTCGCGTGGGCTCGTCCTTCAGTGGCTTGCTGGATTTCTGTCGTCCTCCACATTGCTTTGGGATTTCCGGGGTCGGCGGCAGGGGCGGCAGCCCTTANTTTTCGCGTGGGCTCGTCCTTCAGTGGCTTGCTGGATTTCTGTCGTCCTCCACATTGCTTTGGGATTTCCGGGGTCGGCGGCAGGGGCGGCAGCCCTTAAATTTGCACCTTTTCACTCCCGGACGCAGCCCTGACAATGCGATTCGCAAAAACACGTAAGCGACACGTCTAAAGTGCTGCGCCGGCCACCCAAAAAAATTATGGCGATGGAGGTCTCCAAAGTGCTGCGCCTGCCACGAAAAATGAAGTTCAACTTTTGAGCACGACGCAAAATTAGCGCCTGCAACACAAAACCATTTTCGACGCATCATGAAACACGCTAGATTGTCACAAAGACCCACGCCTGCCACACGAAACGAAATTTCGACACATTTGAAACCTCCAAAAATGACCACCTTTGCAGCTTCCCCCATAGGCACGGCCATAGCGACCTACCGCGGACACTTGCGGACGGTTGCGGACGGTTGCGAACGGTTGCGGACGGTTGCGCAACGTCTGGCGAACACACCCTCAACCCCAAACCCCCAGAGTGAAACGGGAACCCTTGCTACGCATTCAGGAAAAATGCATCAAAGCTGCTGCCTGCCCTCTTGAAGTGGCCCAGAGTCCGATGCTGTCAGGCATCACCCTTAGAACATCCATGTTGAGTGCTCAATACCAAGGAGGTATTACAAGACATCCAATCCACGACCAAATGCTCAGTCTCTGGCGGAGGAAGTCTGCTTGAGCATAGCCAGCTTGAATTCTGGCATTTCACAAACTGAATTTGAAAATGATATCATGAAGAGAAAGATCTTCACAAGGTGTAATAATGTAGTTTAAATGTGCGTTCTTGACAAATCGTACATCAACTAAAAAATCCATCGCTCTCCAAGTTCAGTGCTTTAGAATGAGCTTGAAAGATCCTGAACAGCCTCTCTTGTCAAGGACCTCTCTTGTCCAGGACTCCTATTCCAAATGCAAAGCTGTGATGACACCAAACCAAGGATCTGACGAGGATATTCCCCAAACTTGGCCGCTTCCTGGCAAATGACAGTTCTCTCTTCTTCCAGTTTCCACATTAGCAAATCATTCTTTCAGCATCTTCAAGTTTGAAACAGGGGAGCCGTGCACTGGATCTGTTTGCAGAATATGGCCAATGAGGTCCTGCAATGAGCTTAGACTGGTGCAAGTGGAGCAAAACAAGCAACGCTACACGAACAAGGACTTCGCAAAGAACGTAAATGCTACTTGCTTTAGTTGTGCTTCCAGCTATCACCAAACAGAGGGGGGGGCAGTGAGCAAGAGATAATTCCGAACTAGTCCAAACAGATTCTCAAACTGGAACAATTCATGTGTGTTCAGCTTGCCCAAATGCATCTTTTCAAATGTGTGACTTTTGATCGCTCATTTGTCCAATGTGGATGTCTCTTGAAGACTCTTTCGGGTCCTTCACCTGGCCTGACACACGCACTGAATCAGGAAAGCTGTATTGGTTCATCCGGATCCTCTTGTACCTTTCAAACTCAAGGAATCTGTAACTTGCTGCGGTGTTGCGGAGGTGTTGATGAGGCGTGAAAAGGCTGAAGTTTGACAGGGTTGATAGGGCGGGCAATGGTGGGCACGTGGTCTTGACGTCCGAGGTTTCAAATGGAGGTCGCCCAAACACCATGGTGTAAATGATCACACCAAGAGACCAAATGTCCACCTCACCGGCAGTGGTATGAAACTGACAAATTCTGTTTTTGGAGAAAGAAGAAGCACAGGAAGTGCCATGACATGACATTTGACTAGAATCAAGAACCATTCAAACATGTATATCATATCTATGTACAGCATAGAGAAATAAACATGAATTGATTTGGATTTAGTGCATAGAAACAAAGGAAAACACCTGAAATGCAAGCAATTTGCCTCGAATGAGTGGCCGTGCTTGCCCTCCAGGATCTCTGGTGCAATGTAGTTGGGAGTTCCTCAGATCACATCTTCGTCGAGTCTTCGTGGGACTGTTTTATCTGTGAGTTCTCTTGAGCGCTTGGATGTTCGAACAAGGCATGAAAGTTAGGTTTTTGGAATCTGGGAAAAGAAGACATATTCCTCATGCGGTTTTCGTAGTCAATTCAGGAAGGTCCAAATCTCCTGCAAGTGGTTCTGCTTCGGATTTCTACGCGCATTTTGGAAGTGCCGGCATGGTCTTGCACTTTTGCTAACAGATTGTGGTCGCGGGCAGTTTCTTTGGTTGCGGGCAGTTGGCCGAAGGCATTTGATGTCCGTCCTTTGAAGCCTGTTTGCATGAAGACAACACAAGCCTGAAATCTTGCTACAAGTAGAAGTTGGTATGGACTGTCGCATGTGTGTGTTTCTCGACCTGTATGATGTTCTGCACATACATGTATGTAGATACAATTGAATTAATCACAACAGATATACACAATTTCACACAAATTCACCTATACAATAGATAGAAAGAAAGAAGACGGCAACAAAAGCAAGAAACATAGATAGACAGACAGACAGATAGATAGATAGATAGGTAGCTAACAAGATAGATAGACAGACAGACAGACAGATAGATAGATATAGAGAGATAGATAGAAAGATAGATAGGTAGCTAGCAAGATAGACAGATAGATCGAAAGATAGAGAGAGAGAGATAGAAAGAAAGACAGATAGATAGATCATTGATTGATTGATAGATTGATAGACTTCCATACAAAATACATTGGCATACGTATGTCTGCATGTGTGTGTGTGTGTGTCGATATGTATTTTGTAATTTTGTGGGTATATAATTCATATACACACCGCAGACCAATACATATTCTGCAATGATGTTTCATTCATACAGACTCCACGAGGGCAGGAAAACGGGCAAATCTCCATTCCTGTGGAGTTTACTTGCTACCTGGTTCATTGAAGGGTTTTTGCTGCGAAACTGTTTTTGCTGAGGTATGTTCTAGAGCCGAACTGCCATAACAGAATGGCCTCTTTGCTTTGTGCTGAAGAATTGACGGAGGGCTATGTGTTCCAAGCTTGTCCAGTTCAGGTGGGAATTGTTTAACATCAGACATCAGAACATTGAGAAAAAAACGTGCGCAATGGCAAATGTTCAAGCAAACTTTCGCAAGTGGCCTTAGAGAAGTGGCCTTAGACAGAAGTTAGCAAGTGCTGGCCTCCTTCACCCCACAAAAAGATGCCTACAACTATATAATAAGCCTCTGAAACATGAAACAAAAAACAATGATGTTGGTAACAGTTAACAATCTGTAGCTGTTCTTCCGACATCTGTGGGGCTGGGAACGCTGAGAACAACAGCACCTGGAAGTACGCCTCTTGTGGTGCAAGTCCCAACTGTTCGAAGACCAATGAAAACCACTACAATTTCCGAGGTGATTGCCAAAATGATTCTAAATGTTCTGAAAGTGATTTGATGCCGTGCTTTGTCAAATTGAGCTTGAATTGAGCGAATTGAGCTTGAGGTGGCGGCCACAAATGGTTCGTCTCTTGTCACCGACAAACTCCAGCTGCGCAGCCAGGCCAAAGTCACCCACCTGGAATCAGAATGACTTCTAAAATTGCCGTGTAAAGCAGGTATCTGCAGTTATCCGCTATCTTCATGATCAACATGTTCAACATGCCAGAAGCTGCACTTTCTGAATCAAACCACCATATCAGAGTGCATCCCATCCCATATCCTACATTCCTATCAAGTTGGATGCAGTGTCTGACACAACCACAGTGCGCTTTGTATGATTTTGTATGCCTTTATAATCGTTATAGCTATGTGACTCGCAGCATTGTAGGATGTTCTTCGATTCTCACTTTTCGTCCATAGCTCTATCTAGCCATGTCTTTCCAGCTGAACACGCACTATTAAAGTGCAAGGAAATAATCTGGCGTCCAACAAACCGACTCTTTCATGGCATTACGTTTTTAGCTCGTACTAGCGCGTCCCGGACTGTCTCAAATCGCTTTCATCATTGAAATCACATGCGAGGGAATCGATCCTACACTTGACTGGTTTGTTTGTGTTTTGCCACAAGCCGTGCATCCGTGGGCCTTGAGTCTCATGTTCTTGTCAAGGAACAAGTTGCCCAGCCTTGACGAGCACCAGAGTTGAACTGCGCAAACACTCATACCAAGTATCAGGTTGCGACATCTTTGACACGGTTTGCATGCTGGTTGCCAAAAGCAGTTGATTCAGAATCAAAAAACTTGGGGCACCACTTCAAGTCTCTATGGATGACTCTCCGCCGATGTAAGTACTGTAGTGCCAGAATTAGATCGTACACGTAGAACATGGCCTGCCATGATTCAGGAAGTGGATGAAATGTGCAAGGAGGATCAAGGAGGGAGCGCAAGGCTTCACAGGAGTGCAAGGCAAAAACCACAGCACTGTAGCCTTGGTACAACCCCTGACAGCCTGGCCTCTGGCTCCATAAGTCTTTTTGGGGGTCGACGACGCATGAATTCATTCAACGTTCGATTCGGGCCTCAGCTTGTGATTAAAATCAGACATGTAAAAAATTAACACATGACACACCAATTGTATCAGGCTGCTCAAATTCCTCAAATAACTTAGAACTCCACACACCTCGAGCATGATATAGACGTGCTCTGAGTCCTGATTATCGATTTATATCGATTTGATGTGTCCGAGCACAGACATTGAGAAACGCATTTTCTCCTCGAAATGTTCGTAGAATTTGACTACCTCAACGAGGATGTGATGATCCAACGCACAATTAGTTTATGAAGGTCAGCTGTACTTCTGAGAAAGTTCACGAGTCCGCGGCTTTTTCATGATGAAGTTCTTTGTGAATGGCAATTTCGGACCTTCCAAAGCAGCAAAACATGCTACCTTTCATATATCACTCCCATTTTTTCCTTTGTGTCATCTGTCTTCTTACAGGCCTGAGTTTGGCATATGCTCGCGGCTTGGTAACAGAGGACTTGGAGACAATTTTGGCCTTGCATGCTGACCGTAGCGTAGGTGCAGTTATGATTATTAACTGTAAATACATTGCGATTGTAATGCATGTCAATACACTGCTGTCACTGGATCTCTGCGCAAGTGGATTTTGTGAACTCGGTGAATTTGCGTAATTGTCTTGGGCGTTGACTGCGAAGGTCTCCTTGGTCTCCAAGTCTTGGACTTCGTAACATTTTGCGAAACCACCCTGCAAGCGTTTCCCGTGATTTCACAAAATTTGCTCGTGTTGTGCCGACACTCCAACATCCAAAGCAAAAACCTCACCTTGCCCAAAAATTTTCCCCGTTGATATCTCGAAGGCAAACCCGACCTCGATGAAAATGTCCATGTTTTGACGCAAAAACAGTTCAACCAGCTAACATTTTTTTGTGATGGACACATGTCAACTGCTGGACCTGGATGTTACGACGACACACAACAACACACAGCACTTAATGAAAATAAACATGTAAGTGAACCAAGATGCATATAAGCGTACCAAAGTATTGCTGCTCCCTTTCCACTTGGCAACTGACTTGCACTGAACTGACCGATTCTCAATGATGTCGATGTTTTGCAAGTCACCATAGGATCGGCTAACTCCAAACCTTCAAAACACAAGTTGAATCTGTGGAATTAAAACGCGGCCAAAATCATCCGGCAGGGTGTCAGCTCAGGTTTGCACACTTTCGCTTTCATTGCCCACTGTGGACTTTGCACCACATGTGCAAGAAACAATTTGATTTCACCACAACCTGTTTTACGTCATCTATATCGTTGCCTGCTTCAAGCATGATTCATTTGCAATATGGATTTTTGTTTCATTGAACATGTCCTTAAAATCTGATTACCATGTATATCCGGAACTCCTTAATTAAAGACCTGGAGCCAAAGCAATTCCGAATTATGTTCAAATTGAGTAAACGTCTATTGTCTTGCGTTTGTCTTTATAAAGTCCAAATGGTTTCCAAACAGTCAATTTATGTGATTTTCACATTTTGATTGATGGTTTCTTCGAAAACCAATTTGGACGAACTGCACAATCAGATTCGTCCTCATGGGAAGTGTTGGTTTTTTTGGTTGTTTGACGTGGTATTTTGAGATGTTTCCCGGTGTGATTGATGTCTGTAGTCAATGTGTTTCACATTTTTTTGGAAATGGTCGTCCCAAAAATAAAATGCTAGCAAAGGATGTGGTAGCCGGCATGCGTCTGATGGAGTCAAATTTCGAATTGATTTCCCTTGACGTTATTCCCGTGGACAGCCATGCCACAACATACCCAAAAGAATGAAAAAAAAAAACAAATCCTGACCGGAAACCATGGTGAAATGGTATTTGAACAGCGCATTTTTGCCAATCAACACAATACGTACTGAAATCAAATCCAAGCCTTAAACAAAACGGAGAAAAAAACAAAATGTTGTGAATTTTTGTACATGTTCCATTAAACTAAGCTGAAAATCATGTCACGGAAACGTTGACAGAAATATATTCCATCAATCCATTTGTGGTTTGCACACCCCAATGATTCTCCAAAATCGCGGTGCCAACACGCAAAAGTTATCCATTTGAAAACAACGCCACAAGTGGGAATTGGACGTAACCATGTATCTTCGTATCATAAACATGTGTATCCTGCCTTTTGGAATGATATGTTTGGACTGGTTGATGCGGACTAAACAAGGAAAAAAAAACAAGAGGCCCCGCAATAGTCAAAGAAGAAGCTTCTTAAGGGCCCTCCCAGTTTTTTTCCCAAAACCCCGAAATTTCACAACAATCTGAATAAGAACATTTCTCACATGATATTGGCCACTTTTCTTCATACAAGCACACGCACCAGGATTTCTAAAGCATCTTCGGGGAAAAAAAACGCATGTCGAGATTTTGGTCAAGATTTTCCTACAAGGATCTCTATGAAAATCCCACTGGGTATCATAAAAGGACATTCTAGAGGATTTTCCAAGATCTTTATGCCAGGTCTCCTATATACGAGTGCATCCCACCAGACCTGTCATACAAGCACCTTCAACAAGGAATTTTCAGGATCTTCATGAAAGGAGCATGTTGGAGTATGTCTGCAAAGTCCTCTCGCAAGGATGCTTACAAAATTTTGGCCAACAATATCAGAAATGTCGACAGAACGACACTTCATAAACGTCTGATAAAATTCGGGTGTTTTTTCTTCGAATCATTCAGCATGATTGAGATGGCTGGTGGTTTCATGAATGCCGCCTTTGCATGATTGGTAACATTTGGTATTGGGGTTATTTAAAAATCGACCGCTGAAACCATCTTGGTTTTTCGCAATTCCATCATTTTCAGAGACGGTTCATTCTTGCAGTTTCCATCCTAACTGAGTTTCAGGGTTTGCGAAGGGAATGGGGACAGAACATGGAAAAAATTGATGGGAATTAAGGTTAAAACCTTTTTCAAGGACCACCGAAATTCTCAGATGTCTCAACACAAGGTTCACAACTGGACTGCTCACGCGTTCACCCTTTATTGAAATTAACTGCGGGAATGCCAGCCTTTCTGTTTGGTGCCCTCTTCCACAGGACATGCATTTGAGCCAACTTTCATTCACGCTGTTTCCAACTTCATCGAGCCGCAACAGGGGCGCTCGCAGAAGTTGCTGGACGACCGACGACCACAACAAATTGAACACTTTCAACACGTGCCACGAACCGTTGATCTGCGGGATGCATGGGCGGCGGGTGGGCCAATTACGGGGCAGGGCAACAGTCTGAACCTTCTCACATTTTGCGGTCCAAAAAGCGGACCCCAAAATAGGGGTGGTTCTTTTTAGCAAAATTGATTTTAAAGCGATTTTGGGGCCCGCTTTTTGGAACCCAAAAATGGTTCCGTTTCCGGCTGCATCTTTCACTTTTTGCAGAACATTTTTTGAAAGTTTTGATATTCCAACCCTATGTCCATGTCACCCGAGCAGGTCACGCTGTTGCGCGCAAATTATTTCATGACTAAATTGTTTATTTCCATTTGAATTTCCAATTCCTTTCTCATGTCTCCGAGCATGTTTTATCATTCAGTTTTTTGTTTAAAAGAAAATTATGACAACGCCTTCGCCGCCCCGAACCAGGGCACAATGTCAATTGAGGTCACCACTACCGACAACCTGAGCGATCTTCACAGCAATCCAACCAACCATGGCGGCGGCGAACGCAATGCGAATCAGGGAAAATGTCAAAGTTTCACAAAGTTTCATGAAGGTCTCTCTTGCAAATCCTATTGGGTGAGAAAAACCACACCAAGTATTTCGAAACTCCCAATGAAGTCTTTCTCGCAATCCTATCGGCTGGTGCAAAAAGCGATGTCGGGTTTTTTTCTTTCATGAATTTTGCAAGCCAATGTGATTTGCCTTACGAACTTTTATGGGGTTTGGTTTAATTCTGAGCTGGTTTTGTGCCACGCACTAGATAGTGGCACAGATCTTTAGTGGGATGTTTTTTGAATTTGTTTAGCTTGTTTGGCACATGAAAAAATTTCCCCAAACAGCGTGTCCACAATGAGGGTTCTTACAGTTCACCGGTTTTTTAATCGCTGTAAATTATCGCGTGAAAGGCCTCTTCTGAGATGTCCGTGTGCATTGCGCACGGGCATTTTTAAAAATATTACCACTGTTGCACAACGCAGCCCACTGAAGCACCACATTTTTCACGTGGGGTTTGCTGTAGCAGGTGCACGAACGGCTGGGTAGGCAGCCGGGATCTCGATTGGATCCGTTAAAAAAAAAACCATTCGGAGCTCTGAAGGCACATGACCAGTTCTACAAGGACTTACATTCTGCTCTTTTTCATCTGCTGGAAGTTTGATCTGTTCACGATCACGATAGATGATTGTTTCATCCATCTATGATTTTCACTGATGGCAACTCTCACCCATCAGTGAATGTACCAGGTCATTGCAGGTGGTGAGAAAACTATCAAAACGTTTGTGATAGGGTAACATAAGAAAAGATCTGACCTGATACGCAGTATCCACTTTGTGGAATCAAGACGGAAAGGTCTATGATGCGAAAAATCCCGCTGAGTGCTGTGCCGCATGGAATATACAATCGAATGCAAAATGCCGGGAGACTACTGTCGGATGCGAATTGCCACTGGATGGCAAAGGCCGGATGCACGGGTGCAGAATGCCAAGGATTGGCTGGAATAAGCATCTAACTAAGTATGATGACAAGTCCCAAGGTTGTGGGGGGGAGGGAAAACAAAAACAAACGCTGAAAAGATGCAAATGTAAGTCCTTGAGCCAAAATGTGACAACATCAAAGTAGTCATATGTAAAACAAAATGAACAAGTACATTAATCGTTCTACAAGGACTTACANNNNCTGCTCTTTTTCATCTGCTGGAAGTTTGATCTGTTCACGATCACGATAGATGATTGTTTCATCCATCTATGATTTTCACTGATGGCAACTCTCACCCATTTAAATCCTATCAGGGGAAATCAAGAACGCCAATAAGAACCCCAATTAAAACGCGTACTTGGTTTCCAGCAGATCAGAGAGGCAGCGGTAGTTCCCAAAGTAAATGGGCATCTGCGGGGACTTTGGTGCACTTGAGATATGGTTCCCATAACTCTTTGAGTGTGAAACGGACTCGAGATTCAGCAGTAAAATTATGAGGAATTGGCAGGTCAAAAGCCCATCGAGATAAATCATCTGCAACAGTGTTCGATTCTCCTGGGATATGTGAAATATCCAGCTCTACACTAGTTTTTGCAGCCAGCGTGGCAAGGATCTCAACGAAAAAACATAATGGTCGAGTTGTTTTTTTTGCTCGGAAAAAGCGCACGCTGGCACAGGGCCTGTGTCACTTGTCAGTTGAAGTAAACACCAGTGAAACAAAATGGAAATGACCTAGCGCCCGGCTCTCAGTATAGGCCTGCAAGGATGTAGTGTCAATGGCCGCCAATGTCATACACAGTCAAAATTACCTGGAGTAGAGCAGGTCAAAGAGGTCCCAGATGTAAAGGACCACCAGCTCAAGGAAGTGAAGCCGACCAGAAATATAATCAGACTGAATATGCATGGCACCAGATAGCGTACACCAATCCACTGAAACGGTATATAAGGTGCCAAGCTTCCTACCCCGTACCCAACGGGAAGAAGCAGCAGAAAATTTTGTACCGATAAAGGTCAGCCAGGCCATACTAGACAATACCGATACCAGAAATCGAGGTTCCCAGTCGTCGTGTCGCCGAGGCAATGGAGTCATTTGAAAATTGTAAGAAATTCCGTAGCTGAGCGGCTCTGATCAAAATTCACCAATCATTTGGTGTAGGAAAAAGCGTCCACGTGTACATGTAAGTCACGGACTAATTTCCATGATATGGACACCCCCCCCCAATAATGGTCGAGTTGTGGTGAACATCTTATTGCTGACTGACTCAGCGCCGGAATTGTCGCTGAGGGATTACAGGCAAATGGGAATGGGAAATCCAGGATAGAATGAAGCAGGCAGCCACACAAGGCCTATCTGGGCCAATGTCTCAAAGGCGGAAATATTCTTTTGCATAGCGGGATCCAAGGAAAATTGCAAGAATTGAAAATCTGAGTGATGGAACTTCTCTAAAAGCCAAAGGGTCCGGCCGGACGGATGTTGGATAAATCCACCGATTTGTGTGGTGCTCCCAGAAGCACAGGCATCTGCAGCAGCATAACCTGACCAGATGGGTTTCGGACACAAGGATCTAGTGGGGGTGATGGTGGAAATCCAAGATTGAAATAATTTGAGAATGCGAAATGAATCTTCACGAATGGTTCTGCGAGAGGATCCAAGGTCTTTCAAGCGCAACCAAATCCTACGATCTGTGGAAATGTGGAGATTACGTAACTCAGTCTTGTTGGTGACCGATTGGTGGCGAACAGCTAAAAGGGTACTACCCACTGGAATGGCTGAATGAGGCGGCTGAGACGTAAAGACCAAATCATCGGAAAGATGGGCATGTAACTGAGGCCAAGTGCCGGCATCCACAGAAAAATGGGTTGCTGGAATGGTATACAAATCTAGATACAGATGATGAATCCAGATTCTCATCAATGGGAAAATTTGCGTAATCCACATCAAAAGACCAATAAGTTTCTCCAGAGACTTTCGGTTGGTCTTAGAAGAGCGAAGCATTTCTTTCAAGTATGTCAATAGCTTGTCAATCTTTTGCGGAGGACTATTGATGGTACCAGGTCGAAAATTGATCAGCCAACCAGTGAATGCGAGCACCAAGCTCCGATTTCTTCCAGCTAATCGGAATTTGGGTCACTTGACAAAAAATTGAAAGCATAGCCGCCATCGAAGGCATCATGGCAGAATCCATGAAGAAAATGAAATCATCCACATATAACATACCACAATGGCTGAACCAGATCAAGCCATGAAAGGTACGGAGGAGCCAGCCGCGTAATCGACTCCACCAGCAATCCCTGAAAATGGCCCCAAAGGGTGTTACATCGTAAAAATGAATATCACCATCTAGGCTGAAACAGACAAGACCTCGTTTCTCAGGATGTAAGACAATCCGCTTGTGGGCACTCTTCACATCAAGTGAAAAACCACAGGAGCTTGTTGGAGCCACGAAATAGGAATGATCGAATAATTCCTTAACTGTAGGAAGGGTGATCTTTTCAGGGACAATGCACTTCCATTGAGCCCACAGATTGATGAATCAACCATAAGTCGAGGAGGTCGAGAATCGCTAGCAGCAATGCCCAGTTTGCAAGATACTCCAAGAGGAAATTCCTGTTGTGCTTGCCTCAATATATCTTTGATCTGATGTTTAAAAACAAAGCCCTTGGCGACCTCTTCAGCAACCAATTCCCGTGTCAGTACATCTTGTTCCGCACTCTGAATTGGAAAGTTCCACTGACAATAGCGTGCTCGAAAGGCTTTTTCAATTGGTTTAGTGGAAAAATATCAGATGGGGGACAGGTGTTCCAGCCTCCACAATACGATGCAATGCCAGCATATGTGATTCATGGGCTCATGTTCCCGCACACGCACATCCAATGGTTAAACGTCGTGTAATGCCAAAAGACTTCAAGATCTTGAACAAATGGAATGAGCTCTTTACTAGAAAAAAGGTGGGACAGAAGACCCAGATAGAATGGACCACCAACATCTATCCGTGCGAAGAGAAATGATATGCTGAAGCCACGATTTCCGCAGAGAAGCAAAAATATCTGGAGTCTTCCAATCAGAACGGCTCCAGACTGGTTGTGAATGCAGCCATCCAGATCAATTTGCAAAAAATGTTTTTTGCTCGGAATAAGCGCACGCTGGCACAAAGCCGTGTTACTAGAAATGAAACAAGAAACAACAAAATGAAAGGACAATCGCCCGGCGCTCAGTCCAGGGTCTAAGAAGAAGAAGTGCCGATGGCCATCCGTAGAACCCCAAAAGCAAAAAATGAAGTCATTTTCACCTTCTTGATTGGAAGGAATGTCTTCTCTGCTGTTGAGCGGATTTGCAGTTTTGTCATTTGACCTGTTGAATTCTGAAAGAACCTGTTGGACATTCAAGTCCCTACTACGTTTGCTTCGAGCGGCCTGGAATATAGTGTGGCAAGTCCATCTTAGTACGAGTACAGCTGCATCAAACTCAAATCAGACACACTGGCTCTTTTGATGACTAGGTACTCTGGGTTTCTACGGATGGCCATCGGCACTTCTTCTCCTCAGACCTGCACTGAGCGCCAGGCAATTGTCATTTCATTTTGTAGTGTCTTGTTTCGTTTCATTAAATTCACTAGTGACACAGGCTTTGTGCCAGCGTGCGCTTATTCCAAGCAAAAAAGCATCAAACTCAAATCAGACTGGTTTCCGAGCAATCTGACCAAGAATATCCAACGGTGCACCGGTTTGACCCCTTCAGGACTGTTGCGCATTCAGTTTAGCCACCAAATGTTATTTCGGTGCATTGTGTGTCTTTCTCCAATTTTCGAGGCAGGTGGATACGTCCATTCAGAACAGCAGCTAATGCGATGAGCAGGCTTGAGCCCATGCCTGCATTTGCATTCCAGCCTGTAAGTTTGACTGGAACATATGTAAAACATGGATGTTTGCTTGCAGCTTTCATTCTCTTCAGGTTTGGGTGGTGCGTGCCAACATCCTCCATTCTCTCATGACTCTATCAGGGCATTCGCGACGAATTTGGTGATTTTGTGAGCCGTAGTACGGCATGCTATCCTTCAGTATTGGTCACTCAGTTTCCGACGATTGTCAGTCCGCTCCTTGCACCTGGTAGTCACGATGTTGCTTGAATCCGGAGACTGCCTCCAACTCATTTTCTGCCGAAGGCAGAGGATCATGGTGTGTGAAACCAACTGCGCATCAGTTTGAGTGATACTGTCCGCTCCGTTTACTGGAGAAGCGCATAAATGAGTGAACTTGCACGAATCACTGAATTGGCAATGGCCACTTTGATACCACATGCACAACAGTTTCCATTCGGAACCTTTCTTGATTTCTGTGATCCATTGGACTGGATTTGTCTGACTCCTGAAGAGCTGCTGGTACTGAACTTGAAGCTGGTGACTTGGGTAAACGTGGCGACTGTTGCCAACTGGGAGATCGTGTCGAATATGAGTCAAGCTATGAAGGGAGTCGTCCATCGTCCAACCCCGATCCGACATGAGGTGAGAAATCACACCCAGAGTTTTTGATGACCCTGTTGGGCTTCCTGTATGTTCGTTGCGTAGACCCGAAACTGTCGCTGTGTCAAAAAAGGAAATGAACTTCTGGATGTGCCTTAAGATTGGCAAGGTGAGCACCTTGGCAAATGGCAACGGCCCGATCATGCACCATGATGTTTCGAATGGCGTTCACTCCCATGGTGCTATTGATTTCGAAGCAAGGAGGTTCATCGCATGAGCTGCATGCCCTCTAATTTCACTTTGGTAGCTGCTTGCCATCCGCCCTTGCCACTGACATGCGGTATTTTCATGGAATCCAACGCCTCTGTTCTTCTGAAGTTGACTTTAAACAGGCTCAACAGTTGCAAGGATGGCATGAGGTCAGGGGTCAACAATTCACGTGGATAATTTGCTAGAAAGCATCCTTCAACCTCTGAACCATTGCATGTTCCATCTTTGGAGCAAAAGCTTCTGTCCAGGAAGACACATCTGAAGAAGATGCTGGTTCGGAAGGAATGGGAGGAAGAGAATTATCCGGGACCTGAGATCGACGTGCTATGTGCCAGGCTGCTCTCAACGCTGCCTTCTGCAACAAGGGAACATCCCCATGCGCTGCACACATCTCAGGTAAAGATGAGGCAAATCCCATCTCATCTGAAGCACTGAACGCAAAAGTCTTTACGGACCAACTCTCAGCCAGAAGATCCGCAGCCAGATTGTGAGAAACCCCACATTCCGAAAAAAATATTCTCCAGTTTCAGTGAAGCCATCTTTTCCGCTACACACGGAGAGGGTCGTAAAAAGAAAGATCATGAGGATCAAATGTGATGACTATGCAAAATCCTGAAATTGCCATGCAAAACATGAAATGTGGTGATAGAGGGTTGGAAGTCTATTGATATCACTACATCTGCGGGAAGCGGGTCTGTGTGGCTGTGGGTTTTTTTTTGCCATGAAAACAGCTGCAGAAAGAGAAGGACCTTGAACCACGGTACACCAAGCTTGAATGTGAACAACGGACAATGCATAAGAGTGAAACGCACACATGTGGTGATGACCAAGGAATGAAGATCCGTAACAAAACTGCATGCGAAACAAGTGGGCAAGTTATGCAGCAATCTGGACATCACTGAACGAACATGAAAAATGGTCAAAGTCAGCTTCACAGGTTTTTGGACTCACGCACGCCGGTGGAATTAGTCTAGGTGTGGCTGTACGTTTGCAAGCTATGTGTTTGTTGGTCGACCTGGCTGACATGTCCAGGTTGATGATCAGCCGCAAACTCCATCAGGTCTCAGCGCTTGAAGTTTGCAATTTGGTGCCATGTACATTCCGAAAGTTTGCTGCATTGTAAAACGCATGACAAAAAGCTCTTGTTTATTTCCGGACGGACTCTTGCATCAGGCCCAAAGATCATACACCTGACTTTGGTAAGCGTCCGCACAGAGTAGTTTTCCTTGCGTGGCGTGCGTTTGATTCCGAAAACAACAGGATGCGGAGTAGTTATGGAGTAGCCTGTTTGCGGAGTAGAGCGGGGACAAAAGTGTGGCTATCGCGCTTCGAAATGAGCGGAGTAGTTTTTCGCCAATTATAAAATACATTGGTGTCTAATGCGGACTGAAGCTACTCCGCCAGAAGTTGCCAAGCGATGAAAAGTTTATGGCGTTAAAAGTCTAGGGGGAAGTGGGCTTTGCCGATACGTATTACGTATCGGCTTGCCCCATGGCCCAGAGATTGGCAAGACCAGCTATTGGAACTAGAAGAGCTGCAGGTAGCTTCTGCTCTTTTGAGCAAGCTGATTTTCAGCCTTGAAAGCCCCGACAAATAATGGACCCCTCAGAGTGGGCCTCCCCAGTACAAGTCTGTTTCAACTCCATACCTGCAACTTGCAGCTGCTGCACCAAGAAGATCGGACATGCTGAAGCGACCTGCACGAAGAGCAGCTAGGTTGAAGTGTGCCACACGCAGCGTGCAAGTCCACAAAATCCGGGCTTGACTGCACGGACTCACCCAGACTGAGGCATCTGCTGCATCATTTGCTCTATCACGCATACATTGTCGGGAAATGCGGAAACATAGATGAGAATTGAAGCACAAATATTTTAATCAATGGATAGATAACAAACAGCTCAATGGAAGCATTAGGAAAGGTATATCAAAGAAGTTAAACGTTTTTCGAGCAGGCGCTCCAGCGCATTGCTCCAGCATTGCTTCAACGCGCTTCGTCGTCCAAAAGAACCTGGACATTGAAGAATACTCGCGATGGAGAGCGGTGAAGTGGCTTCCATGACAATTCAACAATACTGGTAGGTGATTTTATGGTCTTGTTGTTGTCAAACATGTTTACCATATATATATATATTGTTCCCCATCGACTCATCTTTTGCGTGATGAACCTCCAAACACAATTTATCCACAAGTTCTTGCTGGGACAGGGAAACATTGTTCTTCAAAGTACAACTGCCAGGCTAACACAAGAAAAGCTCCTCGCGCCCCAATTAGCCTCTTATAGTTATTTCTGCGAACTCCCGCTTTACCCGTTTAGTGACACAGGCCGTGAGCCAGCGTACGCCATTGATGGTAGCTGTTCGCAGTGGCCATCGTAGCACGATTTGCTCTTTGCTGCATGCACAAGGAGACTCCAATCTTGGCACACGACCCATATGCGTTCCTTATTCTTGGTAAGAGAAAAAGGTGTACATGACGTGGTTCGTGCAATGGATGACTTGCAATGCGACTTAAATTTGACCGCCGCGTGCTCGAAATGCAGAAAGCATCACTCTTGAGTCTTGACACGCTTTTGTGACACAGTCCATTGTGTGACCGAATGTTGTTCGAAGCACAATCCGAGCTAGCGGTCTTGCGCCTGGCATTTCCGGAACAAGAAAAGTTCCGTGTCGCGTGTCCTGCTTCGTGATCTGTGCGGTTCTTTGCTTTCAGCTTAGATGATGATTTCTGAATGGCTTGAGACAAAAGTATCATAGAATAAATCCTTATGATTGTGTTTTGCGTTGTCGTGTTGCTGTGCTTCCTTCTGCCTTTGTCTGTCGCGCGCTGCCAGGTCCAGCGCCGCAACGTCGTCAGCGTGATCTTCACGGATGTGACCTTCTTCGACACCCTGTCAACTTTTGCAGCTTTTTAGAGACAGTGCCATGTGTTGCGCACCTGTTCGTCGTCGTCTGACGACACTTTTTGCAGGCGCTGGTCAGACCTGAACGTTCGGTCGTCACCATAAATTTTGCGAAACAACAAATGGTCCGGGTGAACGTCACTACGCCCAATGGTGCATCAAGATCATTTCGCATTTCCATCGCATCAAAAGCTATGGCCTCCAAGGTCCTGGTGTCCCCACGAAACAACAGATCCATTCGACAGAAGAGCAGCAAAAGCATAAGCGGTTCCTTGGACAAATCGAAATTCTTTCAGCTGATCTTGCACAGCAGAGCTATCTCCAGCATAATCTCCGCAGGCGATGACCTTCCGGTCAGCCAGGATGGCCGCGAAGGCCGTGTCGGTCGTTGCGATGTCGCAGACATCCAAACAAGATTGTCCTTCACTGTGCTGTCGTCATTGCCATAGTGATAGCAACCCCAAGTAACAACAGAGCGATCCTCCAAGACAGCAGCAAACGCGCCATTGGAAGCGTGGATCTCACTAACGCCGTGCAGCAAGTGCTGCGCTGCGGCGCAACTACCCCAGACGGTCCCCCCAGGCGATCACGCGGTCATCCCCTGAGCACCAGGCCGCGAATGCATCCTTCGTGGCAGCGATCTCCACTCGCAGCGCAAATGCCGTCAAAGTATCTCCATCGGTGATCTGGGCTGCATCCAGAGTTGCGCTCGCACACCCCAGTGTTTCTCCGTTTGCTTTCAACAACTTCAAAAATCGCTTTTGAAACCATGGTTCTGCCGCATCTCGCAGGACTTCCAGCTCCCGGCTTCAAGCGCAGCTGGCGATGTGCGGTGTTTGTTTTCGAACGAGAGAGCCTTCGCGGCAGTCCTGGCAGATCGATCTGTGGTGACTTGGGGGATGAATGACCAAGGCGGCGACAGCTCTTCTGTGCGGCACCGGTTGGATGGAGAAGTGACGCGCATTGCAGGTACTAGATGACGGCGGGGATGCCTCGGAAGTGGAAAGTCAATTGCAAAATGTTGTTCGAGATTGAAGGCAATGGCTACGCCTTCGCGACCCGTCTGGTCGATGGGTCTGTCGTCTCCTGGGGTGAACAAATTAGCGGCGGAGACAATTCTGCTGTTCGGCACCAGCTTCGCAATGTGCAGAAAATTTACAGTACGTATACGGCTTTTGCCGCCCTGCTGTCAAATGGATCTGCTGTGACGTGGGGCAATCCATGTTCCGGTGGTGAGAGCTCTGCTGTTCAACAGCAGCTCCAAAACGTGCAGCGGTAGTTTGCATATCACGCAAGCATTGTCATGCAGCGGCGAACATGTAGCCTTGGGGGGTTCAAGCCCCAATTTTCAGGTGAAGGGATCCAGCTTCGCCTCCATGGAGGAACTCGTNGCAAGCATTGTCATGCAGCGGCGAACATGTAGCCTTGGGGGGTTCAAGCCCCAATTTTCAGGTGAAGGGATCCAGCTTCGCCTCCATGGAGGAACTCGTTGCCCTAGGTTCGTCTGCAGGTGTAAACGACTTGGAAGTGGCCGTGCTCCTAAAGGCAGGATGGTCAATGAGCAGGCTGGCAGCGATAGAGGGGCTTGGACCTGAGGTTTTCGAAACAGTTGTCGAAAGATGCAAGCAACTTAGTGACAGCTTCGTGGCAGATGCAGATATGATCAAATCTCTGGCAGCCTTAGCTGAGAAGAGGGTTAGCGTCCTGCGATGTATAGAAGCAAAGAGAGGGTCTGCTGATTTGCTGGAGGCACATGTGTCTCATCAGCGGGAGGTGAGATCAAGAGTGCTGGATGAGCGTGTGGTAGAAGTCATGTGCGAAAAGGTTCAGAGCCACGGAGCAGCAAAGAGGGTAAAATGGCCGACCCGCTTGGGCAAAAGTCTGCACCATGCGGGCGAGGACATGGCATTGAGAGAAGCAGCTGAGAGGAGAGAAAGAGAGCGCTGGATCAAAGAACTGAAGCACCTCCTTGCCGAAGCTAAGCTACCGGCGATGAGGGGCAGCAATGAGGGGAAAGCATTCAGTCGGATTGCCAAGGGTCGTAGGCCGGCCACGTTACGAAAACATGTCAAGACGTGGCTCAAGGTGCAGCTTTGGCTTCGTCACACTCATGAAGTCAGCTGGCCCGAAAGGCCAGAGCAATTTGCAGAATACATAGAGGCCATTGTTCAAGAACCATGCGCGAAGAGCACACCAGTCTCTGTCTACAAGACCTTCATGTTCCTTGAATTTGCAGGCGAAGTTCCAGAAGCAGCACAGCAGCATCGTGCTCCTCCTGTTCAAAACTCCATTGAAGAGGCCAAGGTGGCGTTGGAGAGTAGCCAGCTCAGGCCCAAAAGGCAGGCCAACCTTCTTCCATTGACAGTGATAGCTGCCTGGGAGGAGCAGGTTTGCGATTCAGACACTCCAAGCTATGTGCGTTGCTACGCTTGGTACCGACTGGTGAAACTCTGGTCGGGGATGCGCTTCAATGACACACAGGGGGTGCTGAACAAGACAATGAAATCAACCGAGTATGGTCTCTACGGCGAAATCCACCGCTCCAAAACGAGCGGCCCTGGCAAGAAGCTCGCCATCCTCCCCTTCTATGTCAACAAGGCAGCATGGATTTGCAAGCAAGATTGGCTAGGAGTCGGCTGGCGCCTTTGGCGTGAGTTGGGTGTAGAAGCAGGCATGGAGGCCAGAGATTTCATGCTACCAAGGCCAAATGCAAACCTCACAAAGTTTGTTAGACGGATGGTAGATTACTCCACAGCGGCCTCCATGTCTCAAGCGCTATTTGGCCGGCTTTGGCTGTTAGCGTCTGGCCAGCGGTGCACCTTGCTGTTTCCAGGTGTCGGGCTGCTGTGGTCTGAACATAGCGAAAGGGCGACGCTCAGAACCTGGGCGCAGGGCGCCCGCATCGCAGATGACCATCGAAAACAGCTGGGCCGCTGGCAGCCAAGCACTGATGAGGGCTACCAGCGAGCAGCAAGGGCCAACATTCTGAATAGCCAAGAGGACATTGCTTCTTTCGCCAGGGCGTCTGTGGGAGGCCCTGACCCATTCGATGAAAATAGCGTCATTCAGAAAGCGATCGACCTTATGGAAGAACATGGCTATCCGCTGGAGGCCAGAGCGGAACAGGCTCAGCAGCTGATGTCTTTCAGGCCAAGGTGGGTGCCAGTTGAGGGGGGGAACCCCCCGCCGCAGTGGGCGGAGCGAATGATGGCGGCTGGCAGAGATGGCGGTGGCATCGCATCGTCAAATGAGCCTCGAGAGGCGCTGGCCGAGAGTGAGGATGAGGGTGCTGTTGCGAAATCAGTAGGAGTAGAATCTGTGCAAGGTAGGTACGTAGTTAGCATTGTAGGACGTTCCAAGTCTCGCACCTTGCACCGGGTAGGAGAATGCCATAGGCAGCCCGGTGTGCATTACACGCATTTCGAGGTGCTCGGGGACGAAGCTCCAGCCCCGGACACGTATCACAGAGCTTGTAAGATTTGCTTTCCAAGGGGGAGCGTGCTAACAGGGCCATCTGAAAGTGAGAGTTCAGATGAAGTGTCATCCTCTGACGAAACAACGTCAGGGGAAGAGCAAGATCTGGGGGACCGGTGAAGCCGACCACGAAAAAAAGGTATGTATGCAATGGCGGTTTGTACCCCCCAGATGCACAGTCCTGAAAGGTTGGTGGTGACAGTGAGTGCTGGTTTCTTTTCAGTTGCGTATGACTCACTGCCTTCCTGTCGTGGTTCGCCATTGCATTCACTTTCTTCTCTTTTGTGCTTTCTTCCGTGCAGTTGCATGTTTTGCATGTGCAGTTGTTTTCTTTGTAAAGATCAACCTTGTGCAACACATGAAGCTTTGGCCCATACAGGGACTTCAGCATTTGCGTAAATAAACATGGCAGTTGCTGCACCTGATATCGGGCATGACACGCCCGAGAGGCGTGCTCGGGCCATAGCGTTGATGGATGCTGACTTTCACGGCATGCTGCAGGTAAAAGAGGTCACGGAAGAGATCCAAGCAAAATTGTCAGTTGCCAAGGTTAGATCCATCAGTAGATTCAGCACGATAGCGGATGACAGAGCCGGGGTCCGCACATTCTGCCAAAATGTTTTGCGTTTGCAGACAGATGCTGATCTAGTCGATATAGCGTCAATGGTGGATTGTTGGGAGGCATGCCACACACGCATGTCAGTGCGTCACAAAGCTGAAGCCGAAGCTAGCCTCTCGAATGTTCCGCGCGCACTCAACAAAGTGGAAGTGCAGGACCTGATTGCAAGGTTTGAGCGGCTTCACCAGTACAAACTCGACGACCGTGCCACTCCTGCTGCATCGACTTTGGAGCAAGTGTTTGACCAGGTTGAAACTGGCGAGTTCAAGAACATGAGCTTGGTTCAATTTGTTTCTAGGGAAGACTCTGAAGCAGAAATTTTTGGAGCAACCATAGAAAAGGGTACAGGCACCATAAAGATCAAGAAAGGCTTCGGTGAATGCGCCAAGCCAAGAACACCTGAGGAATTTCGATCCCGAATGCAGGTGGTGGCCCATAGCTATTTGCTGGCGCAATTGAAATATCCTCAGAAGCAAGCTTTGAAAGATTTGGCACCACGACACTTTCTGCGCTACTTGGATTTGTTGTTAGGCGATCATGTACTTGGACTGCGACTTCAGTCTTGTGCTCGCCTACGATTATCAGATCCGTAGGCACATGGTTCGGTTGGTCAATGAAGGAGATCAGCTGAGCACAGCCCTGCAGGCATCTATGGTAGACACAACATTGAAGGAACGATATTTCTTGACCCCCAATGTGTACAGCCAGGTCGTGCAGGGAGCTTCTTCCTCGCGAGAGTTCACTGGTACAAATGCAACGGATGCCCGATCTCGCACTCCCGATGGTCGTGATGGAAAAGGATGGATCAGTAAAGGAAAGGGCAAAGGCAAGAAGGGCCGTGGTAAGAAGGGTGGTGGCAAGCCCTCCGGGCTACATGACCGAGCGCCAGACGGGCGTCAGATATGCTGGAAATGGAATAGCCCATATGATCGCTGCAGATATCAGTGCGGCCGGCTTCACATTTGCCAGATCTGCTACGGCTCCCATCCCTACCATGCTTGCAAGGCCTCAGCCAGTGCCGAAAAGGATACAGCCGGCAAACCTTCACCGAACGCTTGACGGTGCACAGCGGAGGACACTGCCTCCAATCCTCCGGGTGCGCCGGCAATTGGGGGCAATCAGTGCATGAGAATTCTTTACTTGTTTAGCGGAAAGCAGCGCAAGACTTCAGCAATGTCAATTCTTAAGGAAATGGCAGCAGGTTTCACTGTAGAGATTGACGAGATAGACATCGTGCTTTCAGATAAGCATGACATGTCGCAGGCAGCGCAGCGGCAGGCCATTTTGGCCAAGCTCAAAGCAGGTCACTACGACTGCGTGCTGATTACGCCGCCTTGCTCCACATGGTCTCGAGTCCGAGGCGCCAACTGCAGGGGACCGCCTATGGTCCGCTCCAAAGAGCATGTTTGGGGTTTTCCGTGGGCATCCAAGCTCCATGCAGAACAGATCGAGCTGGGCAATGTTTTGGTTTTGTTTCTGATTGACGTCCTCGAAGTTTTGGACGCAAACCCAATATCTGCAAGGGGGATACTTGTTATCTTCTTTGCCGAGCACCCAGAGGATCTAGGCACTATTTGGCGGGAGGAGGACCATGCCGAGTTGCATCCGGCATCCATCTGGCAACTGCCTCGCTTGCGGGCAGTTATCGACAAGAATGGCCCTCTACATCTGGTGTCGGTAGTGTTTGGACAATGTTGTTTTCAGGCCGCATACCGGAAACCCACTAGGATTGTGACGAACCTCAAGGCTCTTGAAGCCTGGGGGCTTTCTGGCTGGCCAACGTTTGATGACCGGGGCCAGTACACAGGACCTCTGGTCAATGCTTGCAATTGCGTGCCTTCCACCACTCTGGCGCGCGGCAGAGACGAGGCCAGCTTCCGCACCACTGGAACAGGAGCTTATCCTGCAGAAATGGACAGGCAACTTGCAAAAGCAATCCACTCTCAGCTGGCAGAAGAAGTTGCTAAAGTGGGGGCTTCAACTTCTGCAACAACAGCTGTGCCAGCCCCGAGCGCCCCACCTCAGCTGCGCAAACGGTCTCTCACCAAGGAACCGGTCACTGGAACCTTGCCGGGCACTTCTATGTCAGCACAGGGGTCAGTCAAGCCTACTGTGAATTTCGGTCGGGGGAAGGTGGCCGGTGCGGAAAGCGAGGTGAGTTTGAAGCAGCTAGTTGGGGCAAGATCGGGGTGGGGCCCTCCAATGGAAGTCAAGTATAAGGGGCAGACAAGAGCAATCCACGACGGTGGCGGCTTGTGTTCTCCTGGCAGATGGCCTATCAACAGGCGCAACGTGCCTGAGGTGGAAACCTTCGCCCCATTGGCGGCTCATGTGAACGCTTTGTTCCTGAAGTGGCTAGAGAAGGCGGGGCATGACGCGGTCAAAGCGATGTTCTGGAGGATGGCTGCTGGGAAGCTTCAGGAGTCCCCGTTTGGTGACATGGAGCTTCTCAGAAAGGAGTGCGATGAGTGGTTGAAAGCTCAGGGTCAACATCCTGAGCGCCAGGCGGCAGACGTGCCCACCGAGATCAATTTCCGCCGCTTGCGGAGCATGCTTAAGCTTTCTGGCGACGAGGACTTTGAATTTCTTGATGAACTGGCAGCAACTGGCGTCCGGATTGGGGTAGATGTGGAGCTGCCACGCACACCTGCAGTATATGAAGAGAAGACCAAATGGGCCGTCGATGCGACGGACGAAGAGCTCCATGATATCCTTGCCGAAAATTATTCATCAGCGGAGGAAGGAAGAGTGGACATCACGAGACAAGTTCTGGAGGAGGTGGAGCGAGGCACCATCTTACGAATGTCTTCTGACAAGGCCCAAGAGCTTTATGGAGGCAGACTGGCGGTGGCGGCCCTAGGGGCAGTCCCCAAAGAGGCGGGCTCAGACAGAGTGCGCCTCATTCATGACGGCACATTTAGTGTCGATGTCAACCGAAGAATCAGAGTTAGGGACAAGTTGCGTTTTCCACTTATAGACGATGCCGGTGCTATCATCTCAGAAGTTGAGGAAGAGGTGGACAATGGTCGAGCAGGGGTGCGTTTCTCTATGCTATATGACATTGCCAGGGCACATAAATTGATACCTATTGACAGTCGCGACTGGGGGCTCCAGTCATTTCGGCTGCCTGGAGACTGCAGCGGCGACATCTTCATGCACACTTTTGGCACCTTCGGCATATCTAGTGCAGCATATTGGTGGGGCCGATGTGCAGCTTGTTTGGTCAGATTGATTCATCGGCTTGGCGGAGTTCTCCATGGCGTGCTGCACCTGCTATATGCAGACGACGGCTGGGCACTCGCAACAGGCAGTTGGTTTTGGCGCAAGTTGCTATTTTGGCAGTTTGTCTTGTGTTTGCTGGAGGTGCCCGTCAGCTGGCATAAAGTGCATGGGGGGGCTTCCGTAGCATGGATTGGGTACCATCTCGACGTCCACAAGTTCGAGCTGGGCATTGGCGAAAAGAAGCAAGATTGGATCGTCAAGTGGGTGGACGCCAAGCTGGAACAGGGAGGCGTCGTGGGACGGGAGATGAGATCCGTCCTTGGCCGATTGTCTTTTGTTGCAGGAGCTTTGAAGCATGTCAGACTCTTCCTGGCTCCCCTTTTTGCTTGGTGCTCGGCTTTGGCGCCTGGCACATTTGCATCGTTTCCTCCAGCTGTGGCCATCTTGCTGAAGTTTGTCAAGTCTGAGGTGGTCGGCAGGCCGTTGAGAAAAGCGAGGAGGGCACCTGCGGCTGGAGGTGATTGTTTTAGGGTTGATGCGAGTGCAAGTGGCGATAGCATCACCGTGGGAGGCTGGGAGAGCTGGGCAGGCACACCTCCGAAGCATGCTCGTTGGTTTTCTTTGAAGTTAGATAGGAAATCAGCCCCTTGGGCCTATGCGAAAGGCGAGCCATTCCGAGCCATTGCTAGTCTAGAACTCATGGGTGTGCTGCTGGCGCTAGTACTTTTCGCACCGCAAGCGAATTGGAGAGGAGCCGATGGCCGGGTCACTCTCACGGCCTACACAGACAATTCCAGCAACACGCATGTGCTCAAGAAGTTTGCTTCAAGCCGTTTTCCATTGAGCATTCTAGTGATGGAACTGGCCACGCAATTGGACCGGCTGGACATGGATCTGGAATTAGAATGGGTTCCACGGTTGCAGAACACACATGCAGATGACCTTACGAATGATCGGTTTGATCAGTTTGATATGGCCAATCGCATAGATGTAGATATAGACAAGCTACCATTTCTGGTAATGCCATATTTGATGGAGGAGGCAGGCAAGTTGGACGAGGAACTTCGCTTGCACAAAACATCCAAAGAGGCAAAGCTGGCATCGCTGCAGGAGCAGGTCCAGGCCGGGCTGACTAAGAGGAGAAAGAAGGGAGAAATGCGTTGGCAAGATCCATGGTGAGGACAGGGAAAGAGGCGAAAGGTCAACGCATACTGTTTTAAGGTTTGGTTTTGATTTTCTGTTCTCTATCTGCCGTGAGAGAGATGTCCCACTGTCTGTTTTAGGTGGTTAGGATACCCTTTGTCTAAAGTGGGGGTCGTGTCAAATGGCATCCTAAGATTAGTGCACACCGTTGAAGGCACAATGGTGTGGCAAGAGTAAATGGAGGGTGCCATATGCAACTGTTGGACGAAATAAACGTTCAGCAGCCATTGTTGTGAAACAGATGCAGCAGACAGGACTTCGAGCGCAACCCTCAATGCATATCATGCAAGCATTGTCATGCAGCGGCGAACATGTAGCCTTGGGGGGTTCAAGCCCCAATTTTCAGGCCCTCCAACCGCCCCTTTGTTCACCTCCTAACATAAAAGAAAAGTAAAGAAACAAAAGGCTGCATGAGAATGATGACTGGCGCCCAGGAGTGAAGGCACCATTGAACACTGCAATGGCGCACCACGAAGAATAGGTTTGAACTTGACAAGAGATTGCCAAATGGCATCCTCATCAGATTGGTTTCATTTTGCATGGCGCTCTTGCAGAGGCAGAGTGCGTAAGTACGCAGTACGCTGTTACCAGGGTGTCATTTGCTTTGTTGGAAGAATTAGCTTTGAGTATATGGCATTTGCGAGAAGTTGTGCGCACTTTTGACAACACAATTGTGTGACTTGATAGCAAAACCCAGCTTCTCATTGGCAGGGGGGGTCGTGTCAAATGGCATCCTAAGATTAGTGCACACCGTTGAAGGCACAATGGTGTGGCAAGAGTTAATGGAGGGTGCCATATGCAACTGTTGGACGAAATAAACGTTCAGCAGCCATTGTTGTGAAACAGATGCAGCAGACAGGACTTCGAGCGCAACCCTCAACTCATTCCTTCTTTCATTCTTTCTTCCTTTCATTCAGTCATTCTTTTTTGTTCCATCCTTCATTCCTTCATTGGTTCATTCCTTCATTCCTTGATTTCTTCAGTCCTTCATTCCTTCATTCATTGATTGGTTCACTTCTTGGTTCCTTCAATCACAGCTTCATTCATTCACCCATTCATTGTTTCAAGTGTTTGTCTTTCGTCCAACCGTCCCTCGCTCTTTCTGTCACACATTTGGCGCGCACAGCTCCTTAATGCATCTTCCAAGATTGAGACGGAGTTCACAGGGATGCAGCTTCTGAGTTCCGAACCAAATTTGCTTATTCGATCCTTCCCCCATTACGTCACTCATTGATTCATTCATTCCCTCATTAATTCCTCCATTCTTTGTTTCCTTCCTTCCTAATTTCAGTCTTTCATTCTTTCTTTCATTCTTTCTTTCATTCCTTCCTTCATTCAGTCATTCATTTATTCATTCATTCATTCATTCATTCATTCATTCATTCATTCAACCATTCATTGATTCATTCATTCATTCAACCGTTCACCATTCATTCATTCATTTTTCCGGCAATGGTTTGTTTCATATCGAGTGCCACCAACTCACCATGATTCCTTTAGGCCATTTCCTTCCTATAACCGTTACACTTTGCTTGAAACTTCCGCCCCGGCGCGGCTCGGCACTATCTCTGGGAATGATAACATATTTAAACCAGTCTATTCTTCTCACATTAACGTTATGTTTTTGGATATCGTACAACATATAAAACTCACGTTTCCACCTCTTGGGCTTGCTTTCGAAGTCTTTCGAATCAGCTTACCAAAGGTGATTCGGAAAAGGCGTAAAGCCGGACGCCACTCTGGGGTGACGGCCTTGGATCGCCACTTCATTCAACTCGTTGTTACTGGACAAAAGGACAGGAGAAGAATGAAAGGTAACACCAAGACTCAAAATATGCAAAAACCATCAAAGCCTGTGACTGGAAGGTATGCTATAATCAAAGTGTTTTGGAAAAACACACCTGTCACCCCAAATAAAGGGAGAGAAGGGTTCAAAATAAATCATCATTCACTTCAAACCAGAAGGAATCACAATGGTTTTCATCGTGCAACACCTTCTTTTGAAAATGTGTCGGCTATGACAAAGGAAAAACCGTTTGTATGGAAAAGGTGGTTGTGTATTTGTGTGGTGTTCGGAGTTTGCAGTCCTGAGTCCGGTCTTCAAATATTGACTTTCATCTCAAGCGGAGCATGTGAGGTTGTGCTCATCAGCCGCCAGTTCATTGAGACCTTGCCAGAGATGGACTGCGTTTTATTTGCTTTGCCGTCTCTTGTGCTTACAGTGGTGCCATGCAGCAACGTGCTCACATATAGGGTGTTTCTTGCACAGTCTTGAATTCAACGCGAGCATATTAGCAGAAAGCGAGAGAGAGAGAGAGAGAGAGAGAGAGAGATAGATAGATAGATAGATAGATAGATAGATAGATAGATAGATAGATAGATAGATAGATAGATAAGAAAGAAAAGAAAGAAAGAAAGAAAGAAAGAAAGAAAGAAAGAAAGAAAGAAAGAAAGAAAGAAAGATAGATAGATAGATAGATAGATAGATATATATATATATATATATTCGGCCAGAAGACTGACCATCACTGGACATGGACTGACCATTGCACAACAGACCTTCCAAGAAAGATGTGTGAAGCCATAACATTGCATGACTGTATTTGTTCATTTGATCTTGAGGTTCAAAAATTCATTTTCATCAGTCTTTTCGTCTTTCATTTCGGCATCCAGTTGGAAGGATCAAAACACATGTTCAGACCACGCCCAAGTGCAGCTTTATGAATGCCTGCGCGAGTGTTGGTTTTGTGCCCAAGTGGGTCATGCTGCCAATGATGCATTGCTGTGCGACTTGCTGCAGAGCCTGAAGTTATATAGCTGAGAGAAAATGCCGCGCCCACAGCAATACCAATCGTGAGAGCTGTTGCTGCTGCTGCTGCTGCTGCTGCTGCTGCTGCTGCTGGTGATGTTTGTACTGGTGACGGCGGTCGTGGCGGGTGTGTTACGCAGCGATCGGTGAAGGGAAACACTCCTGATTGCAAGTGTGTGAAGGAACACAATAGAAGGCGCACACGCACACACGCGCGAAACTATTGCTTGGAACTGAGCTTTGTGGGAAGCTTGCAGAAACCAAAGCAATTTGATTTGTTGCAGGAAGAACTCAAGTCAGCCATATCTTCGATTGTTGGCCCAGAGGCGCGTGCGTAGTGAAAAGGTACCGAACTGCATGCACAGATATTTACAGTAGGAGGAGAAACTGGTTGGTCAAATGTCACTTCCCTTGAGTGAAGCCTTGTGAACAGGTTGGTCCGAATCCTGCGCAGTTTCCCCGCTTCGAGGAGGCATTTTACATATGTTGGCGTTGGTGGTGGCATCGTTTCAGTTTTGGCACGCGAAACCAGGTGGAGCAGCAGCTGCCACCCGCAAACATCAGACCCCTTTTCAAGCGGCTGCCTCGAGTGGCCGCTTCCTTGGCGATTCCTGAAGCATTACCGAATTGTGTTTAGTAGAGGGCAAATTGGCTGCCTTTGCTGCCTCAACTTGTCTCCAAATTCTGTCTCCTAGTAGCTGCTGTCTGGCGTAATCTGGCGTAGACTTCCCGTGACTTTTCCATAGAATGTCGTGCAGCAGGATTTGCACATAGCCTCGTCCTGTCGGTTTTTCCGTTGACACTCATCAATAGTTCTGCGAGCATCACGGGAGTGCGGGTGTTTAAGAATTATTGAGACTGCAGAGGAAAAGTGTCCACTTCATTTCTGCTCTATATGATATTGCAAGCGGTTTCTCGCACATGTTTGGTGTGGGGCATCATGCTCTCACACTCACTTAGGTGCAAAGATCCCTCATTTGGAGACGAGATGGTCCCAAACTTAGCAACATTGCATCGGATTTTGGATCTTGCAGCATTTGGTGCGCATTGTGGGTGTCGCATTTTTGCAAGCCAACCCTTTCACGCGTGCCAAGCTGCTGGGAAGCCATTGCTGCCACGTGATCTAGAAGCAGCCAAAGCCTCAACTCCGCTATAGCGTAGAACACTCCTTGAAGCCATAACCTCACTGGCAGCAAGAATCATCGAAACAAGTTGCGCGGCCAATACGTTTGAGGAACGAATCATAGGTCGCTTTGTGCAGCAAGAACTTCGGAGCCAGCCTGGTCTGAGGAAGGCATTGCTGGCACATTCTGGCACATCTCGAGTAAAACTAGCAGCAAGATTTCAAAGCTGTGCGGCCCACTTACATGGAGTTTCAACTGAATGTGATCTGCTTGGAGGGCGGCTTGAAGGTGAAGGCCAGCTTCGCCCCACGATTCCATGCAATGGAAATCACGACCAGCTCGCCATTGTCCGTTTCTTAGCTTGGCGTCAGCGTAGCTATGCGCGAATAGTAACCTGACCAGTTTCGTTTTCCAAGGCCCTCTGCCTTTGACTGTGCTTTCGGGTGCCCCATGGCATTCAAGCTTCCTGTTGGAGTTTCAATCTGCGACAGTTCCTGCAACTCTGTTCAGGTATATGTTGGGACACACGGCGGCGATGCTGGTGAGGGAGCAGCGGAACTTCTACGTCGCATGTTGTGCAGGCAAGTGTGCTTTCAGTATGTGTTTTCCACATAGACTAAGTCAGCATAGCAGGGCTTGAAGTGAAAATTTGAGGTCTTCCCTCATACTGATTTTGGTCGCACTTGGTATTAGCCATTTATTGGCCATTTGACTTTTGGATACTTTTGGCGGATTAGTTGTTGGCCCTAACCCATTGATTGGCGGAAGGCATGCATCTTCCTCCTCAAGATTGGCAGCCCTGCGCCATTCCTTTTACATATCTGTACCCAGATGTGCGCCAAACCTTTCCCTTCAACTGTGATGCTTGCAATCCGAGCTGTATAATTGCAGCTGCATCAAGTTTTTCATAAACTCTGTTACATTCTGTGAGGGATCGGTCGACAGCAAACCTGATAACGACTCAGCCTGCTCCATTTCCTTTGGCCTAAGTGTCACTCATGTCCTTCCCATGTCTTCGCCTCGCAGTATATGGTGTGAGAGCAAGCATGACCAAGTAACCTCTACGCATCCTCCCTTTTGAAAGCTAAGACTGTTGTTAATTGATATTATTGTTAATTTCAAGACCTGGTGCAATGAGCCTGCCATGCTTGATGGCACAGTGAGTGATCATGGCGGTTCCAGCACTGGCGCTCCTGAAGAATGCAGACGGATATGAAGATGTGGTGATCGCCCCAGAGCAACGCTGTATATGGTCAACATGTGATGTGCAAGAATTGGAACCCCTGGAAGTCTCGCGTGCGGCAATATAACTGCCATAGCTGCTGTAGACGGGTACCTGTGACATGTCACGTGCAGGCAGCAAGGGTAAAGCCCTCTGCAGAAGCTGCATGGGACCCCGTGTTGCATACTCCATGCTTGAAAGCTAGTCAAGCCCATTGAGTTGGAAAGGGCACAAGCAGATAGAAATGGCATATGACTACGCAAAAAACGGAGCGCGTGCCATATTTGCCATGGTCCAAGCCGCTCTCACAGGACATTCCAAGCGGCAGTTTGGTGGAGCTGGTGGAGGTGCCAGTCCTCCAAGATATAGCCGTTGACACATGGATCACCTTCAATGCGGCAATTTGCACACTGATGATTGCAAACATGTGCAAGCAAAACGTTGACGAAGGGATCAAAAAGACAGAGACGGAGGGAGAAAGAGAGAGAGAGAGAGAGAGAGAGGGAGGGAGGGAGGGAGAGAGAGAGAGAGCGGGAGTACATTTGTTGGACTTCAATTTTTTTTGCTCAGAGTCGATCTCCCCATCACGGGGCAATGCAAGCAGGAATGGGTGGAGTGCGAGTTTGGCAAGCTGCGAGGCAAGGAAGCCGCCAGAGCGTCCAGCAGCCAATGCTGTGTGGTTCCTATGTTTCAACGCTTCCGCAATGCCTCAGGTTTCATCAAGGGAAAGAATTTGCCATCAGCAGGTTCCAGCAGCACAGGAGACTTGCTGGAGGCCAGGATGGCAAAGGCATCCACGAGTAAACGATCTTGAATCTCAAACGGACTGTTTTGACATGTTTGAATGCCTTCAGCATCGCTCAGCATGGTTTCATTCTTTTGATGGCTTCTAATGTCAGGTCCGCGACAGCTATGCAGGCAAGGTTTCTGAAGGCCAGCTGTCTGCTGAGTTGCCGCATCTCTGCAACGCGAGAGGCAACACAGAGACATGCATGCGCCGGCATTGTGAGCAAGATGCATCCAAAGGCCTGCGCTGCTCTATCGAGCCAACCTATACCATCCAGCCAGTTTTTTGTGCGCATTCATTGGGCTTCGACCTTGATATTTTGATATGGTGGAAGGGGTAGCGTGGCAATCTGTGGCTCATTTGAGTTCCTTTCGCGATGTTGCAGGCAATGTTGTGTGCTTCGTCCCCAATGGTGCAAAGGCTGTGAAACTTGTGGAAAGGTGGGTTGAGTGCAGGCCGGGCCAATTGCTGCAACTGCAACAAATGTAAGAGCTTGGAAGATGATTTTGGACATGCACCCTGTGCTCAGGTGGCGGGGTCACAAGAACTTTGTCAAAGCGCGCCATGTTCAGCCAGCTCCAGCTGGAACGACTCTGGAGAGCGCACCTTGCTTAGGAAGAGAAATTCGGACCCCCTACGGTGGGATGCAGGTAAGCAGCCTTTTTTTGTGCGTCCTGGTGCCGTAGACGTGTGGCGGACTCAAGGATGATGCCTTGCCAGCGGCAAAAAGCCGTGGTGCTGGTTCCCCAGGCAGGATCAACATGGATCAACCTTTCGGAGCTTGAACTCCGCTTCGTTTTCGTGGCAAAGGCAAAGCAAGGGGAAGTGCATCATCCCTGGAGCCACCGGCTAAAAGAGCGAAGACAGGCTCACGGAGCCAGACAGCTATCAGCACCCAAAACACCAACCTTTGAATGATTCAGGTATGTTCAAGTTAAAAAGAACCAGACATGTGTGGTGCTACGTGGTTCAGGCGAGGCTAAGCCTAAGCGATTGCCGTGCAAGTCGGGGCCTGATTTTTTGGCAGCCAAGTGGGTTCAAACAAATGCTGGAAAAACTCCAAGCCAAAAGAGTCTGAAGTCTGAAGGGTCTTTTCATGTTTTTTGTATTTTGTTTGTTGAGGTATGGTGCCGGCTGCTATCAGAAGAACCCTGTTCACCGCGCAAAGCTCGTTCCTTAGCTTGGCGTCTCCTTCTTGATGTCCAGCGGCTGAAAAGATCTGAGACGACAGCGGCACGGCATGCGTCATGAGGTTCTCACATCCTGGGGATCCAGATTTCAAAACTGGTGAAGCTGGTATGACGCCAGAACCAGGGTCATCACATGACGTAGAGATGCCTGCGATGCCCGCGAGTGCAAGCAGTGCCGCAAGCTCGGCCAGTGCCAGTGCAAGCGCAGGAAGCAAACCTGTGGAGACAGGAAAGCCTGGCACAGATGTAGAGATGCCAGCAGCTCCAGGAGCGGAAGCGGCAGAACCAGCACCAGCTGCGAAGGAGGAGAAAGCTGAAGCGCTACCCCCTGCAGCTCCTGCAGCAGCTCCTGCAGCAGCTCCTGCAGCAGCTCCTGCAGCAGCTCCTGCTGCAATCCCTGCTGCAATCCCTGCTGGGGCTGAAGGGGAATGCGAGAGACTTGGGATAGTCAGACATTTGGTAAAGCCGATGCATGCTTTCTTTGCACCGATTCCCAGGTTGCTGCCTTGAACTCAGGTCGAGATTGCAATTGCTGCTTTGATGACGTCCCCAAGATGGAAGGGATTTGCTGTCCGGGCAAAGAGCACTTCTTTTGCAAAGCCTGTATGGCCAACTTCCTGACAGCGTTTAAGACTGCAGATTATGCAGATCAGAAGATGCATGCTTGCAGCTAAAACTGTCTTGTGGTGTGCTCCTCGGGCCAAATTGTCTGCCACCTTCTGATACTGAGGAAAGCTAAAGGAAGGGCTTTATGTCCCATGAAGGCAAGGAAGTCGATAGTAGTCGAGTGATATGATGTAGCTGAGCCTTGAAGTGCTGCTACAACTGCAAAGAGCTAAAGCTTTGACACTGTGCAACTTGCGTGGAAGGACTCAGAGACGCCCTTCGGCGATTCGGTTCTGGCGGCCGTTGTGCCGCAGGAGTCTCAAGCCAAACCGTTTTCCAATGGTGCTGTGAGCATCCCTTTGTCCCCCTCTTGAATGGGCTAGCAACACCTGTGCATCTCCCACAAAGTTGCTGCAGGATGTGTTCGACGAATATCTGCAGATAAGAATCAAGGTCGCGGAGCAAAGCATCCAGGAGCACTTCGAAAAAGAAAACACTGCCAAGATTGAGGAGCTAAAAGATAAACTGGCAAAAGCAACTGGTAGTTCAAGCCCAAGTTCGTTGGGTGCTGACATCAAGCTGCCTCTTTATCAAGATCTAGGTCTAGGAGTTTCGAGGTGTTTTGAGTATGCCACTGCTCACTTGGTGGCAGTGCTATGAATCCTTGGCTGAGGCGGTGAGCAACTCGAATTGGACAAGCATCGGCTGAAGATCATTGACGATATCTTTACGCTGAAATGTCCACGCTGCAAGATGGCATTCTTGGACTACGACAATTGCACCTTGTCATAGCTGCTTGCACTCAGAACAGCAACTCAAGGGGCAAAGTCAATTGCCTGATTGAAGTCACAAGTCGCAAGCTATGGGAAGCCCCAAACTTTGTTCACAAGGTAGCGCCATCACCTGCGGAGCCTGCAAGTGTGGTTTCTGCTCATACTGCTTGGAGGACGCCACATGGAGATAGATGGAGAATGATGGAGATATGATTTATGTAGAAATGGATAGATGAATAGATCCATAAACCGGTCAATCGATCGATTGTTCAATAAAGAGGTAGGTGGATGGATATTGCCCGCTTCCTGGTGCAGTGACATGAGGGGGCTTGCCACAGAGCTCGCTGGCTGACACACTGTTTCTCGGGGGCTGGGCTGTTGGCTTGCCCTTCAGTCTGTGACTGAACTCTTGGAGAGGGCGATGGAGGGGGGGAGAGGGAGAGAGAGAGAGAGAGAGAGACAGACAGACAGACAGACAGACAGACAGACAGACAGACAGACAGACAGACAGACAGACAGACAGACAGACAGACAGACANAAGAAAGAAATTGAAAGAAAGAAATTGAAAGAAAGAAATTGAAAGAAAGAAATTGAAAGAAAGAAATTGAAAGAAAGAAATTGAAAGAAAGAAAGAAAGAAAGAAAGAAAGAAAGTGAAAGAAAGTGAAAGAAAGAAAGTGAAAGAAAGAAAGTGAAAGAAAGAAATTGAAAGAAAGAAATTGAAAGAAAGAAAGTGAAAGAAAGAAAGTGAAAGAAAGAAATTGAAAGAAAGAAATTGAAAGAAAGAAATTGAAAGAAAGAAATTGAAATTGAAAGAAAGAAAGAAAGAAAGAAATTGAAAGAAAGAAATTGAAAGAAAGAAATTGAAAGAAAGAAATTGAAAGAAAGAAAGAAAGAAAGAAAGAAAGAAAGAAAGAAAGAAAGAAAGAAAGAAAGAAAGAAAGAAAGAAAGAAAGAAAGAAAGAAAGAAAGAAA
>BGPT01000217.1:313927-332074 GCA_003297045.1 Symbiodinium sp. clade C Y103
AAGAAAGAAAGAAAGAAAGAAAGAAAGAAAGAAAGAAAGAAAGAAAGAAAGAAAGAAAGAAAGAAAGAAAGAAAGAAAGGAAGGAAGGAAGGAAGGAAGAAAGGAAGAAAGGAAGAAAGGAAGGAAGGAAGGAAGGAAGGAAGGAAGAAAGGAAGAAAGGAAGGAAGGAAGGAAGAAAGAAAGAAAGGAAGGAAGGAAGGAAAGAAAGAAAGAAAGGAAGGAAGAAAGAAAGGAAGGAAGAAAGAAAGAAAGAAAGAAAGGAAGGAAGAAAGAAAGAAAGAAAGAAAGAAAGAAAGGAAGGAAGAAAGAAAGAAAGAAAGGAAGGAAGAAAGAAAGAAAGAAAGAAAGGAAGAAAGAAAGAAAGAAAGCAAGGAAGGAAGGAAAGAAGGAAGGAAGAAAGAAAGAAAGAAAGAAAGACAGACAGACAGACAGAAAGAAAGAGAGAGAGAGAGATGGATAGAAAAATACGGATAAACAATATGATATTTTTTAATGATGATAACAAAAGATATCAGAAGATAATGATCGATAATGATCGGTAATGATAGGTAATGATAGATAATGATTGATAATGATCGATAGATAGTTATAGATAGTTATAGATAATGATAGAGAATGAGAGAGAACGATAGATAATGATAGATGATATTAGATGGATAGATGGATAGATGGGTTGATGGGCTTACATGTACACATATACATGTTTTGAACGTCGGCACTCAAACAGGGTGTTCATAGATGAAAATTGCTGCGAGGATTGTGGCAAAGATGCTCACCAGCACTTTTACAAGAATGCAAGCAAATGTCCCAATGAAGGTGGGCATGTCAGATTTTTTTGATTTGACACATCCAAGCTTGGATTCTTGAGCCTTTGTTGAGGTGGTCCCCTCTTCATTGCGTACAACTTGTGGCAAGAGTACCAAAATAACCGCAAGGAGAGACTCGGAGAGACCATGGCCACAACGAGTTGAAAGTTGCAGAAGTTGCAGTTGGGTACTTCAAAATCATCATAGCTGTCAGAGCTTCATGACCCTACGTGCCTTGAGAAATCTGACAACGGCTGTTCACAGGAGCGGTTGCTGTGTGAGTTCCTGGCTGGCTTGCCGGAAGACATGCGCAAGAAGGCCAGGAACAGGTGGAGCATCTCTGACAGATCAGATCTGAGAAACCACGACTAACCACGACGATCACGATACGCTGAGGTGGCCGACCTGGTGTCACCAGATGCCAAGGATTTGGGCATCACCATGCCTGAGGACCTGGAGACAACCTGGAAAGATGTTTGTGACGGTCACATTTGTGATTTGTTATGTCAACATATGTCAACTGCAACTTGAAGATTCGAATCACGTGCAGGACCTGAGTGCTGCCAGCCTGGTTCCAGAGGCTCATGGAGTGCAACGACTCAAGATCGCGGTGCCCCGCAGGCCAACTACTGGGAGATACTGGAAGCATTCCGGAGTTCTTTACTGAGAACATGCAGTACTGTATCTTGCGATATACTTGTTTGCGATTCAGTGTGACGACTTCTCATTTATTGAATTTGGATTCATCAGATTCATTCCCTTGGCTTTAACGGAGGCTTCGGAAGCAACTGGCCGAGCTGAAGAAAGATCTCCCTGAAAAGGTGGTGTTGGGCTTAGCGAAGTTCGTTCCCATCCCGGCTAGATGAAATTATCTATTGACATGGAAATACAAGCAGTGCTAATTCTTTTGGTCCCCCGAACCGCACAAGAATCCATTCCAAGTTCTTGCATACTTGCATCTCTGGAATCCTGGGCGAGAACCTTGCCGATGTTCAGCATCAGAGCTGCGTAAGGGCACTTCATACTGTTTTGCATCCTTTTGCTACCACAAGTTCTGTGAATATGTGTGTACTGTATGTATCAATATATATCATATCATGAATTTGGGCAATTTTGTCCGTTTGGCAGCTCACTTCAGCATGTCTCATTGAGCCAAGGAGCTGAAAATACCCGACCCTGGTGAGCAGGCAAGGGTTGCGGCAAGTTTGCTGCAATCTTTCTGTCGCTTATCCAGATTCGTCAACAGTGCAGGTCACCATCATGATGGTGGTAGCAGCCTTAAAGGCCTCGCTGTTTGACAACTCCCAGTGCAAGGGATGCTTCACTGCAGCCAGTGCAGGAAATCACTGCGGGGAAGCCGATGGTTTTTGGGAAGAAGAACATCGCTGCACACCTTCCAGCGAGTCACAAGGCGCGAAGCGGCGCGAAGCTCCAAGGGCTTCACGGCCTTGCGCACTTGGGAAGATTTGGGAAGACCAGCCTTGCGCTTTGTGTGATGCTGTGTAGGTGAAGATTGATGACGAGTGGGTGCTTTGTCGAGGTGCACTCCAGGATGTTGACTAGGTTAATGTGGGTGACCCCTGGCCTTATGGTGCTTGAGGTTCGAAAAAGAGTCCTGTTCCACCTGGTTTCATCAAAGCCAAGCACTTGAAGACGCTGCTGGGAAACAAGGCTATTTTTTAGAGCTAAGTTAAAGCATGAAGACAAACACAGCACAGAGTGGATTATTTGGATTCAGTCATGCTGAGTCATGCTTCAGCCTTGCAGGGAAGGCTTGAAGAAGCAAATGGGCATGGAAGTGTCCTGGTCAGGGGAAAAGCTATTCAGGTGCAATGCTGGCACTCGACCAATGCCTCCTACTGCTTGCATTTCTATGCATCTCGGGAATAAGATGCCAGGATGAGGGGAAGAACTCCTTGGGATATTTGGATGATGGAACTGATGTCGAGGCTGGATATGGAAGTTGCTGCGAGATGCTGTGAACAACATCTGATCCCTGCCGAGCCAGGTCATGGGCCATTGGTACGAGTGCACTTGGGAAGGGGTTGGTCCATTAAAGCGTGGATTTGTGCAGGCTTTCGTTTGATGTCGTTCGTGTGTCTTTGAATTCTTGGTTTGAAATGGGCTTGTTTCACAATGCTTCACATGTTTAGCCACAAAATTCCACAAATAAACATTGCTTTGCTCTCACATCTTTCAGGCCCACGCCATCCCCGACAACGACATCAGTATGCGAGGTCCAACAGAGGAGCATGAGCAGGGCTTCTCACGTCCTCAGCAAAGAATTCTTGAAGCTTCTGCGGCGGCACAGGACTGCACGGAAGCTCTAAAATTCCTGGAGGGCAAGCTTGGCATCAAAATTGAGAAGTTTGCACTAGGTGTGCCCTTAGGGACTGCACAGGGAATGGCTGAGTGACAGTTGGTGATGTGATATTTGGTTTGGCTACAGACCTGCATTCCCATCCATTTATGTACTTGCCGAGAGGTGGTGGGAAACCCAAAGCAGCCGCGAAAGCGAAGGCATTCCAGTTTATTCCTAGCCAAGTGTGCTGAAGGCTCAGTGACACAGACTTGCTCCATCGGGAGGCCAAAGCCAAGGGAAAAGCCAAAGCCAAAGCAGCCTGAGCTTTTCATCGGTTCCTGCAAAAAGATTCGCCTTGCATTTTGTTTTGGCTGAGCATTATTTTTGCAGCATGACATACAAACTGCTCATGGCCGCTGCTCAAGCACTGTGCCACGAAGTGCCCGTCAGAATTGTGCCGCTAGCGATGGAAGCCAGCGTCCCTGAGTCTACAGCAGCTGTTCGCAGGCGGGTTTGCAATCGTGGCCTCTGCCAAATGCTGCTTTTGCCTGCGAGATTTGCGAGTTGGTCTTTGCTTGGCGCCCTGGAGCTGTCAGGCTTTGATGTGCAAGCAAGGCCACGAAATGATGGTGGAAAGGGACCAATTACATCCAATTACTCAGTTGCAGATGATTGCAGATGTGAAAAAGTCGACTCACCTGCTCCAGGAGCCTCAAGGGTTCTGAACGAGACTGAAGGAGACTGAATGCAAAATCTTTGTTTCACCAAGGCTGCCAGGCTGGGAGCCCACACAACCTCAAGGATGCCAAAGAATGGGGAGGCCCGACCGCGCTGGCGGGTTGTGATTGACCGGAAAAGCTCCTGTGCTGGAGGCTTCATCAAGCAAAGCGCTCTGCGCCGGCACTGGCAAGGGGCTCTTTCTTCTTTGCATCGCATGAGTGCGAAGGCAGGTGTTGGTCGATCCATTGGACCCAGTCATGTTTTGAAGTGAGGACTCTTCAAGGGCTACAGGCCTGGAGAACAGCACAGTGGTGGTTCGCTGACGCAGGCGCTTCGCCCAAACCAGATCGCCATCAACATGGTTGCAGCATCTGCCCATGCCCAAAAGTGGACACAGTCATTGAGGTGTTGCACTTCGTGCAGATGTGAATATTGCTTGCCAATCGATGAGCTTTTCATCTCCGAAGTGCGAACAGATGAGAACAGGTCTCATATACATGCAATATTAGGCTTGAGTACACATAGTGTTGGACAGAGTTTGCAGGAGCTTGGCTTCCTACGGGATGAAAGATGTGGTGGCGTCCTGACCTTTTTGGCTCTCCTGCAGCGAGTCTTCGGCTTCTCATTGACGTGGAGATAGTGTACTGTTTTGGATTGAAGAAACACCCAACAAAGGATGGCAATTCTGAGGCTCAATACTGCTCTGAAGTCATGGTGTGCCAGCGTTCAGTGGGAGCATGGATTGAGCTGACTTCCCAGATAAACACAGTGAGAGAGAGAGAGAGCTCATTCCCAGCTTCCCTTGGGACAATGACAATGACTTGTCCAGGTTGTATCTACTTGGCGCCTCAGCTGTCATTGACTCCCGACATTGTCAAAGCCCAAGTATCTCAAATGCCTTCAGAATTGCCTCCTAGATAATCTTACAGCGTCATATGTAAAATAGTCGATTCCTGAGCTGGAGTTCTACGGAGATGATGGTGGCGAGGTTTCATACAACACTTTCCTTGGCGGCACCTTTGGGAGCACCTGGCCAAGATCCTTGCACGTTCTAGCGCGACTCTCAGAGAGGGAACGAGATTGGGAGAATGTCAGCAAGTTTCTCCTCAGATGGAAAAAGTCAGTCCCACTTGAGGCCAAGTGTCATAATGACGCTGATGTTACAACCTACACCTCTGCCATGGACCCACTGGCCTTGTCACTTCACTGGCGTATAGGCGGGGTGCAATCTGAAGGCCGCCTCAGCAGCATGGCGAATGGATGAGAGATAGATAGAAAGAAGATGAAAGAAGAGCCATTTGAAATAGCTTCCGCACATCCCTGCAGATCCGCTCAGGATCTTTTTTGCTTGACAAGCTCGAGTGCTGGGAGCTTGGCGTCGTGCTGTACTGTAGATCGCGGCCCATCAGTTCCATTGTAGGATTCTTGCTAGACGGAGAGTTATGGAACATGGCTTCCACAAGTGCTGGAAACTGGGAAAGTATGAATTTAGGCAGCGGCATCCAACGTGATGAAGTTATTTTGGGGGCTACGATAGCCGGTCTTGGAGAATGGCGGTGGGGGTTCGGATGCCCAGTCCTATTATTGAGGTAGAAATTTGTGTGGAAAAGACATTCTTAAATGGATGCTAGGGACGGATTGAGGGGTTCGTTTACTTCCTGCTTGATCTTTCAAAAAATACCAAGAGAGAGGATCAAATTTTCTGGTACAGAGGGGTCCAAATGTCCATTGCAAACCTCCTGATGAGAACAGTCTTTGTCTGCCCAGGACCCACTTGCTCCGCTGCTTTAGTGAGCTTTCTCTTCGAGCCGATGCAGTGGCATTTGGAGCCAGCTCCAACAGCTACTCCCAGTGCAGTCTTTGGAATCAGGCATTTACCAGTGGGAGTGGCAGTGGCTAGAGAAAGGGCTAAACCCAGTAATTACATAATCAGTGCATCACCTCTTTCATCAATGGTATGCTTCACCGATGTTCACCCAATTTGGGTAACCCTAGTGAGAACATGTTAGATCCATGATAGCAAAGCCAATTTTGGAAGCTATGCCCAAATTGACATCAATTGATGGCAGGATTGGACATGGTCTACTCGTCTCATCTCGTCTCATCTCGTCTCATCTCGTCTTGGGTTTGAAGATGTCGGCCAGGCCGTTGGCTTCACGGCGCTGATGGCTTGCAGGGTCGGGGCGACCCAGCTGTTTTTTTTTTTTTTTGGGGGGGGGGGGTTAGCTTCTTTGGCCAAAACCCAAGCGGTTTCAAAGTTGCTATGACATTCTGCGACGGATCACATTCCACCAAGGATTTTGCCAGGATACCCGTGATGATACCAGGTCAGGATATCACATGATATCACCAGGAAAATCTAAGTATTCTAAGTATGGCCGTGTGGCCCGGCTCTGAGGCTCTCCATTCCAACCTGGCCACCACGAATTCATTGCTCAAGTCCTTCAGTGGATGTCAAGGGCTTGTAGTGCCTCAATCTGTGTAAGTCCTGCATTGAACGGAAACGAATTCAAGAAGGAACCAGTGGTAGAGCAAAAGCATCTCCAAGTACATGCTAGACTGCTACTATATACCCTGCTTTTGCAAGCATGACTTTGCCTTGGGTGTGAACTTGTGAGTGCAGAGCCATAAGGCTGGGAACAGGCAACTGGAATGATGAGCTCAATCAAGTCAAGCCCTTTGAGCAAAGGAGTCTCTACATATTGGCACACAACAAATGGATTTTTGTGATTGGAACGGGCTGAGAAAGTGGCCCTCTTTCAAGGCCAGATCTGATCACTGCCAATGCGATTGCCGCAGCATGTGACAAGGCCTGAATATCCACTCTCACCCTGGCGACATGTCAATGTGGAATGGTGGAAGGATGGCTCAAGTTATGGAGCAAATGACTAAACAACACGTTTTTTGAAATGAAAGTAGTTCAAATGCTGGAAAAAGTTGGCTCAAATGTTTTAGGCCCGGGCGGCCAGGTTTGCCAGGTCCTGTCTGTGGATGATGTTGGCTTGCTGTATCACAGCAGATCCGGTGGTTCCTTCGGTCTCGGAGATTCAGGAGATCTTTATCCCGATGCAGCCGATGCAGGCAGCTGTGAAGCCGACGTCACCCAAGGGCATTTCGACGCAAGAAGTTTCGACCTTCACAGTGGTGGTGCCAACGAAGAACTTCGCCACTTTGGGTTTGCAACTGGACTTGACAGAAACAAGAGCACCTATGATTTTGAGAATAGAGGAAGCATACAGCCCTTTGATGTCTTGCTGGCCCTTGATGGAACAAAAAGCTGGGAAGGCATTCAGAAGAAAATGACGAGCAAATTGCCTGACAAGATGTTTTTGACCCTCAAACGCCCCAGAAAGATCCAAGTGGTTGTGGACAAGACCGGAAACATGGGCCTGACCCTGGCTTCCACAGACAAATCAGTTGGAGTCGTAATCCAAGAGCTCGACCGCTCAGGGCTGATGGCAAGGTGGAACGCCAGACGCAAGAGCCATGGCCGTGATGCCCTTGAGGTGCTGGACCGCATCATTGAATTGGATGGGAAAGCTTACTGCGGCACTGAGTTGGCCAATCTCCTTGAAGAGAAAAGGACTTGGCACCTCACAGTTCTGAAGTACGCCCAAGGTGACGCAGGTGCAATGCTCTGGGAGGGTCTGAGTCGTCGAAGTTTCTGATGGCTGCCTAGCCTGCGAGCAGCGGCTAGGACTTTTAGCTATTCCACTCGCCTAGTAAGTTCAGACGAGTGTTCTTCATAGAAATGCTTGCCAGCCCGTGGTAGTATCATTTAGAACATATGTCTTCGAATCATTTGGCACAACACCCACCGTTGACATGGAATTCACGGTGGCCCCCTGTGTATAGTTGTGGCCAAAGTCTGCCGAATGCAGGCGTGTGTGCCGAGATTCGAACGGAGTCCCCTGTTTATGTGCTAGTTTCATCAGTTCCAATGATTGCACTTTTAGTACAGAATTGCAGGGCCTTGCCTCCACCCTGCACAGAGCAAGGCATCCCATATCACGACAGGCACTGCACAACAGCAGTGATCGTTTGTGCCTTGTATTGAATTTGTGCTGAGTTGAATTTGGCCGATGGCTCCAAAAGATGAAATGAACGCAGTTCAGCTCTTGCCATTCAAATGCTTTTCGAATCTGATGTCCTTATTTATCTCATTTGGATTGAAGTTTGCTTGGTCTGACTTTGTGTTCATGTTTGCTAGGGGCAGAAGTGGCAACAAGCAATGTTTGTTGTGGAGCAAGTCTCCCTTTTCAAGCTCAGTCCGGTATGCAGCTCAGTGATATGCCATACAGTTTGATGACAAGAGCAAACTGAGCTTACTGCTCGGCAGCAGTTGATTGCAACTCATCAGCCTCAGATCTTTCAAGTCCAGCAGGAGGCATATCATGTTGGATTTCTGGTTCTGAGGACTCCATCTTGAAGAGTGTGGCTGTCAGTGCATGTAAGGTGCTCGGCTTGCTACTATCTTGCTACTGTCAGATATCAAACTCCTTCCAGGTAATTCTCTCATTGCACATGTGTGTCTTTGCAGTGCTTGAGGTCAGAGGACTAGCAGGTGGCTGCTATCGGTGCTGTCAACCTTTGGAGACTGCCAAAGGTGCAAAGGCACTGATCACAGCAATATCACAGCATATTCCAGCATCACAGGAGCACCTGGCACGATGGAAACAGAACAGGAAGGGGCATTGTTGGCTGTATTATTGATGTGGCTGGTTAAACATCAGAATGACTGCAGGCACTCCGACCAGCATAGTTCTGTGCAATGCGGTGATGGGCTTATCATGCAGCTGCAACTGCCAATGCCACCTTTGGATACCTATGTTGCCTTAATGTGCATTTATGAGGCTATGGCAGCCATGGCAGCTTGCAAGAAGACATGGCGCCTGGCTATGAATCTCTTTGGCCAGCTGCGATGCCAAAGATTAAGTCCAAATGTGGTGGTTGTCTCGGTGTTTGCAGAGTCAATTGACACTGGGAGCTGTTTTCACAGGTGCATCCTTGTGCCAAACAAACCTAGCAGGTGACAAGTGGTGCTGCGATCGAAAGTCTTTCAAACGCAGGTACCTCCTAGGCTGATACACAATGAATTACATTCAAACCTGCAGACCAACACCTGTCACGTGATGTCATGTAATGTCACGTGAGCCGTGGAGGTCAGTGGAAGCTCATTCTAGAGATGCTGCCGTTGGAGTCGTTGGAGCCGCTGGCACCTAGGGACCCGTCCCCGGAGGTGGGTTGCGACTTGATGACTCTTGCTAAACTTTGGGACCATTTTGGACCAAAGTCCCATGCTTGATTTAGTGATTCCAATGATTCGAATGATTTTAATTAATGAATTTCTGGAGGTATGGTGCTCTGCCCGTAGCTCATCACCGCACCAGAGATCACACAAGTGTGACTTGAAAACTCGCCTCAAAGATTGCGTGAATGTCAAGTGGAATGAAGTGAAAAAACAAGGCTCTCCGTGGATCCTCTTCCAGATGGGGCGTCGCGTTCCCGGTTGGCACATGAAGCCCTTCGACAGCTTGTGAGTTGGTTTGCCAGTTTGTTGCAGTTAGATGACCTCAGCAGCCAGGTAGTACTTGGCATTTTGGCCATGCTGCAACAGCGCTCCGGTCGACCAGATGCACTGACCTCAACTTGGGGTACTGGGTGTGTTCTGAGTAGGTGCTGATAGCTGGTGGTGCCGCTTGCTGCTGCTAGCGTCCTTCGAGCCGAGTGAGCCCAGGCCACCATGTTGGCAGAAATCACGGTACCTTGGTCCAACATTGGTCTACGACTCTACGACTTCAGTGAGATGCAGGGGGGGTGGTCAGCAGAGGTCAGTTCAAGACACAACGCACCCTCTGGCAGGCAATTTGCCATGCAAGTCAGCAGAGAGGACCGTATGAGTGCTACTGGTTTTGGAAATGACACTGAACTTCTGGTTTTCTGATGTTCTGTGTTGTGATGTGTGAGGAGTAGCTCTCACTTTTCTCAGCAGAACCGTCCAAGAAGCTCTGCTGGGACTCGGATTCAGGGTAGCTGTGCAGCTCAGAAAAATGTTCGTCGGAACTTGCAATCAGGTCCATCCTGCAGCAGACCTCTGAGCAAAGACGGAAAAACAAGCGAAAACTACCTGCTGCGCAGCTTTGCCTCCGGGTTCTTGCATGGCCATTTCTATAATTTTCATTCATTTTCTCTCTTGCGCTTGGATGCCTTTTGCAGGTACCATTGCCTAAAAAGGCATCATGTCTGCTACTCACTTTCCAAAACTGGCTGGCAGGGAGGTGCTAGTCCTGCAGCTGTAGGATTGAAAGAAGGAACTCTGAAATCTTTGTCTTTGGCCACTCGAAACCCTCGGCATGTCCGAGGCCCTGCTCGGCAGATCCCCAAAATGGCAAAGTTTGTCAAGCCGAACCTGAGGGAGGCCGTGTCATGCTGGGCTGAAGGATACTATGACACCAACAAAAATGGACTCTCATGGGCCATCGATCCACAGACAATCACTGGCATCAAGCCATTTCAATAGTGGCCCCATGTCATTGCAATTGGTTAGGTTCATTTTTGGCACCTTGGAAGGTCTTTCGACATTTCAAGGAGGCCTGGGTGCGAGCCCCAGGGCACCAGGCCGATCATAGATTGGTGGTAGTGCAACTTAGTGCGTTGAAAGATTGCGGGAGCCCAAATCCACCAGTAAAGGAGAAGCCAAGGTTTTAGTGAAAGAAAAACTGAAAGTTTTTCTGAGTGACATGCTGGTGGCTGGTCGGGCCATTTTGGCTCAAGTGCTGACCTGCCACCAGCTGATCATGACTTTGTATCCTTCCCAATCCGCTGCCATGCAGATGACCACCATCGATGCGCTGAAGGATCACTACTCAGTGCCAGATGCGCTCTGGACATCCTTCATCCAGGTGGCGGGCGACCCTGGATCAGACATGCGCCTTTTAGCAGCCCTGCCACCCCACGTGGTCTCAGCGGCGTTGGAGCGAGCAGTACTACCCGATGGCTCGACACTTTCAGCAGTGCAGGCCTCCCATGTGGGACTTCTCTACAATCTGTCGAGGCGCATCCAATATACAAGAGGAGGTGGGGACTGGGATGCATGGACAGATACATCCCCATTTGGGGGCCAAGTCATGGACACCAACCAGGTGACGAAGGTCGACACGTCAGGTTCTGGGAGCTCAGGGACGGAGCGCAGATTAAAGATGACTCATGTGCTCGATCAAGGGGACGATGGAGACTTTGTGGTGCAGTCAGAAGCCACCCGTGCGAGGTGGTACCAAAACTGCCTACAGGTAGTAGGGGGCCTTCCAGGCGAGGAAGAGGAGCCGAGCCTGGAGCAGCTGAGTGCACTTCAGCGTCGGGTCACCCAACAAGACTCGGCGCCATATGCCGATTTCGCCATCTTTGTACCATTTGGTCAGAGAGCACTGAAAGCATCCAGATTCAGAACCTTTGTATTGACAGACAGTGGATACATATCCAAAGAGATCCCAGGACCTGCAACGTTCACGCAATGGAGGACGTGCTACAGACTACTTCGTTCCTCGCTCATAATGCTGGACATTGCGGGACTGGCCGCATTGCATGGGTACGAAATGCTGGTGGAGCGCTTGGCGCGTTTGTACCCGAGTGCATGGCACCTCATATATTCTGCGGACGAAGTTGCACGCTCAGCTCAGTCGAACAGAATCCGTGCCAAGATCCTGATAGACATTCGTGCAGGAAAACAACGGCCCGAAGGTTTCGATCAGGACAGGCCATGGGACTTCGTTTTTCAGGCACTGGTGAAGGACGACACATTCTGGCAGAATCAGGTGCACGGGCCAGCCTTGGCCTGGATTGCGGCCGGGAGCCATGGACTTCCAAAGACTCCTGCAGAACAGCTTGCATCGAGTTCCATTCAAGGTGGACTGGCATCGATACAACCGGTCATGGACACCAACGCTGGCACGAAGGGACAGCCCACCAACGACCGTCGAAAAAGAAAACGAAATGGGAGGAGGAATGGAAACGATGGAGAAGACCAAAAAGGCAACAAAGGTACAAACGACAGAAAAGGAGGAGGAAAAGGGACCAGCACCCAAAAGTGCTTCTCTTGGAACAATGGCAACGCTCCCTGTGGGGACTTGGCGCCGGGTCAGAAGTGCGCCGCCAAAGTTCAACGTCTGCACAGATGCACGAAGTGCGACAGCCCGGGTCATCCGAGCAGGAACTGCCCCAAGAAGGATGCATGAGGTGTGCAGGCGATGACGCAAGACAGGGCGCCCAGAAGACCAAGGTCGAGCAAAGCACGAAGGGAGAGGCATCTGAGTACTCCTACACCTATGAGACGGAGGGGGAAGAGAGTGAACAGAGACAAGATGACCCTGAAGGCGATGACGAAGGTATTCCACTGCAGTCCGCAACACTGGAGGAGTTCTTCACCAAGAGGGTGTTTATCTTCATACACCACTATGCAGGTCCCCAAGACCCCCTGACAACAGCCATGAGGAACGAAGCCCTTGCACAAGGCATCAGACTCAAGGCCTACAGTGTGGAGAAGATGAACGGCACGGGGGATCTCATGGAGGACGAACCCTATACCACCCACTTGCGGTGGGCCTCCAGGGGCTACGTGGATGCCTATCATGCGGGCTTCCCATGCTCTACATTCTCGAGGCTGAGGCTGCGAGCCGGACCCAACCTACCACGACCAGTACGGTCAAGGTCAGAGCCTTATGGGCTTAGCGGCAATACACAAGCCGAACAACGAGAATGTGACGATGGAACTGTCATGGCATCTAGGGCCATCAACATGGCGACAGCAGTTTGCAAACGTCCTCAAATCGCCAAGACCCCTCCAGTTTCGACCTTAGAAAATCCACCACCGAGCGAGGACCCCAGACATCTTTCAGCTTGGGAGCTTGGGGAAATGGATGCATTCAGAAACACCACACCTCACAATTCTGTGCTGTTCAACACGTGTGGATACGAGAGCCATTTAGAAGTGGGGGCCAAACACTACAAGCCTCAGATGTTTGCAGGATCACTCCAAGGCATAGGTGCACTGAAGCGTAACTGCCAATGCGGGAGCCCGTCGAATCACGACGTCATCACGGGACCCCAGAAATCCAAAGCATCAGCAACCTACCCGGACGAGCTATGCAAGGAGTATGCCAGGTTGGCCATCGCCCAGCTGAAGCGCATGGGCACTGAAGAGTTCCTCAAGTCCAGAATGACATCGTTGCAGGACACCATCGACGCAGCGAAGGCGAAAGTGGTGTACAGGGGCGACACCCTGGAGTCAGGCCCCAAGAGTACCTCTACCACAGGCACCAAGCACAAGGCACAAAGCCCCAGAAGAGACAGGTCAAGGTCACCCAGGAGGCCAAGAAACGTTCCATCAATGAGCCCACCTACACGAAGGGAATACAAGGCGGCCACGATGGATGATCGAAGACGCAGTCCACCCAAGAAGCGCAGGGATGACAGGACCCCGCTGCCGAGGAGAAAACGGACCAAACGGACCTCATCGGCAAGGACTCCCAAGACCGGCGGAGTCAGCCTCAAACCGGCCGCAGATGTTAGATCCGACCCTCAACACAACTGGCAGGGGGGCGAAGGTAAATACAGCATGCTCAAGAAAAGTCAAGCCAAGGCTTCGAACCCAGCCATGTCGGAGTTTGTTGGAGGTATGAGAGACCCGTACAAAGCTATCCTTGGCAGGTCCACGTTGCAGACGCTGGGGCTGCGCATTAGGGCGGCTTGGGAAGCCTTTGAACGACGTCGCAAAGACGCCAATGACGTGGCCGACACCTACGGGACGCAGGACTGCGTGCTGAATGATGAGGTGGTGGCAGAGTGGAAAGCCGCACTCAAGAAGACCCTGGGCGCTCAAGCTCCGCCCAACGTCAAGATGCGACCAAGGTGGGGTTATGTGTCCCCGGTGGACCCCGAGCTTCTAGAAGCCTGGATCCGGAGATCCGCCGACCCTGATGACGTTACGCCTGGGTGGATCAGAACCGGGGCACCTTTGGGCATTGAGGCAGAGATTGAGACGAGGGGTATATTTCCACCCAACTTGGATGAAGGAAACTTGGACTACCACACGGGGCACGAATTGGAAGATGCTCTCGCACAGATGAGCAGGGGAGATTTGGACAACTACTCCTCTGTCCTTGACAATGTGGAAGAAGCCAAGATTGAATTGGACAGATACAAGGCGGAGGGCTACCTGGCAGAAGTGTCAAAGGATGTGGTGAAATCACAAATGAACCACGGCACGATCAGTCGGCTCGGACTGATATTGAAGGTAAAACCAGAAGGCGTCAAGAGACGCATCATTCTGGATCTCAGGAGGAGTGGGGGAAACCGGAAAGCACAACTCCCTGAAAAACTGGTGCTACCGCGCCCCAAAGATGCGGTTGCGATGATCCGCAACGTGTATGCTCAACGTCGACCTCATGGATCAGACGAAGGTTTTACCAGGGAGCTTGCTGTGATTGACATTTCGGATGCATTTATGTCCTTTGCAGTCAAGGACGAGGAAATACCACACACCCTAGCACCGGATGTGCGGTCTGACAACTTCTATGCCTTTTGTGCATTATTGTTTGGATTCAAAACTGCTCCACTCATTTGGAGCAGATTAGCATCCCAAGTTGCCAGGTTCCTCCAATCACTATGTGAAGGCGGCGAAGGCCAACATCAGGTCTACCTTGACGACGCCCTATGGTGCCTCCAAGGAAACCTTCGACAGCGCAACAGCCTGCTGTCTATGATCATCACCACCCTTGCAGCTCTGGGACTGAAGGTCTCGCTGAAGAAAGGGCTCCGTTCCACGCAAGTACAATGGGTGGGAATCAGGTTCACCATCACCGACGACTCCATCATCCTGGGGCTCCCTGACAAGTTCCTCAAGGAGCTCTCTGACCTGCTCATTTCTTGGCAGGACAAAGGGATGGCCCCACTCAAAGAACTTCGCCAAGCTGCCGGGCGCCTGAGTTGGCTCTCCGGGATACTGCCACGGGCACGATGGACAGTCTCGGTATTCTATAAGGTGCTGCATGAGAGGCTCAACGACATCGCCTCTGGCACGGAGCTCCATCGAAGAGCATCCAGAGAGGACCAACGCAACAAGAACGGCCTCTTCGCTGTCAAACAACTCGAACAAGCCCGAGCATGGCTGGTGCAGTTCATGGGAGTTGCCATGAAAGCCCCAACAGAAAGTTCAAGTTGGACCCCGGCAAGTACCCGAAGGCGACCATCATGACCGACGCCAGCCCGCTAGGGGCCGGGGCCGTGCTTCTGATCAACGGCAGGTTGGTCAAAGCATACTCCACCAAGATCACTCACCGGGACGCCCGACTTCTCGATTTCGAAGGGGAGTGGGAATCGTCGGCTTCCCAGGGCATCGCCGAGGCGTTCGCCATTCTGCTAGCGCTGAAACATTGGTCCCGTGAGTTGTCCTCCTGCCACGTGGAGCTTCAGGTGCAATCTGACAGCGTGGTCGCACTGGCCACTATGCAGAAAATGTCAGGCGCCAAGGCCGCGCTGAATTTCATCGGCGCTGAGGTAGCCATTGAGTGCGAGGCAATTGGCGTTGAGGGCCTCATCTGCACTCACATCCCGGGTGCTGCCAACGGGTTGGCGGACTATTTAAGTAGGCCGGATCGGATGGCGAAGGAAGAAACTCCGCCCGACCTCAAAGGGGTCCCCGTGCATCGAGACGAGGAAGCACGTGGGCCGGAGTTTTACCATCTGACCCCGCCACAGTTGGCCCCGGAGTTGTGGCTTTCAAGTGTAGCTTCAAACGGCATATGGCCAGAGCTTCACTGACTGTTTTGTCCCTGAAAAGTAGCGGTGACTCTGCCCGCACCTCTCTCCTGTTGAACATCATCTCATTGTTTCTTTCAGTTTTCTTCACACCTCTTTCTAGGCTCAAAATGCACCCCGTGGTCATTTATCAACCGCCGGGGCCACTCGCCCCGCTGCCAGGGCTGCCATGGATATCTCCTTATTGGGTCTGGGTCACATTGGCCCTCGGCCTCGCCCTCCTCCTGATCGGCGCGAAGGGGTGCTACAAGCTCTACTGCGCCCTCAGGCCAACCAGAACTTCAAAGCCGACCCAGGGGGGCACCTCATCCGCCTGCTCAAGCCCGCAGGTCTCCCCCCCTCCCATTGTCGCGGTATCCCAGGGACGGAGTGGATCTGGCGACATTCATCACAAGGAGAACCAGAAATTCGAGCCCTCCACCAAGGTCACCCAATCCATCCACCGTGACAGTGACAAGCAGGCCCGGAATTTGGAGAAGACACCAACTGGCAGGAAGAGACGTCTTTCTGATTCTGGACTAGAAGAAATCTCATCAGACGAGGAAGAAGACGCACTTTGGAAGTCCGAAGAAGAACAAGTGGCCCACTTCTCCAACTCGAATGACCTCAGCACGAAGGACATCAAAGCAACTCCGCCGAAGTTTCCACCATCCCCACCGAAAGGGCCATGGTGGCGGGAACTCATGACGTCCCCAGTCAAACGTTTCAAGTGGCCATCCTGGGGACCCCTCGACAGTAAGAATGATGCACAGGAATTGCCAATCTTTGCACTGCCAGCCCCAGCAGAAGCACCGAAAACTATCACGCCCGTCCTCGGCACGAAGGAAAAGCTCAGAAAGGATCTACCCACCAGAAGATCAGTGCTGAACATCCCAAAACCTCAGCTTAGAAATGCGGTCAAGTTGGCAAAGTCGAAGACAGCAGCGAAGGACATCATCGGGCGCGTTGAGAAGGAGTTCTACGCAAACTCCTCCAGGGCGGCCAAAGCCTCGAGGGTCAAGACAGTAACGGACATTTTGAATGCAAGCAACGCACCGTTTCCTTTGACACCCTTCTCATTGAAATTATTGACAGGGACTTTGAAGGAAGCGGGATACAAGTCCACGACAATATACTTGGCGGAAGCTAAAACCACGCATATCGAAAAGGGATACCCTTGGACCCACCTGCTCGACAGGCACTACAAACTCTGCACCAACGCGGCAAAGCGGGGAACGGGACCCAGAAAGAAAGCACCAGAAGTGCCCGAAGCAGATTGGGCCCTGCATCCACTACTTCCGGACAAAGGGGACGAACGATCGAAAGTGAACCTGTCCGCTCATCTCTTTGCATGTGGCGTTCACTGGATGATGAGGGAGATCGAGATAGCTGGCCTCACCGCCACCGACGCCAAGTTCGACCCTGAGACACGGCTGGTCTCCCTCACTTGGAGGGAATCGAAGACTGACACCTCCGCAAAAGGGATCACTCGTACTTTGCAGTGTGTCTGCGAACAAGGATGTGATCTTAGGTGCCCTTACGCAGTCCTAGAAGTCCTTGTGAATAACGCCGGCATGAAGGGGGCGCCAGGGGGGCATTTAGCCACCAATCTCAAAGGCCAAGTGGCCACGAAAGCCGAGGTTGTAGGTGCCTGGAAGTGCCTCTTTGGCAATCACATCACAGGGCATTCCACACGACGCTCAGGAGCGTTACAATACATACGCAAAGGGTGGTCGGTCAGTCAGACCGGCTACCTGGGGCGTTGGAAGAGCAACATAATAATGGAATATGCGCAGGAAGCCCTGGAGACCATGGCGATAAACTCCTCGAAAGCCTTTGACAACGTGCAGAAGAACGGGCAGAGCGCAGTGACCACAGAGACGCTCAGCAACCTGCTCAGCATGAAGGAACAGGTAGGGAAGAAGGCTGACACCGCCGTCACAGAAAGACTTAAGGAAGAGTTGGAGGCGCTCAAGACAAGCACAAAAGGGGCCTCGGAAGCGCTACACGAAGCCATCTTAGGAGTCGAGGAGAAAATGGGTTATTCCTCTAAGTACTTGCCGCCCTTGGTGAAGTCGGCACGGCATCAAGTGGTGCATACAAACGCCAAGACCCTGGTGTATTCCGCATCCACTTCCTGGCGCACCACGTGCGGATGGTACTATTATTTATCAAACTATCAGTTTGTGGAAGGCGACGTGACGATGGTTACATGTGCCAAGTGCTTAGCGGCTGCGCAGAGCAAGGAGGCAGAAGGTGCAGCCTAGCACAGATTTCCAGCATACCCATCTGACTTTGGAGACAGATGTATCTCAGGTGGGGTGCTGGCCAAACTGGCACAATGTNGAGGCAGAAGGTGCAGCCTAGCACAGATTTCCAGCATACCCATCTGACTTTGGAGACAGATGTATCTCAGGTGGGGTGCTGGCCAAACTGGCACAATGTCCGACCACTCTTGCAAAAGAATTCCCTTTGAGCTGCTGGGGTGGGATGGACGGCATACCATACACTAGCCAAATCCGGCTTGTC
>BGPT01000217.1:332092-404095 GCA_003297045.1 Symbiodinium sp. clade C Y103
AGAAAAACTGAAAGTTTTTCTGAGTGACATGCTGGTGGCTGGTCGGGCCATTTTGGCTCAAGTGCTGACCTGCCACCAGCTGATCATGACTTTGATCTTTTCCACACCCACCCACCCAGTGGCTAATGTCGCTGGGTGAGGCAGAAGGTGCAGCCTAGCACAGATTTCCAGCATACCCATCTGACTTTGGAGACAGATGTATCTCAGGTGGGGTGCTGGCCAAACTGGCACAATGTCCGACCACTCTTGCAAAAGAATTCCCTTTGAGCTGCTGGGGTGGGATGGACGGCATACCATACACTAGCCAAATCCGGCTTGTCTCTTGTTTTATCTTGTTTTATCATATGTGTTGCCCTCATTTAGGGGAATACCCGCGGATCCATGCACCAAGGTGGAGTCCAACGTCTTCAAGTCACCTGGGCCCATGCAGTGCTTCGGCGGATGCATTGTATTGTGCATTACGATTGGCAAATGAGTGGACAAGCGCCAGAGCTTTGCATTGTAGGATGCATCGGAACAGTGACATTGGGATTAGGACGTATGGGGAGTCATGCCACTTCATCCTGTCATCACAATCTTGCTTCCTTTTGTTTGCTCCTCTACTGGAAGCTCCAGAGGTTCGACACTTCGGGTGATGTGGGTCCATTGTAGCTACACTCAGGAGAAAAAAAGATCCACAGAACAGACTGACCTTGGACTTGATTCAGGTCGAAAAAATCTGAATTCTGTGAGATCCTGTAAGTTTCTATAAGGTCGGATCGGCCGTACACCCTTTTGGCTGACTACTTGAGCCTGAAGCCCGACAAGCTCATCCACGTCAAATCGTGGCGAGGCTGTTCTGAGGCTGTTCTGGCTGAGGTGTCGATGAGCTGAAGCAGATCATCCAACCAGCCCTCCAGCCCCCGCCGCTGGTGATGTCCACAGATCCTTATGTGGGCTCCCTGGACTTGGGCACAGGCATTTGTAGACATAGAATAGAGATGAAGGGAGCGTGGTGGCGTGCTGGTGTGCATGGAATGGATGGAATGGATGGAATAGATGGAATGGATGGAATGGATGGAATGGATGGAATGGATGGAATGGATGGAATGGATGGAATGGATGGAATGGATGGAATGGATGGAATGGATGGTCGTTCGCGATGCTCGTGTCAAAGAGAACCTGGGGGCATTGGAGTATGACCCTCAATGAGCCACCAGTGTAGATGGCATGGAAACGTCTGGAACATGTCCATGTCCCATTTTCATCGCATTTTCATGGCAAGTCATGAGAAGTCGGTCTCTGAGGCAGCAGCGCCTTCGTTACAAGCCAGCCATCCCAAACTACCTCCGTGGTCCAGTCACTTCACAGGTCCTCTTGCTGTTTTCCTTCTTTCAGTCCTGCTCGGTTTGAGCTTGGAAAGATTTGGAAAGCTGCGTGCAGGAGGATGAGCTGGCCCCACACTCCTGTGACTCCTTTGAGGACCTTCGCCTTGGCTAGCACTCTGCTTCTCAGATGAGCCTGAAAAAGTTGAGTCATGGGGCTGAATTGATTGGCACGCCGGAGAACTGCAAGGTATTGATCCAATGTTGCAGGAGCTTGTAAAGTCTTTCCCGCTCACAACGGCTGGGACGAGCCTTGGCTGATCAGAGAGTTTCCTCTTTGAACCTTTTGCTCCCTTGAACTTGTGTGGCATGCTGTGGCATGCTGGTTTCAGAACAGGTCAGCTATTCGCCTCGTCCCTCCTGTGTCATCAGAGGGGGATGAGGCCCGAGGGCAGGTGGAACAGAATTGGCAACACATTCTTGTTTGCGCTGCCGGAGGACAATTAATATGTTCACACGATTTAGATTGAGAAGGGAATGCGGGCTTCCAAGAATGGTTGAATTTTGGCATTCATTCAGCACTTTACCAGATGGTATCAACTTTCTCGGAGCGGTCTCCAACATCCACAATGATGCAGACTGGCATGTTCTGTGCTCAGAGCGTTTGGCTCCACAAGTTGACCTGTGAGAAGGGCATGCCTGAGATGATGGCGAGCTTAGCTGAGGACGGAAACTAGCAAAGCTCTGACGGTTGGAATTGTTTTCGCCAGCAGCCAGGCAGGGTGAACACAATGAAGGACGCATAATGACAACTTGAAAACTCACAGTGTCAGACATTTGACCCGCACACAGCTGAGCTGTTCAGGTGCCTGGTTTTCATCCTGCATTGGCTGGCCTGTTCGACTATTTGCGCCTGGCTTAGCGGCTAAGCTAAACTTATCTCCTCAACTTCCATCAGCTCAGCTGCTGAGGTCAGGGCTTTCACCGCCTGCCAAGTTGATTGGTTTCTTTTGTGGGTGCGCTCCTGGAAGCAAGTGAGAGCATGTAGCAGCTTGGTGCGAGCCACACTCTGTGAACTGCACAGGTACGAAGGTTTGATCAAGGACTTTTGGGTCATTAGCCCAGGTTGAAGCGTTTCCGTTTGATGTTTGAACGTCAGCTTCACAGACCCTGCAAGAGGGTACCATTCTTCCGACTTTCATTGCAGACTGGAGGCACCAATGACGCAAGAGATGGTGGACCAGTTTCGGAATCTGGGTGGGCAGGACTTCTTTGGCCCACTTGCACCTTGAACTTTCTATGCTTGGTGCTGACAGTTGAAAAAGTTTCAACAGTAGGGAGCTCAAGCACCTCATAGCTCTGGTCTTGATTTTGGCTCCATGCAACTCCTTATGACAAGAAAAGGCACGTGGATCTCAGTACCCTTTGATGAAGACTATTTTTTCTTCTTTCCCAGCAGCCTTCCCACAAGCCAGCCCCCAGCCAGCACCCACCCCACACGCATAGCTTGGCTTCTGCCAGCCCTACCTGAGTTTGCCAACCATGGATAGATGGATGTGGCTGCAAACTTGCCAAACCTAGAAAGACTGAGATAGTCTTTGCAGCCCTTTTTAGTGCATGCCTACCGCATACATTGGAACAAGATAAACAGCCCCGCACCTTTGAGCATTTTTCAGGATTTGGCTGTTCTGCGCCATGCTTTGCCACATGGTTTCACGGTGTCCCATCACAGTCCGGAGCACTTACACATGCTCCGCTGGCCTGCCATTCGGTAGCCCCCAGCCATGGCCTTCGGTGGATTCAAAGGCTTCAACAAAGGCGGATTGAACAACTTGATCATGCTCTGCATTGCTCTGCTATTGGATCGTTTCAAACAAAGTCTGCCATTGAAACCAGCTGACCAAGAGTGGGGTAGAAAGACTGGGAAGTTGCCAGCGACTCAAGTATGTAGATATTTTACGATATTTGTATTACATTCCATTTACATCAATTTAATTCAAGTTAACATTCCCAATTATATATATATATATATTATATATATACATATCTTTAGATTCTGTTTAGCCGCTTAGCCTTTGCACTCCCGGCTTGGCACCTACGCTCTTGCATGATTCAGAGGCATGTCATTCCCTTGGGCCTGTGCAGGCTTTGGCGGCAAAGGCGCTGCCGGCAGTGGCTACTGTGAAGAGGAAACTTGCGCCTGACGTGTCGCGCCTTTAAAACTCCCTTTGCCAATCAGCTCAGTCCATCGCGACATCATGTCCATCAATGTGTAACGCTCCCAATTGGCTTCAACCAGAGTTTCAGGACCGAAGCCGGGACTGGCAATGCCCCAATCACAACTGCAGGGCTCCTCAATCTAGGGCTGGAATGCTGAAAGACCTGGGCTCGAACCCTTTGCTGGGCATGCTCCGTTGGCTGATGTGTGGCTGAGGTAGAGAGAGAAACTTCGTCAAGCGGCCGATATGCTTCAAGTGTGGAACGCCAAGGCCGATCCAGCAGGAGTCAACTTTCTCCACATCTGGAGATCTCCACAAGTTCCCAACGTTTAGACGACAATTCAGCTTCAGCCTCGTAGCAATTGCTTTCACGTCACACCCTTAGCCCAAGATTCGTAACGAGACTGCAAAGCCTTGAAGGCCAGCAGCCGATGCGCAAAGAGCGTCACAGCCACCGCCGTCCTCTGGCACCACACTGCACGGAATGGCGGCATGCTTGGGTATTGAGAATCACTTCATTCACTTCATAGGTCTTGATCGGAGCTGAAATTCACTTCATTTGCCATGTTTGTCCTGGTCCCTCAGCGCACCGTGGACGAGAATTCAGGTCAAAAGCTACAACAAGAAGGGGTCATGACCTGAACTAGGGTCAATTGCAACTGGCATTGCAACTTGTTGCAGGTTCCAACTAGGTTTTACTTGTGTTCACTTTCGCCGCTGTGGAGGTTCGGTTTCATCATGTGCACTGGGAACTCTGACATCCAGGCGACAAGTTATATGAGATATTCTATGTCACGACACCAGCTAGATGGGTTAGGTGATGCTTGATGAATGAATTGCACAGCACCAGCATCACAAGTCCCGAAGGACTTGTACTTCACAAGGGAGAACGTCAGCTCTCGCCTGTTGTGCCCTGATTGCACTCCAATTTTCTTAATCAGATGCTTGTTGGCTAGCTTCTGCAGCGAACTAGTGAATCAACGAGAGCCTTGTGCGGGTTGATCTGCAAGTGCGACACAAGGCATCCCGATATGCCTGGAGAGCGCGTGACCTTTGAAATTGGCTATGAGGGCCGTCGCATGGTTGCCAGGACCCTGCCAAATGCTGTCCAACCTCCCAGTTACGGCAACATAATTCAACATATTCAAAAGAACACTTTCCATCCACAGGAATGTGCGGCCGTTCGGAGAAGACAAGCACACTCAAGCAGTGCGAGCCTATGCTGAGCCAATCCTGACAAAAGAAGTCAAAGCACTTGCCTAACCTTCTTTTGTACCACTGCTATCGAAACTGTCGAGATCCATTTCAATCTTCGGTCCAGCCCTTGCTGGACACTTCCAACTTCGCTTCGCTTTCCGCGGGCCAAGGCCATGGTGGCCAACAGCCACAAGGCAAGATACGAGAGAGGCTTTGACGAAGAGGACAGGACAAATATTCAAGGCTATAACTTGCAAATAACCATCGTTATATAATGATATGATATTGTATGGTGAGTGTGTATGCATATATATATATATATGTATATGTATACATGCATACATGCGAGTTGCTGTGTCAAACACTTCCTGTTCATTCCATGTTTTTCTGAAGGACACTAGCAGGGACTGGCCTGGAGCCAAGACAAGCATACTGCAGCATACTTCGCTTGCGACATCTTGCGATCCAAGAAATCACTCCTGAGCTGAGGAACTGCCCGTCGTGCAATGAGCGTAATTTCTTGAAGCGCAATGTATGCTTCAAGTGCCAGACGCCAAAGCCAATTGTGGCAGGCCGAAATCGGTTCATACGTCATTCCAATAGCCGGTAAGCTGACGTAAGCTGCTCATGGCATGGTCAATTTTGAGAGTGGTCTGAACACGTCCGCACAACCTTTCCAGATCCACCTGGTGGCCCACCAATTATTCCGCGTCGAACGCCAAGAGCTAAGATTTCTGCCGTTCCAACGCTGTTTTTTTAGACCCATCTCAGGCATGGATATGGGCTCTTGTGGTTGCTGTTTGGATATTGATCGATATTGATTAAACTGATATCAATTGATTGCCTGGATGCTGGATGATTCAAAATCCATTTGATTTGCCGTGCTGTACCCCAAACTGGCCCCAGATGGCCTGACAGATCACTGCAAGAAGTTCAAAGCGCTTGGCTGAATCTGAACTGGCATAAGCCTCTCTAGTTGGAGTCCTCCTGCAAGTAACATGTGATCTATGAACCCGGCTTCTATTGTCCTTACTTGTGTATGAATGACGACGTGCCGTCACAATGTAGGCTCTCTCCTCATGCTGGTGCCCGCGCCATCCGGGAAGTGACCTGTCAGCAGAAATGAAGGTTGTGATGGATCGAGACAAATGACAGGAATCGGAATGTGCCACGCAGTTAGATTCATTAAGGTACGACAAGTTCGATGAGTGGATTTATGTGAACTGTTCAACCGCGTGCCATGCAAAAGGCATTGGCTGCCGGAAAAGGAGGGCCAAAAGAAGGAGAGGGAGAAGCAGAAGCTGCAAGTGAAGAAAGCAGCAGTCCGTTCCCAGCTCGGTGCAATGGGTACCCTAGATTCCCTAGATCAAGCGTTGAGTGAGCCTCCCACATTTTGCAAAAAAGATCGCACATTTATGATTTCAGAACAGAGGTCAGAAAAACACAAAAAGAAAGAAAAAAAGAAGCACAAGAAGAGGTGGCCGGCCGAGCATTTGCCCAGTCAAGTTTTTACAAAATTCCATCAGCCCAACATAGGCCAACTTTGGCCACGGTTTCCATTCTGTTTGGCATCCCACAGGAGAAAGAGTAGCTCTGGCAGCTCCTCCAGCAGTGCTAAGAAAAAGAAGGTCACATTGCCGTCAGCCAAAGCAGCATTTCCAGACAACCTGCTTGATGAAGTGGCCGAGTGGGTTAAGTGGGCTAATTGGGCTAAGTGGGCTAAGTGGCCCAGGGGAAGCACACTCATTGTATGATGTTGTCTGCGCAGACCAAAAAGCACAAAAGAAAAAAGCCTGGCACCTATACATATTTTTTGAATAGACTTGTGCAGCCTATGCATATTCCATCATATTTCTATTCGCGGGTGTTTGCGGAGCCTGCTGCCCTGGATGCATGAGGTCATCCAGTGGAGACTCCATCAAGAGCAGCAAGAGCAAATCAAGCAGCAGTGGTTGTGTTATGGAGGAACCTGCTCACACTGAGCCAATGCCCCAGAAGGGTACGGTCAACGCGTCAGACGGGAACTTCCGTTTGACGTCTTGTCTACAGGGTGTGCTGAGCAGAACTCGTAATGGTTCATCATATTTCATATTTCACCAACGTAGTTCGTAATATTTTACAATAACTGCCCAGACTTCATCTTTAAGAGATTCTCAGGCCGGTCAGCAACAATCCAGACATTGACAAGGTCACGGGGTCCATTCGCAACCCAGCAGTGTCCAGTGTCCGCTTGATGTGTTCTTGCAATGGGCCAAATGGTCCATGCAGAGGGTTTCGCAAGCCAAGCAGGCCAAAGCAGAGGCTTTGGAAAAGCTGCTGAAGCTCAAGCCAAGCACTGAGCTTGAAGGTGATTTGGTTCATCTCACCCCTCCTCCTGAAATCTATATAATCTGGCAAGAATCTAGTGTCAGAGGGTAACTCCGCCACAGGATGCTTGCCGTTTCGCCAAGGACGGTGGAGCCAAAGGAAGCCAGAATGAAGGAGTGGCGAGAGCTTCTCCGACAGTGGCATCCCGACAAGAACCCTCATAGAATTGAGGCTGGTTCTCTTCTGCCGATGGCTAAGCAGCTAGACTGCCGGGACACCAAAAAGAAGTGCCTAGCTCTTTGCAGTCAGTGTGAGAGTCGCAGTTTTCCAGCATTGGAAGGTGGCAACTGCAGTATTCCAGTTCTTGCAGAAGGGCAAGCCAATGCTGGATGGCCCATGACCTTGAGTGGCCTCAATCATTTGGGCCACATAGAGTCGTCAGTGAGAGTGGTGTCACCTGAAGTCTTTGAAGTCTTTATATTTTAGGCGTGCGTGAAATTATGTTAATGCAGCTGAGAGGCACCTGATGCATCACCAGCTGCTGTGGTTTTACTAGGGCACATGGTGCAACCGGCACGATATGCCCAAAAGTTTCCCCGCAGGCAATTTCGCACATTGAACATAGGCAGAGTCTTGGGGGCAACATGCTCTATGCAAGAGAGGAGTCTGACATGGAAACCTGAAAGTTATAGTATAGGAAAAAGGAACCTTTGAGGGCAGATCATATAGAATGAACTTCGATTAAGAATTAGCAAACGAAATTCAAATAGAATGAACTTCGATCAAGAATTAGCAAAACAAAAAGGTGCAAGAGGGTGAAGCCTTTGTACTTGCAGACTCCTTGAGCCAGGTCTGTTTGATTTGGACACGCAGCTGTCTGGTAGACCTGACTGCTTCAGAGCTGCAAGCGGAAAAATCGGCTCGGCTGCAGGGCAGAGTCAGACCAATCAGATCCAATCAGACCATTGCTCCTTCAAAATCCTTCAAATAGCTTCGCTGCTTCCCTACAGGACCTGTTGTGCCAATTCGGGGATCCATCCACCCTGGCCTTCAAGGATCATTTGCAGGCAGGGAAGTTCCATCTGGAGGTGAATATCACCAGGCAGAGGAGTCAATAGGAGGTTCTTACTTCCTAGCTGACTGGGTGCGCTCTTTGCTTTGAGCACTCTTACCACCTCGCTGGAATGCAAAGTGCGAGCCCTTGGGCGATGTGTTCAGCGAAAGGAGCTTGAAATGCTAGCCATCTCACAACAGAAAGGTAGGTTTGCCAGTTACCTGCCTGTGGTCCCCTTCAATGTGACCATAGAATGCCGTAGACCCCCCCATCAGCAAGAACGGCACAACATGATGGCGGCCACATTCAACTTGCTCCTGCTTGTGCTTACTCAATCTTGTACTGCGGCAGAGGGCCTGGGTGCAAGTCGGTCTTGCCAGACCTTCGGTCTAGAAATATCCTGCTAGGGACTTGTCGGAAACCAGTTGGTAATAGTTGACTCTTCAAATTCTACTGTACAATCTTCAAGAGCTTCCCTTGCTCTTGACTTCTTTTGACCCTTTATCTTGCTTTGACTGTTTTGGTCACGAAATCAAACAATGTGAAGCTGGCAGGGTGCAATCAAGACAATCATGCGGCATCAGCTGGACGGCCTGGTGATGGTTGGAAATCTCGCCAACCAGGCAAGAAAACGTCCAAACGTCAGAACACGAAGCCACCTTGAGCCACCTTTGCTAGTTTTCACCAATCTTATGCCGATTCAGGGAGTAAAACGATGCAAATGCAGAAAGTGCAAGCCAAGCGCCAGGTGGACACTGCATTCCTGGCTGAGGCATTGCAGTATGGGTTGGGCAGTTCTGGAGTTGGGGCTTGAACCGGCTTGAATCGGCTTAGATGTTTAAGCTTTCAACTTTGCCAAGCGAACATTTGTCACGATCATGCGATCATGATGGCACCTGCATGTGCAGGCATGTGCTGCTGAGAGACTTCCAACAAAGGTTATTGGAGTCCCGGTGCCCTCTATATGCTCTTCGTTGAGCTTTCTAGCGCTTGATTTTGCAGCCGTGTCATGCCCTTTCAACATTGTCAGGTATCCTTGGACTGCAACTTCCCATTTGTGCAGCAGAGCGTGGGTTTTGACACGGTGACCGTTGGAAGATGAACAGAAACCAGTTTTGGCAAAGATGTGTGCGCAACAGCCATCAACAGCTCTGCTATCAATTCGCCTTTGGGGAGGTGACCCGAACTCTGTCCGCATTCGTTGGAACCATTGGGAACTTGGTGAAGGCTTCGAGGACGGAGCTTCAGAAGTCAACCTATTTGGCAGTACTTTCCTGTCCACGGTTGCAGCTCTTCAGCAGTACCTGGGACCTTTGCTGGAGGAATATGTGGATCTTTGTGCGAACAATGGGATTCTCTGATGCATTATGAAAGATTGGCATTGCAGGTGTGGACAACAAGCACCTGCCAATACAAGGAGCTGAGGAAGTGGCTTTGCATAGCTCTGCATGGCTTTGCATGGCTTTCCGTCTCCTGATGCAAAGGTGACGCATGGTCTCATGTGGCAGTGTGGGCCATAACACCGTTGCTATGACGTGTGGTTCAAACGAGATGCGAAACGGTCATTGAGATTGGCGGATTTGGTGGCATTTCTAGTGGCAGTGCCAAGGTTCAAATCACCTTGCAGACTCATGTGCACATGGCAATGGCCTGAGATCCTGCACAGACATGTTTTGCCATGTCACATCAAGAGTTGGCTCATGTCGTTTGAAAGTGCGGTTTTGTGGCTAGACTACGCCAAGCCGCCGAGTCGAGGTCCTGATGTCTGGAAGTCAGTTGCTGGGACAATATTTGGCCAAAATTGTGCAGCCAACTCCTCAGAACATTTAGAAAGCGATTGAGTATGCAATTGAGAAACAAGGGGAAGCTGAATTTGAAATGGCTGCAGTTGACACTAATCACTGTAGCATGCCGACTTGCAGTGAAGCAGCGTAGGTGCCTCTGCGATTTGATCGTCCAGCGGCATGAAGCAGGCGCAACTGAGGGACTTGGACAGTGTTGACTCATACTCAGTGTTGACCATGACTGTGATCAAAGGCAAAGGATGTAAAGCCCGCTGTTCTGAGAAGCTGCTGTAAAGCTCCTCCCAGGCCAAGATCATGGCATCATCATGCTTCCAGTGGGGTACTGGGCCTAGCAAAGTCGCAGTGGTCGTCATAGGTACTATTCACACGAACAAGTCCCAATACCAGAATGAGTTGTTCCACTTTCCGGCTATTGTGCTTAAGAGACAGCATTTTGGCCTGGCTGCAGCTGCAGACCGATGAGGTTCGTGAACGATATCTTGGAGCTTCGTGTTCTTTTCTCTGAGTTGATGGAGGTCATGTCCAGGAATCATTACGAACAGAGCCACATCCCAAGTGCTATGAAAGATACAGGTACATTTCATATCATTACATTTCATTCCGGTGCGATGTGGCAAATGAATTCTTTGAGACAAACCAAGGTTGGGATTCAATCCCAAGCATTGCCTCCAAATTGAAGCCAAGCACAGTCGAAGCCTTGGAGCAGCATTCGGCTGTGGGCACAGGGAATAGGATGTGTTGGCTGTGTCACAAGGCAGCCCTATTTGAAGTCATCCCACGAGACGTGCAGTATGAGATGTGCTTCGGTGGCCGAGAGAGGCCCACCTTGGATTGGACGCTTCATGTGCCGTGGTTGTTTTGACCGTAGCTCCTGAAAGCAAAGTGCATCACAGGTACATGAACAAGGTGGACTTCTCTACGATCTCGACGGATCGACTTCTGCTTCGTTTCGTTCGATGCTTTTTTGCACTTTGCCGGCCATTTTCCATTGTGCTTCATTCTGGCCGGTCACGCTCAGGTCGAAATTGAGTTGCACCGTCGGAGGCAATTAGGTATTATCAAGGAGGACCACCCATGGTTAGCAGCTGATGCTTAGGCCAATACATTTCTGGAATTCTGCTTCCCACTCATCAGAATAATTGTCAGTCCACTTTCCCATACTTTTCCCATACTCATGTGAGTCACTAAGTCACTAGTGGTCAGTTAGTCAGTTGGATTGATATCTGAGCATTGCATTGCTTTATCACCACCCGACTCCGCCTGACCACAGCATTGCGGCTCGAGACACGTGACATGGAAGAGCGGCCTGCCATGTAGCACGATGCCTGCAGCAAACAATGCCTGCCCCTTAGGGACGCAGTTCTCACTTTATGCGATCTTGATGCAGCTGTCTGAGTTTTTTGTTGACCGCATGTCACTAGGGTCACCAAAGCTGAGGAAGATGAACCGCTCTTGGCCAACAAGTCGCATTGCTTTGACTGCTCCAAAGTGGCAGTAGATCACTTGGACGAGTCAGTACCTTAAAGAGCCTTAATAGCCTTAATATGCCTTAATGCTTTACCTTAATGAGCCATAATGTGTTGAATGCTTTGCAGCATTTGGCTATACCTGGCTGCCTGAAGCCGTGTTGATATCTCGAAGTGACCAGCTGTTGTTTTTACCCCCGGCCAGGGCCCGGTCATCCCTGAGGTGCACATCTGATGTCACGGTCAAAGTGTCTGAGCAGTTTGCCTTGCACTGGCTCAAGGTGAGGAAAACTGTGGCAAGGCTAAGTAATGAGACTTGACAAGCACCCAGCCATTAAAACATAATTCAACCGCTTCAAACCATTTAAAACACATTGAAACCAATGGCTTTTGCTTGGCAGAGTTCCATGACCTGCAGGATGAGGCCGATGATGATGAAGTGGTCAGGGTGATGACGCAGCTTCTCACAGCCCGGCCGGAGCTGGAGGCACCACTGCTCCTTGGAAGCAATGGTGGATTCACTCGATTTCATTGAAAATGTTTGAACATCATTTTAGAAAAGTTCCCATCTTTTACCACATCTTTTCCCAGTGGGTGACTCCTAGAGCTGAACAAAAGTGATCAAAAAGGTGTCCAGTGTAGAATCCTTCTGATGGGAGCTCTGGTTTTTGCAATAGGATCCCATAGGCAAAAGCCAAATGTCTTCTCCATTTTTGCCCTGAGTCGGGCAGTTTGTACGTTCCCACCTTTCCCTTCGCTCTAGTTACTCTAGCTCTGAATGACATGAAATATGCAAAGAATGTCTTCGCATGATACATGTGGGATCCAGTACCCCATAGCCTGGTGGACCCAAGGCTGACTGCAATTAGTGCCTCTCAAGTGTTCAAGAGATCTACACAGCGAACGTCTACGTGGCCAAGCTTTGAGTCAAAAACAATCGTGGATGAGGTGGGGGTTTGGCCAACCCACTTGGGGTTTGGCGGGGCTTGGCCATGAGTTGATCGCAATTGATTGTGGGAATCACCAATTGCACCGCTGCTTGCAGGAGTTGGAGGAATATATCTCAGAGTTGCCAAGGCTAATGGTGGTTCAATGTCGCAAGCGAGCACTTGATTGTGTAAAAGGATGAAGCATGATGAACCTGCATCGCTTCTTTGGCAGCGTTCAAGGCTGCGACTTGCCACCTCTCGCTACTTTGTGGGCGAGGAAGAGCAGAAGTTAGACGTTGAGGCGCTTTCAGGGCAGAGCAACTTCTCACCCTGCCAGCCAAGACATGCATCCGCGCATTTTCGTCAGGTAACCCGTTCAGGGCCACTTCATGCAGAGTACAGATCTCAGAGTTTTTGCCGAAAGAAAGCCTGATGTGATGTGCTTGAGCAGGTCTCATCATCCTTGGTCATTTGTTCTTTGTGTACTTGCCTTAAGGTCAAGGGTTGTGCTTCATACCAACGACTTGTCTGCAAAGGCCGGGTCGACTGAAAACTTGAAAGTATCTACTGGACCCTGTGCTGGTTCTCCACACCCTGCGCCCTATGTTCATCCTGAAGAGATTTGGGACACATGCAAGACTGGTTCTGCTGGTAGCTCTTGCTTATTGCGAGGCCAATGTAAATTATGTCGAACAACGGAAGATGCAGCGACCTGAGTGGGAGATCACTCAATCGGATCTGAGGAAGGACTTGATTTATGTGACAAGATGGGGTTAGTTAATTGACGGTTTGCAGTCATTAACAGTTAACAGCCCTTTTCCATCCTTTTCCCATGCCAGGTTGGTTTTTAAACCCGGCGCGGATTCCGTCACTGTGAGCATTGATCTGATAGCCGATTGCCCAGAAGACATCAGTTTGAGTTGCATTTTTGCTATATGTTCTTTTATTTTTGGCTTCGTTTCATTGGGTGTGGAGTTGCTGAACGTCAAACCTTGTCATTCTGGCACTCAGAGGGTTTTGGCCTTGAGGCCAGTGACGAGTGGTCTCCAACTCTAGAGTTCGAGGCGGGACATGAAATCAATCGCGATCATGGCGATCATGCCCTTGCACAGCTAGTGCGTCGGAACTCCAAGAGAAACATGACACCCATCTACCAAAGTCGTGTCGAAATCTCAAATTTCTTGAATTTAGGTAGGGTTGCGGGCCAAATTCCATCTGTGCAGATGTGGGACTTGTTCCGTACCCATCCGTACCTCGTTTTGACGTCGTTTTGGACCTTGTTCTTTTTTTTCTCCAATTTATAAGAACCCATTTGGAAGCATACCAACTGGGAAAACGGGTGTAGCCGATGATAGTAGAGAGGAAAAGAAGAAAGACCATGGAAGATATGAATGCGGATTCAAGACGTAGAAGGATACCGAAGAGAATGATTGAAATCGAATGATGAGTTGATTACATCATATTACATCAAACGTGCAGGTCATTCTTGACCCGTCCACCACTTCCAATGCTGAACTGGATGCGTATGGAAGATCGGCACGAGTGAAGATAGACGACAAGGACTCCTGGAACAAGGGCTAAGTGCCCACTTTTCACTCAGTTTCGACTTCCTTCTTAAGTTGCTGTTGTGTGCTAAATGTCGAATCCCAGTTTGCAAAGGACGCTTTTCCCTCTAACGTTGTCGATGTGCGGAAGCTTGCGAAGAGTTTGTCCTGGGAGCACTTGAGGCAAGGAATCGGAATTCTTCTTCTCCGGTTTGGCCGACTCCAATGATTTCCAACATGTGTTTAGAAGCCAGGCAAGCACTTGAAAACGCCCCACTGTTGATTCTGATGGGCGAGTACTTAAAGCTCAACTTTCGCAATGACATCGTTCGCAGAGGTGCGCTATTTCTGTTTTTGCCTTACGTGTGCCTTGTGAAAGCGGAAGCTGTTGAGGTACGATTAAGATGTTGATGGCTGCAGAGTGCCATCACTTGTATGGAATTTTGAGGCCAGTGACGGTGTCGTGATATCGTTGTGGCAGACAGATGAGCCACGTTGATCACATCTCCAACGGGGAATCGGTCATTGTCTCGTCACTCAAAATGGTTTGCAACAAAGGCTCTTTCTGAGTGTATTGCTCGTCGACAAAGTCTTCAAGAGCGAGGAAGAGCTTTCTCACGATCCCCCGCAGTCAGTTGCAGAGTTTCTGCATAGCCGCTGGTTCCTTAGAGTCTTGCAGACAGCTCCTTCAGCATTGCAGCGCAAGAATCCTTTGGGACTGCAGGTGATGAAGGTCATGCAGAATCATGTAGATGATTGTGACGTTTGAAGCTGTCCATGCTTGGAGCGGTTCGTTTCTTTCTTGCGATTGGAGGTCCTGGAATGCTGGTGGCAGTGATGTGTGGCATGCTGCTGCCTTTTGCACTCCTCCACTACCTTGACTACATCTCCCTGACATGGAGAGTGGGCAAAAGCCTCAGATGATTGACGATTTTCTGAAGATGCCATTGGAAGATGCATTGAGATCCATTGAGCATGTTCCAAATGTTCCAAGGCGGAGCATCGCGAGCGCAATTGCTTTCTGCGCTTGTGCGAAGGCTTTTACACTATGATGTGTCCTCCAGGACTCCAAAGTTGTGCCGCATCCATTCTGCCTACAAAAATCAAGATATGATAAGTAGCTAAGCTGTAGTTGATGTCACTGTCACCACCCAGGGATTAACGTAGACCTCAAAATGAACGAACTCATTCATTTTCCTCTAAACCCAAGAGCTGTTGAGGGTATCGAACTTCATTGGTGGCGCTGTTTCTGGGAAGAGTGCGCAATCGTGGATACTGTTGCTTCAAAGTCTGTGCAAGGATAGACATCAAGCAAGGTGCAGAGATTATGGCCATGACAAAGGACCGAAAATGAGTCAGCTCGAAACCAGCAGTGGCTTACAGGGGCAGGTCACAGGTTTGGATTCCACGACCAGAGCCATCAGATTTGCGAGAGGACGTCGAAGATATTGTGCAGAATGGTTATATGGGAGTCCTGGAAATCATCTCCCATCTACAAAATCTCGGAACTGTCCAATCCTCAGCGAACGACAAGGTGAAAACAGGGAGAAATCAATCATGGAAGAACCTGGAAGAACCTATCACGAGGAACAGTTGAATTCAGCTAAGGTCTTAGCGTACCAGATCATTTCCCGGCTGATTCTCCAAGAGCCCATCAGCCCATGGAGCATCGCTCCACTCGTAGTACATCCCATACTCCTGGCTCTTTTTGCCATTTGCCGACGCTCGGCTGACCTGAGCCGCCTGAGCCCCCTTGCATTTGCACCATATGAGGAACCGACAAAATTAGCGGAGGGCTAAAGTAGTAGGGAGTGGACTTGGGATGTTCAAACTGATAGGGGACCACCCACTTACCGATGGAAAGGGGTTCGTTTTGGAACGCGTTATAATACTTATTTTGGAACGCGGGTTTAGTACTCATTTTGGAACGCGAAATCTATAGCTCTTCTTGTCTCAAGTTCAACAACAGATAAACCCTAAAGGTGTCGTGGCTCTTCTTATCTGAAGTGCAACAAGAGATAAACCCTAAAGGTGGCGTGGCTCTTATCTGAAGTGCAGCAAGAGATAAACCCTAAAGGTGTTCCAAATGTGAGTTGGATCTGATCTGAGTTCCGAAATGATCCTTATCGGTGGTGTCTCTCTTGTGTTCTGAAATGATCCTTATCCGGTGTTCTGAAATGATCCGGGTCCCACCGGGGGCCCTATTTTCACAGATAGCATGGAAGTACAAACCTTCACAACCAATAATAGGGGGAGAGAAATAGGGACCACCCACTTTGGCCATGTCCATTGCAGGTAGTAAGTAACATTTGTCCGCCACTCATATGCTGAGACCTGCGAATACCTTGGACATCTTGGGACAAACTTGGCCATGATTTGGATAGGGCGGGTAGGGATCTGCTCACAATATTTCACAATCATATTTGATTTTCTGTCCCTGTAGCTTCTGACTGTTTGATTTGTTTGGAGAGGGTTATTGTCAAGGTCGCAGAACTACAATTCACGTTCAGCAAGCCGAAAATGCTGAACGAGCTTCCTTGGTCAGTCAGATGCAGAGTGCCAGCTGCCAAGATTTGTCACGAGGATGTCACGTTGATGAGATGTTTATTCTCATGGTGTGATGCATGTCCCTACAAGCCCTACAACTCACACGTCACAGGTCACACTGAACAACACCATCATTCGGAACCTTGGTGGAGTGGCGAAAGCCATTGACCAGTTCGAGAAGGGGATCGCAGCCTTCAATGGCTCGTTGATAAACACTCTTCAAGTCATGAAGAATAACATGTACTTCGCCAATTGGATGGGGCTCATGATGCTGGCAGCGCGGGTGCCTCAGACATGCCAACATGCCACATCCTAGTGCCATGGCCCGGCCGGTTCTGTTGGATCTTTTAGATCTGTTGGTCGGGTCGTCAGGGTCGTCAGGGTCCAATTGATTAAGGTACACGCTCGTCGGCGGGCTTGAGGTCGTAGACGGAAAGATGAGGCCAGAAAATTGCATCAGAATCAACCAGGATGATCCAAGATGTCGGAAGTGGATGGAAGTGGCTGTGCGCAGGTGATCCCAAAGTATCCCAAGTTGTTCCATTCCCGCACAGGATGGGCATCTTCCTGGCAGACATCACCTTGTTTACGCAAATCAATGTGACATGGAGTTTGATTTGCAGCCACATCCTCGGGACAAGAGTGCAATACCTTGCAATGGGCATACTAGACAGGACATGACACTGGGCATAAGTTGCAGTAAGAAGCAGGGCTGTTGTCATCTGAGGTAAGAGTGTTGAGATAAACAGCATTTTGCCCGGGCTCGAGCGCGTTGGGGACCTCGGGATTTTGTTGCTCAGCACATTGAAGCCTTCGAGGGAAGGGGACGCCAGCATGCTGATGTGGGCAACTATTGGAAAATCGTTGCAGGTCGTCATCCTCATGAATCTTCCCACCGATCTTCCTGATCGCCGAAAGCTGTTGAGGCATCTCATCACTGAATAGACATGCGCGTTACACCGTTGCGGGATGCTACGGGCTTGACAGGATTGATGGAGGTTTTCTGCCTAGCAATCGGCCAGGCACTTGATTTCCGCATCAAAGGGGATGCGGAGCATTATGGAGGAGAAAAGTGATACCTCAAAGCTGAAATTGGACGATATGCCCCTGTTCCTCAAGGCTGGAAGCTTTGCCCATGCTTCACGTGCCACGAACCAGTCATGCGTTTCCCGGGAATGCACCTGCAGAAATATGCAATCAAAAGCTCAAGACACAACAAAATGCTTCAGATTTCTGAGCACGAACCTGCTGAAACGTTCACATTCAAGCGCATGGATGCACATGGTGATACTTGTAGCAGGCACAAACCTATAAAACTTATGTACGCCCGGAAAACCATACTATGGAGAAAGTTGCACGACCGTATACAAAACAACGCCATGGGTAAAACAAAAATACACAAAATCACATGTAAATGTTGGTTCCCCGGCAGCTTATACAGCTTACACACACAGATATTTTTACATGTAGGATATGTATGGCGATTATATCCGCCCGCATATACGAGCGCGTTGACCTTTCAGAGTCTCCTGACAAATAGTCTTTCTTCATCATTTTGTTTCTTGCAACTAGTGCAGGATTGGTAGAATCCTTTGAGCATCTTTGAGAAGACTTGGGTGCAGAAGTTGATAAGGGGCCTAGGGCCTATTTGAGGAGGAAGTTTTGCACAATGGAAACAAGGCTCTAAGTCGTCCCTGTTATGATGCTTGGGCATGGGGCCAGGGACCGCTCATTGAGTTCTCCGTCAAGTCGCAACAGGGTGAGTTCTACATCCGCAAGGCTCATACACTTACCCGATCTTACCCGGTTTATCACTTTGGTTTGAATCTGGGCTTTGGTTCTGTTGGGCCAGCTGTGAGGCCAACTGTTGGGCCAGAATCCGAGATTCGATGAGATTCCATTTCGCCAAGCCAGGTTGCCCTTCAACTGAAGGGAGAATTGTACATACATCAAGGGGAGTCAACAGCTCAGAGTGTTTGGTTCTTTTAGCACTATGTCCACCTCCAATGCAGTCAATGCACCACAACTTGCACAACACACACACACACATAGACCAGGTTCATTGCGCTCGTGGGTCTGCATGGCCACGGGAAATCTTCGATTTTGAAGATGTTCGGTGGTGAGCTTTTACCTGGAGAAGGAGTGCAGAAAGAACTGCCCAGTCTAGGGGGTATTGGCCATTTGTCTCTCATTGATTCGCAGTCGTTGGTATTTAGAGTTCAACGTGACACTTCCGTCCGCTGTTCTAGAGGGCACATCTGCAGGAATTGGATTCAAGTGTATTCAATGTCTTGTTCTTGGATGGCGCGCAGGAAACTTGCCTGGTTTCTTCGTTCCACCACACCTTCGGGCACTGAAGCTCAATCGCCGAAGCTGCAAACCTCGGTTGAATTGTTTGCTGGGGACTTTACTCACTTGACCGAGGTGTTGCATGTGGGAACTGAGCCTGGTTTGTTTCACGGCACGCTTTATGATAATTTGATCTTTGGCGTCGCTGATGGAGGCAAGGCATGTTTTATTTTGGTGGTCCAGCGGCTTTAACATCCTTGCACACTCAGATGATCAACTATGGCTCTAGGCTACTTATAAGAAGCTTGAACAAAAGGCTTACTCATGCAGTTGCAACCAAAACACAAACGGCTCTGAAGCTTGTTGCTTTTGGGAGCCAGCGTGGAAGGTGTGCATAGCGTGGATGCAGATCTGGAACGTGCTCGGACCTCACGTATCCTAGCAGCCGGTGCAGTATATTCAGATTACACGTATCCTTCAAATAGGCCAGGCTGTTTCAAAGCACCCCTCGAGGTGAAGCACATTTGCCAACTTCTCACACTCCCACAGGAATTGGGGACAACTTGTGGGCAATTTGTGGACGTGTCTCTGTGAGATTACTAGACTGTTGTCAGCTGTGTGGCTGTGGCTGTTTGGACTCTCTCTTGACAGGAGATTCTTGCCTTGCTGGATGTGCCAGACAAGCTGTGTTGGGACCAGGCAGGAGGTAAAGGAGAGCACTTGAAAGCTGCCACATTTGCCACATGACGCTTTTGGGGAATGCTAGAGCTGCTAGGTCTTGTCTCATACCCAGCAAGCCAAGCTTGGTCTTGCGAGGGCGTTAGTTGCACAACCCTTAGCTTGCCCCGTAGGCTGATGTAGGCTGCATTCTACCAATATCTACCAATCAAATCGAATCAAGCTCCAGCAGTGTTCGCTGTTCTGAGGCCAATCCTGATGTTCTTCTGCTGCACAAACCTGCCATGCCGTACGACGTGCTAGCCTTGGTGAACATGGTCTCAGGGTGGGCAATAACAATACAGACAAGGCAGGCAGGACAGCACATAACCGCACTATGTCTATATTATACACAGACATATATAGGAACACTTCAGCGACAGGCGAGGTGTTCTTTTGGGCATTTTTTCAAGGACAAAACCTCTCACATGGTGCTGGAAGTCATCAAGAGCCACGTCAAAAGCCGTGGTGTTGGATACACTACCAAGTCTTCCTGCAGGCTGGCAAAACTCAGACTGATACTGCCAGAAACTGTTGTCATTCTTTCATTCTTTGCAAGAAATTTGACAGCCTAAGCTCCCTTGATTTTTCAACAGCGAGGTCTCCGCGCACCTGCATCTTTACAAGTGCGAGACTTGGTGTTGGTATGGTGTTGGCCTGTCTTTGTGTATTCGTGATCTCTCAACTACGGCGGTCCATTGCGCCACCACAGGTTCCAAGCGATACGGCTTGCAACTGGCTGACCGAATATACTTGATTGGTCCAACTGGCCTTATTCAAGAGGCCCAGACGTTTTTGTTGCAGTTGTGTGCGAATGGACGGCAATTGAATTTGTCCAGCATCAGAGCACACTGTGCACAATACAACTCCCTTCTATTTAATTGGGCAAAACGGTCAACCAGGATAAAATCTGCTAAACCATTGGATTTTGGGCTATCCTACTTGTAGACAAACAGTAAGGTCCCCCTTGTTCCACTGCAGTCAGTGGGCCCTTGCAGGTCCAAGCTGACGAAGTCACTGAGGGCATGCTGGCCTAGCGGTTGAGCATTCCCTGGCTAAGGATCTCTGTGTCACAACCATCCCACAGAATGAATGTGGCAAAGCTTTATGGCAGTTGGGGGCACGACCACGCTCAACATTTTATGGGACTACCTAATACTATATGAGACTATGTATAAGACGATATCTGAGACTATATACAAGACTATCAAATATATAAGACTATAGATGCTAGACTCTGGAGGTGGATTATTGAAAAAGATCAGCCTTTAAAGTGGATGATGAAAGTTGTGCCCTCCCTCGAGCAGGTGACATGTTCCCGCACAGGCGCTCAGCATTGCTCAAAGTAGCCAGTCAGAGCCTGTTTCCCCAAAGCTTCACTCGAGGAAAAAGGCACTGCCAAGGAGACCTAGGAGCTGATCCCACTAGTTCAAAGATGTTCAAAGTTCAAAGCTGTTCAAACGATCCACTGGATGTTCAGAGAACATCAGTCACAGGAAGGCACGAAGAAAGCTTCTGCTGGATTTGGGATACCCATTGCCCAGGACTTCTTCAACGGGACTTGCTACCCGATGACATATCAGGTCTCTTCGACTCCTGTTCAGATGCATCATTTGCAAGACAAACCCAAATCTCATATCTTGATGACGACAGGCTCGGTCAGCTATCCCAACCAACTTTGATTGCGACCCTCGGCATTCATAAGCTATCGGGAAGGGCTCAATAGAGGTGTAGCTGACTCTGCCAGAGAGCGCAGGGACAGTAAAACTGTGACCCACTACCGCATCATCATCAACGTAACTGCAAGGAGCCCCAAAAGGTCCCAGATGAGAATGTTTGGTGAGCTGGAGTATCAAAACTGCTGCGGCCAAACAGAGGTTCCCTCCATGCACATGCACCTGAGGATCTCGCATACACTTTGGGCTGGTCAGCTGTCATCCCGCCATGAATTGTGGGACAAGCTGCACCACGAAACATCCTATGGATTTTCTATGGCATAGGCCCTATGGTGAGGTCCATTGGTTGATGGTCCAATGGCATCCGATGGCCGATGGCAGGGTATCATGATCCAACTGGAGAAGCCTGGGCTGTTGGTTCATGCTACCAAGCTGGAGCCCAGGGCTTGGACTTCGGAGATCGTTGGCTCGGAGATGCCACGCGATCAACGCGCTCTCACAAAGCTCTAGCCTTTCTCCTGTGGCCTCGGGTCACGTAATCTACATATAACTTACATATAGCTACACGGTCTACACGGTCTACAGGGTATGCGTATTTTGCCCGAAGAGCATAATTCCTTCCACTACCTGCGGTACACAATAGCAATAAGGGTATTAGCCTGTCTCTTTGTCATTGGCTCACTCTGTGAATGTTCTCCAAATATCTCATCGCATGAACTTTCACCTCCGTGAGACGCAGCAGTCGAGTCAGGAAGGTGTGAAACTGGTTCTGTGAAACTCAATTTTGATTCTTTTTGCACATGAATTCAATGACTGAATCAAGAGCAATGGTAGGTCAAATGAATCAATGCAATGGAATGAAAGGTGAATGATGTGACATGGAATGGATGGGTGAAGCGCTGCAAGACATGGATATGTGAGCAAGGAAACGCTTACAGGTTTGAGTTCAAATTCACGTGTCATTCAGTGAATCAAATAAAAATCCGGCTTACCCAGATGAAAGCCTAGGTGCGATGTCAATGAGTGCCGTCCTTACAGATGCACACGTTTAGAGATTCGAAGAGGTGGGTTTTGTTGCAGGAGATTTGCAGCAGCATTTTTTTCTGCTGAGCCAAGGTGGCGTGTTCGCGGGCTTCCCCTGACTTGCTTGCTCCGCACCGAATACGACGAAGAGAGTCAGGACAGGCTATGCCGGAAAAGTGCCAGAATTTGTGGCTTTGCCTCACCAGAGACAAGAAACGAGAAGACAAAGAGTCTTGCAGCAGCTCCTTCACAGGAGAATCGCATCCTTCCGGCATACGTGCATTTGCTGAAGCAGCGAACTGTCCGGCCCTTCGCCTCAAAATTGTTTGAAGCTTTGCCAATGGTGCTGTATTCTAGGTTAAAAGACCGTTCAGCGATCTTCCACCTCCCAAAGACAGGCCGCGCGCGTTAGTGATCAGCAGCCACTCTCCTTGACTTGAGCTGGTCACAGCTGGTCAAGCTGGTCAGGATCATTCAGACTCTGGGGCCGGTGCACCTGGCGCACTTTGCTTCTACAGACAGCCGCCACCTCTGAGATTGCTAGCTCTGTGCGGTGGAAGGTACAGTTCTCCGGCGTTCTGGCGTCTTTGTCAAGGACTGCGGACAACAAGATGAAACCAATCTCCTTCACATGCTGTCAAGGCAAGTCTTGAAAAGTGTACCCGTAGCCGGCCACTTCCTGACATGGCAAACGAGTAGGACGACCTGGTACATGCTCAATCAGCCTTTGCAGGACTGGGTTCAGTAAGAATTCTGCATCAACTGCGGATTTAGATCTTATGATGTTGGAAGTGCTAGGACCCAACTGATTCCTTGCGAGAGACTGCGTATCTCTGTGGCGAGTTGCAATCCACAATGGCCCTAGCCAAGGCTTTGGCCCGCCACTGTCACCGAAAGTGTGCCACTGCATGCTCAAGTATGTTGCTGTCTGACATGTAGCGGTCATTGTGTATTTGCACCTGATCTACAATATCCATATACTACCAATCATTGTATAACTATGTTACATTGTCAAAATACATATATACGCGAATATTGTTCATCGATTATATTCTTCTCATGCCCAAAAGACTTCAGCGCCGAAGACGTGCTGAACACACCAACTCATACGAATGCTTCGAAAGGCAGAGTCAACACTCTATGCAGTCAACAGCTTGCTGCAAAATGCAGCACGGGCCTCATTGAAGTCGGTCGAAGTCAATTGAAGTTTATTGGACGAGGTAAAAGCCAAACTTCGAAGTAGCATTCATGCTCTCAGAGCGAATCTTGGATTCTGCTTTGTCCTCATCAGTTGTACACCTACATGTTTGCCCAGGGCCTTCGGGTCAAACAGAAATGAGGAAGGCAGTAGAACATTGAGAAAGATAAAGCCACTACCTGCAGCCCTATATCCTAGGAACATCTAAGAAGGAACATTGGGTTTGATCATGTTTCTGAAACAAGAGAAAGACCTATTCTGACAGTTGAGCATATGCCAGTGCCAGCAGTCAGATCCTGTCATGCACATTTGATTTTGAACAAGACCCATTCCTAGCAACGAGCCATTTGGGCCCCGCGTTGCGTTGCTGAGAAATGCCGTCCCAGTTAGAAGAGGAGGCTGATGTTGTGATCGGACAACTTTCACAGGAGGCCGCTTCCCTGGAGATTGCGACCAAAGTCTGCGGCAAGGGCTTCTGTGTCGTTGCTCCAGGCTTCGAGGACTCCGTGCTGCGGCAAGCTCTTGAGGAGATCACAACCTTTGCCAAGACCAATCGATGGCAGCAGGCCAACACAGTGATTCAGGATGGCCTACTAGGAACAGAGGGTTCAGCCTTCATCGCAGAATTAGAGTCACCAGAGAAAGACCATATTTCCCGAGAAGATGGAGAAACCTTGATGGAGCTTGACACTGCCATGACTCACCTGGGCTTTCACATCCAACCATACTTGGGTAGCTTTGGAGTTGAAGTGACCCATAGAGGACGTGCCCTGATCCATCAGGCAGGGGAGCCAGGAGAGGAACGAGTTCCTCTGAACGACAAGGAGGTCGTGAGATGGCTGTCTCAGTTCTTGAGGCACAAGGTCATGATCATCATTTTCCTTGGTCCTAGCAGTGGGACCCTAGAGATGAAACCCTACAACACCGATGATGCAGAGACCTACGAGATTCAGACGTACCCAGGAACATTAGTGGTGTTACGCCCCGACATCCTTTCACACAAGCATTTCTCGAATGGACGCTCCCTGGCCATGAGCTCCTTTTTCTTGCAGGGGGATCGGAAACCAAAAAGAACAAAGAGATCGGACAAAATGGTTCCAGCAGCCAAGGAGCTGGATGACTGGACCGTAAATCGACTTCGGGAGCTGAAGGAGAAAAACCTCAACTCCCAGTTTTGGGACCCGGACATCCCCCGCGAATGGCAAAGTGCCATGAATCACATGTTTCACAAGGGCCAGATGATTGCTGTAAAGGGCGAGGCCTGCAAGGTGCCAGCCACCGAATCCCCTGATGCCTTCTGCATGGCCACTGCCTTTGCCCCGGACTACCCACAAGATGTGCCTCGGATCAGGTGGGACCACGAGGAGGTCTATGATCCCGATCCAGAAAGTTGGAGACATTTCAAATCCTACTGCAAACATGGCAGCTTTATGGATGGCGTTGAGCTGTTCGACTGCAAGATGTTTAGCATGTCCCCGAACGAGGCGGGTGAGAGATGAAGACAGAGAGCACAGGTTGAAGTCTATAACAGGAAGGGGGATTACTTTCGACACAGAGTAGTGTTTCAAGCATGTTCTAAATGTGTATATATATATATATATATCTCTCTCTAAATGTTGAGTGGCCTTGAGGGGGTGTGTACAATATTTGGCTAAGAGCGCAAGTTTCGCTTGTTTTGCAGGCAATGTCGACAAACAAAAGAAAAAAACGTAATTAAGACAGGGGAGCTATGATGGCAAAGGAGCGGCCCGTGAGCGCTTAAAAGGTACAAAAGGTGTTATTGTGTATGATGTGTAAAGCTGCCCGTGGCAACATGTAGTGAAGACGGGAAGGAGGAAAGAAACCGAGTCAATAAAGCAAGAATCAATGGAAGAATTATAAGAGGAAGAGAAAAAGGACCAAAGACGTCACATAAGGAAGCAGCAAAGAAACAAACTGAAGAACAGTAAGTGTGAGCAGGGGACAACCTCACAAGCAAGGCCCCCCCATTTCACCCCATGTGCCATAATCCAGAATACAGTGGATCAGAATATTGAGCAACAAAAAAGTTGCATGACAAATCGATGAGAAGACGACATGTTAAATAGCGTGGTATAAAGATGCTAGCTTCGCCACAGTCCCCTGAGTATCATCACCAGTCTAGTTGCTCTTTTACATCGCCTTGTGATTAGTAATGCTATTCCCGCCATGTCCATCTTCCAATAGTCCCATGATACACCCGTTGATTCCTCCAAAATGTTTGATCATTGCTTTCCTCTGCAATTGGATCTGCTGCGCAAGGCAAAGTCCATGGACCCGCACCAGAGGTTGATCTTGGAAGTGGGCTACGAAGCTCTGTACAACATGGGCATGCGAAAGAACACCTTGGTGAACACAACCTGCGGTGTCTATGTTGGCTGTGGCAACGTTGAGTGGTCCATGATGCCGCGAGAATTGGATCAGGGTGCCTTTGCAGCCACTGGAGGAGCTTTGTCGATTAGTTCTGGTCGATTCTCCTTCACCCTGGGCTTGAAAGGGCCTAGCATGACCATAGATACAGACGCCTCCTCTGGCGCCACATCGATTTATCTTGGAGCCGAAGCTGTTCAAAGGAAGGGCCGTGCCACCCCGAATGAGTTCTCCGTGGCCATTGCTGCACACCTTTTGCTCGCAGCAGTGTGGTGGCCGACACATTGCGCCTCTGGCTGGCTGTGCGCAAAAGGAAGATGTTTGACCTTTGATTCATCTGCCAGTGGCTATGTGCGTGGTGATGGTGTTGCAGCTGTGACCTTGAAGGCCTCAAGCCAGCTGGTGGATGGCAAGTATGTCACCAGTGAGGAGGAGCCACTTGGGTCCATTGCTGGTGCCATGATGAACAACAACGGGAAGGGTGCAAGCTTATCAGCACCTCATGGTCCAGCAGAGCAAGAGGTGGTTGCGGAGGCACTTCAAAATGCCAGCATTGTGCCCGCAGACGTCGATGCTGTGGAGGCCTATGGGGCAGGGGCATTTTTGCCAGATGCCATTGAGGTGGGTTCCATGGTGAGGGCGCACCGCAGCGAAGATGCAAAGGACCCACCACTGCTGATGACCTCTGTCAAGAGTAGCGTGGGGAATCAGATAGAAACCTCTGGAATCATCTCCTTCATGAGAGTGATCAGCGCAATCCGATTTGGATACGCAACACCAAACCTGCACCTGCGGCAGGCCAACCCTCATTGCGACCTTGAGAACCAGCCCGTCAACATCGCGACGGAACTCATGGAGTACCAGAAGCAAAGTGCTTTTGTCGGAGTCATGTCCCGTGGCTTTGGTGGCTCAAACATCTACACCATTGCTTGGGGTGCCATGCGTGACAAGAATGCTCAGCAGGTGGTTATCTCTGCTAGGGACAGCATCATGTACTGGCCCGGTGGGGGTGGGGCCTTGGCGACTGAGCAGATGCCCAACCATGCTTACATGATCGTTGGCTCCTGGTCTCAGTGGCAGGAAGCAGAGGCTATGGAGCCTGAAGGGGACAGTACTTACACCTACATCGTGGTGCTGGGCGAGTCAAGGTTTGAGCAGTTTCAGATCTGGCTTGATGGAGATCCCACACGGGTGTTGCACCCTGGTCATGCCAAGGGTTTCAAGGACACTACGGTGTTTGGACCCGGTGCCATGGGCCACGGTTGCAATTGGGTGATTGATGGCAGGCAGGAGCTTCCAGCCGTCAAAGTTCCCAAGGAGCTGGGGGATGAAAGTCTGCTGCCCAAGATGGCTACAGCCATCAAGATGACCGAAGAAAAGTCCGGCGAAGCCAAGCCAAAATGTCCTGCAGCTGACTACGGAATGCCTGGGGACTCTTATAGAGTAACCCTTCGTGTTACAGGTAGATGGCGAAATGTCACTTGGGAAAAGCTACCTGCAGGACACCCCCAGGCCCGACTGTCAGATCAGCTCACACGGGAGAGAGTCAGCCAGTTCTACATTGCTGGCTCCTGGAATGATTGGAACCTGTCAGAGATGGTACCTGGAGAGCCTGGAATCTATGCTGCCACAGCTGTGCTCTGGCGTGATGGGGGCGAATTCCAGATCCTTCGCAACCGTGATTGGTCACAGGTCATTCACCCCAAGACGCCTAAGGCTGCCATGACACAACCACTTGCAGGTCCTGATGATCAAGGACATGGCATGAATTGGTTTCTCAATGGTCAAGCAGGAGATGTTTTCAGGATAGAGCTCTCTCGCCGTGGTGAGTCTGGCATGTTCGAGTACGACTTGAAGTGGGAGCGCCTAGTGGATGAGAAGCAGAGTCAAGCAGCCACCCATCAGAAGTATAGTATTGTGGGATCCTGGGACAACTGGGAAACAGCAAAGGAGATGGAGTTTGATGGCACTTGCTACAAGTACATCATCACCCTTGGTCTCAGAAATGAGGAGAGCTTTCAGATCCTTTTGGATGGGCTCAGGGAAAGGACCCTACATCCTGATAGAGCCAATGCCACACCCTACACCATCCATGTGCTTCAAGGGCCTAGCATCAGTGCGCATGGCCTGAACTGGACTGTGGGAAGAGACGGCGGTTCTACTGGCAGCAAGTACGAAGTGAGGTTGCACCTCACCAAAAGAGGTCACCCCAAAAATGTGGACTGGGTCAAGCTGCCCAATTAGTGAATGAGACTGGAGACATGTGAGATGGAACGGCACTTGGATGTATTGCCAGGTAGCAGGTCGCTGTTAGGGTCGTTCTTCCCAGGTGAAAATGGCAGCACGACAGCTGAGGAAAAAAAAAGTTTTTCGCAACCATTGCTTGTGCATCAACTTTCTGCATCCTTGATCTGTTCAGCAGGCGCTTGATGGTGGTTTGCATTGATGCTGTTTTAACTCAACTGCAGGTCATTCATCCTCATTCATCGCTGGTGATATCTTTTGTCTATACATAATCGCTTCTGCAAGAACCAGATTTCTTTTCGACGCACGGAATTGGAAATGAGAGACAGAGACGGCAGAAGTTGCCAACGGACACTTGGACAGATTGGACGCTGGCAACATAGCGACTAGATCTGACCATAGCATCAGTTCCATACTGTCAGCTGCCTCGACTAGTTACAGTACATGCGGTAGTTGCGCATTGCTCGTCTCCTTTCCAACAATGCTCTCCCGCATGCAGTTCTTGCTCACCTTTTGTTCTGAAGGATGCTTTTTACACCCTGGGAGGTCCCCAGAAGTAAGTGCTGGAGCTTATTGATGTCTCACCCTTTTCAGTGCAAGTAGTTGTTCAGGCGGTCCGACAGTGTTTGTGCTCAACGTCAGCAGTCGTTGCGAGACTCGTTTGGCTTAGTGGCGTCTTGCATTCGTATATGTGGCTTGCAGCCATAGTAGGCAAAGTTTGACGGCAGACATTTCTATCAATTTGTTGAGTCATGTTACCAAAGTTCCACAGTGTCATTGCTTTGCGCCTGTGTCTGGATAAGTGTCTTGTGCAATTGGAGAGTCTCGCCACGAGTTGGTCTTTAAGAGCCCCAGCCGTTCTGCATCATCAGCCGGCCATTCCAACATGTTGATACATGTTGTGCAAAAGCACGCGGTGCGCTGGACACGCAACAGGATGGACGGACTTAAAGTCTTGCAAAAGTCTTAGAGTCTTAAACAGCTCGTAACACCAGCTTACAGTAGGGGCTTAAAAGGACGTTAAAGGGATGAACAGATGTGGCCGAGGTGTCAGTGCTTGAGGCGTTCAAGCAGCTGCATGACTCCAAGAAAAGGGGCACGCAGTCTCTGGCTGACGTTCCTGTGGAGCACCTTGCAAAGGCCGCTCAGAGACCGCTCAAAGGGTTGAAATGTTCCTCTGGTCATTGATCAACAAACATCTTCAGGTGTGGACCACCCAGCATCATACTCGATCTTCCGACTCGCATTCAGACGACAGGACAAAAGTCATGGGAAAGGGGAACTTTGGGAGCTATCGCGACTCACCGAAAAATCATATCCAATCCAAGAGTAATCAGGAAACCTGCCAGAATGGCAAGATTAGGATCAGGATAGGAAAAGCACAATGTGACAAGCATAAAAGAGGGAGGTAGAATTTCAGGGTGGCTGTGTCAGCGTCCTTTGCCAAGCAGGACTCACCACTCCACTCGGCACGAGGCCACGATGCATTTGTATTTTCTTGTTGAGGTCAAGTTGGTTTGTCATGGTGCATGAAGTTCCCTAGCTCAGGCGTTGACGCGTGTTGCTTAGCTTTCAGCGGGGAATGGCAGGAAGTGATGCGTGCGACTCACATGACACGTTGTTATTTCCGACTCCTCATCCGTGGCTCTAGAATTGTCTCAGCGAGGCGATCAAGTGACTTGGTTCTTGCTGGAGCCTTGAGCCAGATTCAGTGTAAGAAACTGTCATGCAACCGTCTTTTGTGTATTCAGAATTGTCCTTGCGGATTCCCATCTCAAGCCTCATGTCCTGATGCTTCCCTTGTGCAGGCCTGAGTTCCGACTAATGCTCCAGTCCATCAAGAGCAGCCCATGAAGAAAGTTGGCCACACATGCAATGGTACATGCAAGTGGTACAGAAACTTTCTTTCAAACCTCTTCAGGGTTGAACAAGTTTCCAGAGAAGGTCCGTTCAATATGGGGGGACTACTTTGTTTTCATGCAGGTGTTGCTCCCTTGTTTCAATGGATGGCCGGGCGTTTAACGGCAAAGTGTAGATAGATGCGAGCCAGCCGCCACAAAGGAAAAGCTCTCGACGACGGTGCTGCATATGTATTGACAGTGATGTAAGTAGAGTCGAATACACTTTGTTCAAACATCGTCGCCGGCAACGAGGGTTGCATCAGTGAAAGTGTGCAATTGATGCTCTTTGGGAGACATTGGCTTCAGATCTTAGTATAATTTTAGGAAAAAGATTGGCTGCTTGCATGGGGCAGTCTCACAGCTGGACTGGGTGAGGGGCTCGGTCCCGGTATACAGTGCTTCGATTGTTTCAGCAGTTTGTTTCCTCCGTTGCACACACGACATACAGGTACATATGGATGATTCTGCACCCTATTCATATCATGTATTATTCTCAGGGAGTGAGACACACACACACACATATATATATAATATATATATATATACATATATATACATATATATATATATATGGTCCAGCCCTCCCAGGCCCCCCCCCCTCCCCCCCAATGGGTATGGGTCTACAGATCCAGGGTATATCAGGCTATATATAGTGGTATATCATGTATATATGTATGTATGCATGAATGTATTTCTGTCTGTATGCTCCCCGCCCCCCCTGTGGGATGGGGTGGGGGGTCAGTATGTAGATGTGATTGTATGTATGCATCCATGCATGTATGAATGGAAGAATATATGTATGTATCNCAGTATGTAGATGTGATTGTATGTATGCATCCATGCATGTATGAATGGAAGAATATATGTATGTATCAATGTATGTATGTAAGTATGTATGTATGTATGTATGAATGATATGAATGTATGTATGTGTATCCCCGCCCCCCCTGTGGGATGGGGTGGGGGTTGGTGATCATCTATGAGCTATATATAGAGTATATACATATAGAGTATATATAGAGTGTGTATATACATATAGAGTATATATAGAGTATATATAGAGTATATATAGAGTATATATATATATAGAGTATATATATATAGAGTATATATATAGAGTATATATATATAGAGTATATATATATATAGAGTATATATATATATAGTATATATATAGAGTATATATAGAGTATATATAGAGTGTGTATATATATAGTATATATATATAGAGAGTATATATATATATATAGAGTATATATAGAGTATATATATAAAGTATATATATAGAGTATATATATAGAGTATATATATAGACTATATATATATAGGGTTTATATATAGACTATATATATAGAGTATATATATATAGACTATATATAGAGTATATATATATATAGAGTATATATATATATATAGAGTATATATAGAGTATATACATATATATATATAGAGTATGTACAGTGTTTATATAGAGTGTACACACACACATATATATATAATATGTATGTATGCATATATGTATACATATATAGAATGTCTATAAAATATATAGAGTATAGATTCAGTGTATGTATATGTATCAGTATCCCCGCCCTCCCCCCTCTGGGCGGGTGGGGGGGGTGGGAGGGGGGGGGAGGGAGGAGGGGGGGGAGGGGGGGGGGACCCAACCCATTCGGGGGGGGGGGGGGCGGGGGGCCTGGGGACGGGATCATATATGTGATATGCCCTTGTATATACACAAACATATACATATGCATGTATGTTCCTCTCGCCCCCGAGTAGTATGCATGCAGGGGGAAATGGGGTTTGAACGCCTGAAGTTTCGGCTCACAGCTGTCGAGGGCCAGGCTCAGACCCTCAGGGGTAGAGCCTGGCAATTGGCTACTGAGCCGCTACGCTCCCTAGACCCTCCGGGGTTGGGAAGCAAAGGAGGAAAAAGGAAAGGAGGTTAGCCCCTCTTCGGGGAGACCTCTTGAAAGGAAAAAGGAAAAAGGCTGAAGAGAGGAGGAAACTAGCTCCCACGGGCGGCACGAGAGTGAGGCACCCCAATTGCCAGGCAGGCACCTGAGGTGTCTGGTTCATCCTTGAGGGATGGACGGACTACTGGCTTTGGGGAGGCGGCTTGGACTGAGTCCAAGTGAAGTGACAGAAGCTCTGCGCTTCAGCCGGCCTCTGAGTGAAAGCAACTGGGTCAATGCCCGTGATGTGGGAGCACGGAGCCGAGATATGGCCAAGGAGATGTTCGAAAAAGATAGGCTGATTGAATATCAGTGCTACGATGATGAAGGCAGAGAACAAGGACGTGGGATCCTCAAGCTCATCCAATGGGAGGACGCGGAGGAAGGATTCTTCTTGGCCGACCACGGCAAAGCCTCAGATGCATACTATGAGTGGTATGTGGAGAATGAAGTGAAGATGGGGGCTGTATACCATCTGTGTGAGGGGCCTGTAGGACGGTGTCGGAAACGAAAGGCCCGTGGGGATCACAGGGCCCTGATTCACATCGACAAGTGGCGGCTCATGACACCCCAAGCCATGTTGGAGACGGAGTACTTGAAGTCGGAAGGTGAGGCCTGGGGCAGGCGTGTTCTTGATGAGGTTGCCCGTTCAAGGGCACCACAAGTGCCTGGGAACACTGGCCTTGATGCTGCCTTGGCGGGACCCCCAGGTGAGGGTGAGCCAGGCGGTGCAGTTGTGAAGGAGGCCAGTCCAAAGCGAGACAAGTCCCGGGAGCGCCGCCGAGGACGATCACGTAGCCGAAAAGGCAGACGACACTTGGAGGACAAGCTGGCAGAACAAGAAAAGAAGAAGGCCGAAGAACGTGAACGCGCTGGCACAGAGAAGGGGCGCAACAAAAAGAAGAAGGGCAAAGATAAGCGCCAGCGCCGACGGAGGAGCAGCTCCTCTAAGGAGAGTTCCTCCAGAAGTGAAAGTGGGGGCAGTTCAGAGTCACTTTTTCGATCCGCCTCAGTCTGGGGAGGGGATCTGTGGCGTCTGGCCAAAAAGAAGCCCGGACGATTGACAGAAATGTCATTGAAGGAGATGACGAGGTACCTAGCCGGTCAAGCAGACCAAGGCCTGTCCCAGGGAGCATGGGAACATCAAAAAGTCCTCGCATATCTCAACCAAATCGTCCTCACGAATTATCCTCCCTCAACGATCGGTATCCGAGCTCATCGGGAGCTGGTAACACTCGCGACCGCCATCGACGAGTTGCTCTCGAGCAGGAGCCTGCAGTGCTTGGACCTGCTCATGCAGAGGTTCAAAGCAGTTCAGGCCAGCTTGGCCGACGGACATTGGTCCCTGGCTCGACACTACGAGCTGATCCCCATGACAGGGGCACAGTTGACCAAGGAGGCCGAGTCCGAGATCGCCACCAAAGCGGAGGCCCGAAGTCTGAAACTGCAGGAGGCCGTCACGAGGGGGCAAAAGAACAAATAGGAAGTCGGCAGCGGACCAGCCCTAAAGGGAGGGAGGTCCGTGAGCCAAAGCAAAAGCCCGCAACGTCAAGCGGTGAGCCCCACTCCTCGACAAGAGCCCACCAATCCAGGAGCGGACAACATGAGGGTGAAGTTTGTGGACTTGAGGACGCGCCAAGAGAGAGAAGAAGGAAATCGCAGGGGAGTTCTGCGGCACCCTCCGCAGGACCCAGTCGGGAAAGCGGAGGCTCCAGAAGAGAGCGGAAAGAGCCGGAGCCCAAGCAGGAGTCCCGAAGCCGTCGGCGTTCGCGCAGTCCAACTGGACAAGAAAGACAACTTGGTGGACCGAGAGAAGGGACGCCCGAAAGGAAAAGAGCGCGGAAAAGGTCAGAAAGGCCGCAAAGGGAAATGGAGCCACCGGCCAAAAGGGGGCCCAGGAAAGTAACGTTAACTGGAGAAAGTGCGGTTACCCGGAACGACGAAGATCCAGGAGAAAAACTTGAGGAACAAGTTTCCGGCCTCATCCAAGAATGGTTGGAACGTGAGCCCCCTATACGGGATTGTCAGCAGCCCAACTGGCATCGCACTTGATTCTGCAGATTTGGCATTCTCCTAGCCCCTTGCAAAGGCTCATGGAATGGAACCTGCAGACCCCGAAGCAACGGGAAGGAAGGATGAGGAATCTCTTCCCGCTTCCTCTTTGGTCTTTGGCACGATGACATTGAACAGCTGAAGATGATTGTGACGGAAGGTGGTTACAAAGATGAGCCAGGGCAATGGAGAGATCGTGGCGAGACGAGGAGCAAAGCCCAGAAAGCCCTACGCCTGGAAGGGCTGAAGGCGTGGCACGCTCTGTGCATCTTGGGGCTCAATTACCTGTATGGTGACAGGGAGAAGGAAGAGCCGCCTGTGCCTGGGTCTCAGGCATCAGCAGCCCAAGAGAAGGCCTTGACGAGGGTTTGGATATGCTCAAACTGTTCTTTGATGAGAGAGAAAAAGGAGGAGTGCCGCGCACGCCCCTGCATGAGTGGGCCAATGAGTTGCAGGAGATTGGAGTGTCGTACACAGGTGAAGTTGTGGAGAAGGCCCAATGGGTCACGCTTCGGCAGATCCTACCGGGATTACCGAGCCCTGCCCACGGTGGGTTAGTTGACCTCCTGGAAGTGGTCCCACCGGAAATGGCTGAGACGTTGAGAGACCCCATGGGACTCATTCGAGAAGATCTTGTTGAGGAGATGCCCAAGCCACGTGTCTTGTGTGTGATGATGTGGAGTGGCCAAAGGTGGTAGAAGCTCTTTTCCAGCGGGGGTTGGTTCAGCCTGTTGACCAGTATGTCCAAGTGAGGAAAGACCATGTCCTCAATGGAATCTTTGGGGTTCCAAAGCCTGGCAAAACTTTGCCGGATGGAGAACAGGTCTTGAGACTCATAGTCGACCTCCGAGCGACCAACTGGCTCCTCCATCAGATAGAAGGAGATACCCACACGCTGACCGGAGCAGCTTCGTTTCAACGCATCACAGTGGGCCCTGATGAATCCTTACTCATCAGCGGGGAGGACCTCACCAGTGCCTTTTATTTATTTCGGTTGCCAGATAGCTGGCCGAAATTTATGGTGCTGGGCAAGCCTGTCGCTGGCAGCACCGTGGGGCGCCCTGATGAAGATGAGGTTTATGTGGGACTATCAGTCCTGCCAATGGGATGGAACTCATCGGTCGCCATCATGCAGTCCGCACATAGGAGGATTGCATTGGGGTCCCCACTTCGGGGTGGTGCAGGGCTGTCCGCTCTCTGTGAGATTAGGCGCGCTGCTGAATTCCCCTCCATGGAGGATGAAGCTGCGTGGTCGATTTATCTCGACGACACAACCATCATCGAGAAAGTCGCTGAAAAGGCGGTGGCAGACCTCCAGGGGAAGTCACCAGCCGAGCAGCTTAGGCTGAAACAAGCCTACCAATGGTGGGGTATTCCCACAAATCCTGACAAGGCACTGAAGAGGGCGCAGGAGGCCGAAAGACTTGGAGCTCTGCTGGATGGCCGCCATGGCGGCCTTCGGACAACGACTCGACGGTCCCTTGAGCTTATATCCTTGGGGAGTTGGATTAGGGGGCAACGTGAAGTAGACCGGAAGACCCTCCAGATCTACGCTGGTTCATATACTTCAGTTCAGGCGTTGCTTGTTTTCTTGCCTGGAGGTGGTGTTTCAGATGATCGCACATGGGCCCCCAAGGATGAAAGTCACTGAAGCTCTGCGCACTGAGATGTTGGTGATGGAGGTCCTCCTCCCGTTGACCCAGTGCAACTTGAAAGCATCGGTCGACCCTGTCGTGACCGCCAGCGATGCCTGCGAAACGGGTGCAGGAGTTTGCTACGCTTCCAGACTGAGTCGTGCTGGAGAAGAGGAAGTGAAGAAGATGATTGAAGGAGAAGAAGCCCAGGTCCAAAAGCCGAGGGATCCAACTAGTCTCCACGAAAAGGAGAGGGTCCTGGTGATAGATCTCTTCGCCGGCATTGGAGGCCTTGGGGTTTCGCTAAAAAAGGCGGGGCTTGAGCCCTATCACATGGGGATTGTTGAGAAAGATCCTGACTGCCGGAGGCTTTTGAGGCGCTGTCACCCAGGGGCTGACTTCTACAGTGATGTGACCAAATTTGGAAAGAAGGAGATACTGAGCCTCCTGAAGAAGGTCCCAGAGGCCACGAGTATCGTGGTGGCGGGAGGGAGCCCTTGTCAGGGACTCTCCCAGCTGTCCAGCAAACGACAGCATCTGGCAGATGATAGATCAAAGCTCTTTTACGAGGCGAGCAGGATCTTCAAAGAAGTTGAGAAGATTGCCACACAGCTCAGATTGTGGGTTCTCAAGATGTTGGAGAACGTGGTGGCCGACCAAAAAGATATAAGAGCTATGAACAGGGAGCTCAAGATGAAACCTGTGCTGGTGGATGCACAGTACCTCTCTCGCGCACGGCGGCCGCGGTTGTTCTGGCTGTCATTGGAACTCAGTGAAGAGAAGGATGTGGAGGTGAGCACCTGGAAGGGCATCACCCTACCGTGGGCCCTTGGAACCCTTGGCTCTCTTTGTGGAGGAGGGGTGCGAGTGGCCAGGGGGAATGCAGAATGAGAAACTTCGGTTTCCAACCATGACCAGGTGCATCCCCCGGCACAAACCGCCTCCAGATCCAGCTGGATTGGGGAGCGCTTCAGAAGCTGCAAAAGCTCGCTGGGAGTCGGATGGGTTTAGGTACCCCCGTATACTTACAGGGATGACTATATGATCCTGACTCCGCAGCTGGAGATGCGCCCTCTGAAAGCTGAGGAACGTGAAATCCTGATGGGTTTCCAACCGGGCCACACTGCAAAGATGCTCAAGAAAGCCCCAGAGAGTGAAGATGAGAAAAGACGAGCTGAAGACTTGCAGTGCTCGGCAATTGGAAATTCTTTCCACACCAACAGCGTGGCCTGCTTGCTTGACCATGCGCTGGCCAGTTTGGGCCTCAAAGAACGAAAGGGGCCAAAAGAAATCGTAGAAGGATCGATGGCCTGGCAGATTACCCGGTGTCCCGCCGGAGAGCCTCGCCTTGTGGAGGACTCTGGTGACAGCACATTCCTGAAGGATGTACAGAGGGCTTAGAACAAAAACACCAAAGCCGAAGGCTCAACGAAAAATTGCATGATGACCGAAAGCTCTGCAGTAAGCTGGTGGCGGCCTACATCCGGAGGCAGGAATATCGGGGATCTGATGTTCGACTCGATGTAGGGGCTTTGTACCGCCCAGACTCGTTTCCCAGAGGCGCCATTGCCCCCTATCGGTGGGTTTGGCACCGCTCGCACTCATTCCCCTTTATGGAGGGGGAGCACATCAACATCCTCGAGTTGCGAGCGCTCATACACACCTTTGAGTGGCGTCTGCGAAGCCAGGCGTTTGGAGATTGCCGGGCCATGCATTTGACAGACAGTCAAGTGGCCTTGGCAGTATGCATCAAAGGTAGGAGCAGCTCAAGAGCGCTGAACCGGCTGTTGCGCAAGTTCGCAGCTTTACAAGTGGGGGGCGGTCTATGGCCACTGCTCGCATACGTCGAGAGTGGTCAGAACCCGGCGGATGGGCCCTCACGAGAATATGAGTCCTAAAAGGAAAGCAATAGCTGCCGCTTGCTGCACAGAAGCCCGGAAGCGCGAAAGAGAAAAGATAGGGAAACTGAGGAGTCAAGTCATCAGCCAGAAAACAGAGGAACGATATAAGCAGAGCTTCATAGAATTCATACAGTATCACCAACTGAGTTTCAATTTCGCAATGCCACCGTGCCCAATTTTTGATGACATGGTGGCAGAATATGTTGAAAGTTTGTGGGAGGATGGCGCTGCAAAGTCAGCGGCCAACTATGCGGTGGCCTCCATCCAATTCCACAGGCCAGAAACAAAGCATCACCTCCCATGGGCTTGGAAGCTGGTCCGTGTATGGAACCAGATAGAGGTGCCGCAAAGGGCAACTCCACTCACTACGGAGTTGCTGATGGCATTTGCTGGACAAGCTTTCAAATGGAGGCAATATGAGTTGGGCTGGCTTTTTGTTATTGGCTTTACGTTGTTCCTACGAACGGGGGAGCTACTTCAAATTCGAGCGCAGGATGTGGCCATGAATCAGCACACTGGGGTGCTTTATTTACCTCCCTCAAAGGGCGGGAAACGCCTCTTGTTGCCCCTTGAGCGTGTCGAACTGGGGGAGGCCATTACATTCCGCGCCTTTCGAGAGCTCCTCAAAGCCAAAAAGCCAGGAGACTATTTGTGGCCCTACAGCCGTCAAAAGTTCATGGGCCTCTAGCATTCGTTGGTGGAGGCACTAAAGTTGCAAAACTGCAACTTTTTCCCATATAGCCTCAGGCGCGGTGGGGCCTCTTCGGCTTACTGTGCCGGTTCCACCCTGGACCAGTTGGTCACAAAAGGGCGTTGGCAGCATGTTTCAACGGCCCGCATTTACTTGGACACGGGGCTACAGGCTCTGGCAACTTTGTCTCTCCCACCAGCCGCCCAACCCATTCTTCAACGTGCCGTTGCCACCTTCAAAACTGTGAGCCAGTCAGGGACGCGTGGAAGGGAGGTTACCATCCTTTGAGCAGACAAAGCTCCTGAGGAGCATCCTGCTTAATTTGGTACTGGCTGCCGCCTTGAATTTCAAAGGGCACGGCTGCAGGATGTCTTGTAAAAAATGCTGCAGCTGGGCAGTCGAGGTTGAGGGAAAACCCCAAAAGCCGGAATGCATATATATATATATATATACATATATATATATACATATATATATATATGTGTATATGTATTACAGAACATAGATAGATAGACAGACAGACAGATAGATAGATAGATAGATAGACATGTATGCATTATAGAACATAGATAGATAGATAGACAGATTGATTGATTGATTGATTGATTGATTGATTGATACATTGATATATAGAAGGGTTCTTCAGGCTGGTGGAGCAATTGGCTTGTGTGGCAGTGTTGCTTGGGGCGCCCTCATGGGACGGCTGCAGATAGTTACGCCTGACAGAGAGAGACAGGGAGAGACACGATAGATAGATAGATAGATAGATAGATAGACACGTCGTTAAACATACATACATGATTATACATGTATAGATGTATGCATATATATGTATATTTGAACACACTCACACACACACACATATATATATATATATGATATATAATATATATATATATATGAATAATCTATATATATATATATATATATATATAGATGTATATGCAGCTTTCAGACTCACCCGGCTTTCAGGTGTTGGCGGCAGGAAGCAGAAAATGAGGACCCGATCGTTGAGGACATTCCAGCCATGACCTGGACTCCCACGGACATTTTCCAAGGACACCTCCAACACGTCCCATGAAATACACGAGCCGCATTGGCTAAGCAAATGCAAATGCGGCTTACGGGTGAGGTGTTTCAAGTCTTAAGGCTGAGGTTGACATAGTATTCACTGAAAACTGTGACAACCATTTGAGTTTCGTTTGAGTTGTTTCTAGGTCCAGCTGAAGTGGTTGTGGCAAAGTGCATTTTGCAGCGCGACTGTCCAGTGCGCTTGCGTCGGGACAGCGCTACAGTACCTCAGGGTATTGGCTCCCCCAGGATGCAGCTCCACAGTGCAAAATTCGTTGAGCACCCAGTAGTTGCTGTGCTGTTGCTGTGCTGTTACTCAGCAGTTGCTCCAGTCTTCCCTTGCATTGTTCCTTTGCATTGTATTGTTCCTTTGCATTGTCAGTTATTTTTTTCTGTGTCCAAAATGCAAAGATGCGAAAAGGCTATGCTAAGTACATCGTTACACCCACTTAAGGAGTCAGCAGTGACCCGGAACGCGTGACCTTTGAATTGCACGCCAACAAGCCAGTTGCTGAGACTGTGATTGGAGTCATTTCAGTTTTTTGTTTTCGCAGTGGATGCCATCAATGAGGGTGTATTATTGTCACCCCATAGCGCTCAGCAAAATTATGGCTCATGTTTAATTAAAGCCAAATCATCCCAAACCAATGCTTCAACGCTAGAAACCGGTCCCTCGGGCATCCACTGCTCTGGCAAGGATGCATTGCCTCCTTTGCGGCGACCTGTCGGAAGAATGGCAGCCAGCTCCGCCACAAGCCACTGGGCTGGTGCTGACATGGGTGGCATGGGTTGACAGTGAGCAAATGGTAACTGAAACGTGGATTTCACCAATTTGCAAAAGTCATTGAGGGGTATTCCAACAAAATGGTGTTATGCAACCCTGGAGAGAAAAAAATGTCAGTGCAGCCAAATAGCTCTTGATGTTTGAATTGAGAGTTTACTCAGCCCATGCTCGAACCGCTGCCTTTGCAAAGCCGCTTAGGCTTCAACATTCCAGGTCTGGACCTGACTGCTGTCGTTGATTCTCCGGAGATTGAGATATTGGTCAGCTGCTGTCAGCTGCTGTCAGCTTCAGCACTAAGGCCCTGACTGGAAAAGACGGAAAAGGCGAGGACTTTTGGTGAGTTTCTGATGAATTTCTCCATGTTTCTCCCCATTCTCGGCTTCATGATTTTCATGGCAATGGAAGGCTTGGGCCTGGAAGCTCCTCTGATGTGGAGACACTGCTGGGCAGACGGGCCTTGAACTCAGCACTTCGTGCTAGCAAAGCAATGGCGACTTGCTTGCTGTATCTTACCGTACCATGACTGGTGATGGACAGTGCTGACTGTTCATCACGCGCATATCATATATAACCCTGAGTGAAATAAACGACTCTGGAGTGCATGCCACGGCACTTTAACATGCATGTATGTTCTGTAGCTCTTCTCTCAAGGAGTTACCCCCTGGTGTGGTAAGGCACCAGGGGAGGATGACCGGGTGGTTCAAAGCAGGATCCTCCCGTGGCAGCCCTCCAACTATCGCCCCTGGTGAACTGGCTGAGTTGGTGGTCTACGACGATGCAGGGAACGAGCAAGGATCTGTGTTGGTGGGCATGCTGGAGGACCTGGGCAAGCACAAGGATGGACGCATCATAGCGGCAATGTTCCTAGCAGCTTCAGATGTGTACTACCATTGGTGGATGAATGAGGGGCCGAACGCGCCTCAGAAGGACCGGGGGGCTTACCACTTGTGTAGTGTGCCAGCCGCCAAATGCCCGGGCTCCAAGAAGCATCCAACAATGGTTCACAGTGACAAGTACCGGGTCCTAGGATCAGGGCCCGTGACATCCCAGAAGGTCCCGTGGTTGAAGGACAAAGCACTCCGTGAAGGGTTTGAGTTCTGCCTCAAGAAGTTCCACGGCGTGATGGGTGGCCCGGAAGCTGAACTTCGTGAGGCTGGTTCTGCAATGAAACGTCCAAGGGCCGCTTGGGCTGATAAACCTGACCCCTCTGAGGAGGGAGACACCCCTGGTGAGGGAGATTCCGATGAGGAGGATGAGACGTCGTCTGAGGATGAGGCGATGGCGGCCAAGATCAAGAAACTCCGCAAGGAGTTGAAGAAGGCAGAAGATGACGCTGCTGCCGGGAAGAAGAGACGGAAGGGCATGAAAAAGACCAGGGCCCCCGCAATCAAAGGTCACCGGGGGAATCCCGAGGAGAAGAACATCACCCCGGAGAGTCGGGAGACAAGAAGCCAAAGGCAAAGCAAAAGAAGCGTGACAAAGATGACCCTTCGAAGAAGGAGAAGAAGAAGGGCAAGGATGCCAAGAAGAAGAAGAAAAAGAGCCGAGAGGCCGATTCCGAGGACGAGGAGTCTGCTACCAGACCTGGGCCGTCCAAGGCGAAGAAGAAGCGCAAGACGGCTTCTGGGTCAGATGAAGATGATGACTCCGAGGGATCAGATGGTGATTTGTTTGGAGTCAAGGCTGTCGACAAGGGAGCCACCAAGGTGACGGAAGGCGACCGTGGGCCCTTTGGTGGTGGGCCCCCAGTGAAGTTTTCTTCGATGAATCATCTGAGTCGGAGTCGCTTTTTCAGAAGGGCCTCACTGTGTCCGGGAAGTCAAGCCAGCAGAGGCTTCTGGCTTACACCAACCGATACCCGGGACGACTGGCGAGCCGCATGCTTCTCAAGATGGAACAGGCGGTGGCCAGGGGCACAGTGGGGCCGATGGTAGGCGAGGGCCGCAGAACCCCTCCAGTAGCCTTGAACCACATCCTGACCGTGCTGTTGCCGAGCCTGGGTCAGAAAGCAGGTCTTCGATCAACAAGGGAGTTGAAAACCCTTGGCACCATTCTGGACCAGTTAGCAAGCGGGGCCCCGTCAAGAGCAGCCGACACTGTCACCCAACGGATAAAGGCAGTGGAGAGGGCCACTCACGAAGGACATTGGGGATCGGCACAACATCTCGAGCTTCTGGCGCCCGAGAACTCGATGTTGATCGACAAGGACGAAGAGATGTTCGTCACGAGGGAGTTCCTTCTCGAGCAGCGCCTGAAGCAGTACGATCGCCCAGGGCCTCGTCGAGACGGAGACGGAAAAGGAAAGTCCAAGGGAGCCAAGGGGAAGACCAAGGACGGGACAAAAGGAGATCGTCCGAACTGGGACAAGACGGACAAGGGGCCAAAGAAACCGGAGGCCAAGTGAAAGAAGAAGACGCTGAGGAGTCACCCCCTATGAGGGAGAAGCCGGTCCACTCGCTGTCTGAGTGGGGCAAACCTTTGAGGGCGTTGATGGAGTCTGAGAGGACGCCTGGTGAAGTTGTCATGTGTCTTAGAGACTTGATGCCGGAGTTGGATTCTCCGTTGGCGGGATTCATCACTCTCCTGAGGGAGATGGAACTGGATTTGCCCAGCGAGGAAACTCCGTTGGCCGTGGAGCCGCCTTCACTTTTACCTGTACGAGTTGGTTTGGTTGAAAAGTTCCTGGAGTTGAAGGATGCTCACGTGAGAGGATGGGTTTTGTCTTTGGTGGAGGTGTTCAATTTTCATGCAAACATGGGTCGTTGCTCACTGGGCCCGCCTGAGTTGACAGCTGCCCAAGAGCTGATGATTACCCGTCTCTGTGAGATGGTGAAGAGGTTCCTGGACAAGGAGGGTAAGATCCCAAAGTTTCTGGACTGTGTGAGTGCAGTTGGAAGTGTCAAGTTTGACTACGGCGGTGAGCCAATCCAGTACATGGAGGAGTTGGTCATATCAAAGATTATACCGTGCTGGCCCAAACCTGGAGAGGCTGCCATTCAAGACGCGGAGAACTTCGTTCCTGATCATGTCAAGGAGTGGCTCAACAGACCGGAGCTGTGCCTGTTGCCGCAGGCGTCTTGGCCAGATCGACCTCCCATCAGCAGAGTGAGGGCCACTGATGAGGAGTGGGAGACAATCGTCCGTGCTGGTGTTGAGAGGGGCATGATGTGCCAAGTCTCACCAGAGCAGTTGTTCCGAGATCAGAACGGTGTGCCCATTTTGAATGGGGCGGGTGCGGTGAAGAAAGTCAAGGTCATTGGTGGTGAAGAGAAGACCTTGCAAAGGTTCATCAGTATCTTGGTACCCTCAAACACGTACCAAGCCCACATGGTGGCCGATGACGCGCACCTGCCCTACTTGGGGCAGATGGCCATGCTCGAAATCGACACCGACGAGGAGGTGTTGATCGATAGCGAAGACCTGGTGTCTTGCTTTAACCTTTTTCGGTTACCCCCACAGTGGGCGGGCTACTGCGCCTTTTCCAAGCAGGTCAAGTCTTCCGTTTTCGGAGGGTCGCCTTCTGACCTCTCCTACGTGGGGATGCGAGTTGTGCCGATGGGCTGGATAAACTCTGTTTCCCTCATGCAGACCGTGGTCAGGCGGCTGGTGTTTGGACTGAGCCGAGTTCCGGAATCCTCCGAAGTGTCCAAGTTGAAATGGTTTCCCGCTGATGATTCCATTTCTGTGGTATACTTGGATAGCTATGATGAGATCCGCAAAGTCAGCGCCGGCTGCCGTGAAGCCTTGGAGGGATCAGCCTCATCTAGGCACTTGAGCTTCGTGAAGACCTGTGAGGACCTCAACCTCCCACTGAACCAAGGGAAGCGTCTTGTTGGTGCAGTGAAAGGGACTTTGCAAGGAGGTGACATCAACGGCGCCCAGGGTACCTTCGAGGCCTCCCATGACAAGAAGTTGGGTGTGGTTGCCTTAGCCGCGGCATTGTTGGGCCTTGGCAAGGCCTCTGAGTTTGACTTGCGTCACTTCGTTGGCAAGGCAATCTTCTCCATGGCCTTCAGACGGCCGACAATGTCCTTCCTCGAGGAGGTGTTCGTGGACATCGGAAAAGCCAAAGGAGGCCATGTCACCCTTTCGAGGAGATCTATGGACGAGATTTACACCACCTTGGTCATGCTGCCCCTGATGGTGATGAATCTACGAGCCCAGTTTGACCCAGAGGTCACTATCACCGATGCATCACCGACGGGGGGTGGAGGAGCTGTGTCTGAGGAGTTCAAGCATGAGCCGGACATGACACAGCACGATGGGAGGCATTGCTTCCAGTGTGGAAGGGAGTTGGAAGCTCCAAGGAGTTACCCCTGTCCATCAGGGTGTGGTGTTGGGCTATGTAGCCTCAGGTGCATTGAAGAGCACCGGGATGGCGACTGCCGCCGCAAAACCTACGTGGTCCCGAAGTTCGGTGAGAGGTTCTCAGGACCCAACGCCCCGCTCTCACATGCAGTCGCTAGGGTTGGAGGAATAGAAGTCCAACCACCCTACGACATACTGCGAGGGGATGATTTCTTCAGCGAGGCTGGAAAGCAGAAGCTCACCGAGCTCGAGGGCGACCCAGCCTTGGCTTGTGAGCACTGGGGACCAGAATGCAAATTGCTCTCCAGAGCGAGAGGACGCCCTGTGACATTACCGGACGGAAGGGTCGTTCCCGGACCGCAACCAGTCCGTGACGCAAAGCACGTGATGGGGTTCCCGTGGGCTGACAACCCCACCAAGATCGCATTGCGGCGCTCCAACAGCATGGCGTTGCGGGGATTGCGCCGGATGCAAGGGCCTTTTGGTGAGCAGCGCTATGCCACAGTGGAGCACCCATACAACAGCTGGCTGTGGTATTTCAACATGATCGAAGCATTGCAGCGGGCAGGGTTTGAATTTGCCTGTGGCTCAAACTGCTGTTTTGGCGGTGAGCGTGAAAAGTGGTTTGCTTTGCTCAACAACAGCCCAGAAATCCAAAGGGAGCTCCATCGTCCTGTCTGCGAAGGGCATCCAAACCTCCGAGGGTATGAGGCGACGTTCAACGCCGATGGAAGTGTGCATTTTGCCACTGAAGAGGAGGCAGAGTATAAGCCTCTATGGTGCCAAGCCTACGCCAGAGGCCTTCGAAGACAGCTCGAACCATGGATCCAGCGCAGCTACCTGGATGGTAGGTGCAAGAGGGTCGAGAAGGATTTACTGTCTTCGACGACACGGCTGAGTGACCCAGCCACCGCTAATGCAGTGGCAAATGAGGTGATGTCCCTCGAGGCCGACATGCGCCGAGGCAATGAGAAGGGCCACTTGAAAGAGATGGCCAGACGCACCAGCATCAGGGGCTCTGACCTCCGCCTGTTCCTCACCAGGGAGTCGGTTGAGGTGCCTTACCCGGCGTATCGCTGGAGGTGGAAGGAAGTCCTCAGCTATGCTTGGCGCGAGGAGAGACACATAAATCAGGGGGAGATCAGCGCGTTCAACGTGATGCTGAAGCGCCGGTCGAAAGACCCTCGCAAACACGAGCTGCGGTATCTCGCAGTGCTGGACAGCATGGTGACCCGTGGGGCGGTCAGCAAGGGGCGCAGCCCGTCGCGACCGATCAACCGGTTGTTGCGCCAGACAGCAGCACTGACGTTGGCATCGGATCAATACCCTTTGACAGCCTGGACAATCAGCAAGTGGAATTTCGCAGACTCGGCGTCGAGGCGTCGAGTACGTCGGGATGCCTGATCACCTACGATTTGCTGGGCTGCAAAGAAGGACGATCCGTGCTTACCGCATCAGCGTGGAAAGATTTTATGTGTTTGCAAAAATTCAAAGAATGTCTCTCTCTTCCCGTGCCAACTTGGATGTGGCAGTTGCGGAGTACCTCAACACCTTATATCAGGAGGGGGACAGTTTGGCCCAAGCTGGCCACTTACTTTCTGGTTTGAAGAGGTTCTGCCCTGAGCTTCGCACTCGGCTTCCGCAAGCCACCCAATACTTCAAAAATTGGCAAAAAGTTCACCGCCCTGAGCGTGCAATTCCCATAAGTTGGGACATGGCCCAGGCCATGGTTGGAGTTTCACTTACCCTGGAACGCCCAGGAGTGGCGTTGATGTTGTTGCTGGGCTTCTTTTGTTTTCTACGGACAGCTGAAATGCTGTCGTTACAGTTCCTGCATGTAATTCTGCACCACACTGCCCAGCGCATCACGGTTATCATCCCCTTTGCCAAGACCTCCGATGGGAACCCTCAAGTCATCCTTTGTGATGACCCTCGAGTCTTTTACCTCGCTAAGCGAGTGAAACAGTCAGCCCAGCCCACAGACTTCTTGTGGCCTGGCACTCCATCGAACTTCAGATCATTTTGGGGTGCCCTGATGGAAGCCCTTGAGTTCTCTGCCGGGGACTACACTCCTTACGGTTTGCGCCGGGGAGGGGCGACTTGGTACTTTTTGGAGTCCGGCAGTATGGACGCCACGCTGCATCGTGGGCGATGGTCTTGCGGCCGCACAGCCCGCCAATATATAGATCAAGGGACCTTGGCAATTGCTAGATTCTTTTGGTCCCCTGTGCAAAGGCGCACAGTGCGCAAGGGGGCCATCAAGGGCGCTCGCTGGATCAAGCGTCTCCGACAGAGGAAAAGCATTGGGAAATGGGAGTTTTGTGGGTGTTTTGTTTGGGTGTTTTGTTTGTGTTTTGTTGTTTGGGTCCCCCCTTTTTGTCTTGTTTCCTCGTCACCTTATTTCCCTGCTTAATTAGGGAGGTTCCTGAACCTTCCTTGGGTAGGCTTTACCGAAGCTGATTGTCTGATCGAGACGGTTACTCAACTGTTACCACAAAATTTTGTGTGTTCGGTTNGGGAGGTTCCTGAACCTTCCTTGGGTAGGCTTTACCGAAGCTGATTGTCTGATCGAGACGGTTACTCAACTGTTACCACAAAATTTTGTGTGTTCGGTTGATGAAAGGTGGTAATTCGAAAATTTCAAATGAACTTCCCTGTACATAGTGAGGTTAAGACCTCCCATTTATAAACCCTTGAGTTTCCTCGTGGGAAAAACAAGAACCCTTTGGCATGTTAAANTTCAAATGAACTTCCCTGTACATAGTGAGGTTAAGACCTCCCATTTATAAACCCTTGAGTTTCCTCGTGGGAAAAACAAGAACCCTTTGGCATGTTAAAACCCTGAGTGAAATAAACGACTCTGGAGTGCATGCCACGGCACTTTAACATGCATGTATGTTCTGTAGCTCTTCTCTCACCCTCCACCTTCCCCTTCTTACCGCCTTTTCTTTCTGGCGTGTTTTTCAAGGGGTTTACCATGGGAGGTTCCTGAACCTTCCTTGGGTAGGCTTTACCGAAGCTGATTGTCTGATCGAGACGGTTACTCAACTGTTACCACAAAATTTTGTGTGTTCGGTTNNNTTCAAATGAACTTCCCTGTACATAGTGAGGTTAAGACCTCCCATTTATAAACCCTTGAGTTTCCTCGTGGGAAAAACAAGAACCCTTTGGCATGTTAAATATATATATATATGTGTGTGTGTGTGTGTGTGTATATATACACACAGACATATAGACAGATACACACACCAAATGGGAAAGGATTATAAACCTACAGCCGTCTTTTTAGACTCTTATATCTTTAAAGACTTCCTGTACCAGTCACAACTGCTACCCCATGTGACATGTGCGAATGGGGTAAAGTCTGGAACATGCTCAACACCTGGTCATAAATAAAAAATGGAAGGAAATAAATCGCTGATCCAGAATCAACGTCTAATCAGATTGGCAAAAAAAATGAACTGCGTAGAGGCTACCCGAGATTTGACGCAAGCCGTGAATGAATGCCTTGATGCTTCCAGCACCCACCGCTGCAAATCGGGAAGAAACTTCCAAAAGGTTCTGGTCTTCCCTTGTGCTTGTTTGCTATGAAGATTATGAAGGCTCAAAGATGCTCAAAGTGCACATGACCTTCCCACCAATTTCAGCGGATCAGCTCAGGTCCAAGATCCTCCGGACTGAACTTTGTAGAGAGGCCAAGTAAGGGACCACTGAGGCCAAGTAGGGGACCACCTTGAATGCTTGCGGCCACTTGGAGGCTCGTGGAAATGGAGAACGGGCAATCCTCAGAATAGACAGGCAGGCGTCTTGAAAATGTCAGGAGACACCTGCACCGCCTGCCATAATTTCGCTCCATCTGTCGATTCTTCCAGGCAACTCGTCTCAGGCGGTAATTTGTGGTCAGGGCCTAATGGATACCTCAAATAACCAGGAGAGAACCAGACGAATTCTATGGCTGACCAGCTTGAGGACCAAGACGCGGCTGATGCAAGGCGATGTCTTGATGGAGCTTTCAGAGTTGACATGGCGAAGGCAGCGAAGGGCCCTGGAAACATTGGGAAAGCATGGTGTTTTCATCCGGCATTCTCGACCCCAAGGACTGAAATGCAAAAACTCACCAAGTTATAGGCGTTTATGCCGGAAAGCTTTGGTTGAGAATCTTTGTTCGGCAATTGTTAAGCGATATTTCTAATGATTGGCTTGTTGAAACAAGGCTCCTAGAGACCAGAATGATGACACCCGACACGCCTTCGCCCCTGCTCCATCCCGCAGATTGCCCGTGGAAGAAGCTGGGGAAGGCCATTCTGAAGTGGATGGCTCTGAAGAAAGATCAATACCATTACAGTATATAATACTATCATAAGTGTCATAACCCGGACCTTGAGAAATTAGTCCAGGTGAACTGTTGGTGTCTCGATCATTTCTTACAATGTTTTTTCTCACGAGTTTTTTTTGTTTCGACGCATCAATCAACCGCACCTTACGAGGTTGGGGTGTATCCTATACCGTTTTATTGAAACCAGTTCATGCCACCCCAAGCCCCACGCCCAAATTATTTTTGTCCGCTGCATTTGAATATGGGAGGGCTTTGGGTGGTGGTTGAATTGTTTGCTGGCATGCTGCTTGGGCATGGCTTGGAAAAATCTGGCCTGCCTGGATTTCGGGTCCTCCGGTAGTACCTCCCAAATTAATTTTGCCCGCTCCGTTGAATTCTGGGACGGCTGTGGTAGTTGCTTTTGGTTTAGTTGTTTTGGTTAGCATGTTGCTTGACAATGCTCTTCTTGTCTTTCATGTGCCATCTGAAGGCCTTTGCCTGGAGCTTCAATCCTTATAGAGAACAGTGTTTTGCTTGGTTTTTGCAATGCACTTTTTTGATGCAGTTGAAAAAAGGCAGACGGCTCCGTAGTATTATATTCCCCCCTCAGATCATCTACTTTTGTACGCCTCAAGTAATTAGATTTTTGTTTTGGGCTCACCTATGCAAAGAGAAATTGCTAGTGCCCAACCTTTGGATTATTTTGCCGCAAATCAATCTAGGTGGGTGGTTAAAGAAGCATGCATTGATCAAGATGGATGCTTAACCGAATACTGTAAATTGATGTTGGCACCCCCGACATAGTTCAGATCCTTGGATTATTATTTGTTATCAATCGAGGTGGTGGACCACCCTGAGTATCTTTTATACCGTCATGTCAAATCCCATCTCTATATATCGCAGCAGGTTCCCCTGTCCTGTTTCATGATGGCAGGTCAATGGTTCCTCTCATTACTGGGCCATCGTTACCACCAGCTTCTGCCCATCCACAGAACAATTGTGGCTCTTTTGCTTTCCTATTCCCGCTCAGCAGTACCACAGCCTCTGCCGCTGCACTCTGTACAACACCAGTCATCTGAAACTGGAACCCCAAGCAAAAATGATGTCAAAGCATGTCGAAGCATGTCAAAGCAGTGACCAGGTTTGGCAGTGCAGATGACCTCGTACTGTCCCGTAGTTGCTTTCTGTATGTTCCGAACATTCCGAACATTCCCTTGCTGCGGTGGCAGAACTCTCCTGCCGCAGGCCCTGCGCCTGTTGCATTCCTTCGTGCAAATGGTTTGCCCTTATCTTCAATGGAGGAGCTGATCTTCCAAACGACGTTGACACGACCAGCAGGTGATGCTCAGTGGCGGGAAAAACAAGAAACGCGTCAAGAAAAGCGTCACTGCTGGGCAGTTTGAGAACTTGCAGAGTGCAGGACCGCATGAAAGCCCTGGACAAGGCAACTATGTGGACTTGGGATGGCTGGTGGAACAGCAAGTGGCTTAGTTATGCTAGAGTTCAGAGGTGAGTTTGTTGACCCATGATGGTCAGGTTGAAGAGTTACTAGCTGACTCCGACATGATCAGCGAAGCGCAGGAGATGGACCGAGTTTGGGGCTTCAGTGGGGGGAAGTCCATAGCACAGTAGACTAGCTCGGATACTAACTACTGGTAGTGTCGTTTATTGATGCATCTACTCAGTGACATTTTTTTTTTCGAAGGGTTGTCTTGGAACAGTGGAACAGAGAAAAAAACCGAACATCATGCAAGGGGACAGGAGGGACAGGAGGGACAGGGCAAACTGGATTCCCCAGGTGGTGCCTCAAAATTGGACTGGCTCTGGGCAGATGATCCGCGGTGGTGCCTTGGAAAAAGTGTCGGTTGATGTCAAGCTGTACCTGACCGCAGCCTTTTCCTCGCCAAGGCATCGCTTTCTACAAGGGGCTGCTGCCAGAGTGGACCAAGCCGGAGCCAAGCGAGACAGAAGTACTACCTGAAAGCACCACTTGAAGCTTAAAACCTGATTTGAGATTCGAGGCACCATTGCTGCCATTGCATTTATGAAAAGTCAAACATCTGGGAATGAAGGAGCCTGTGCCGGACATGAACCCTCCTGTTGTCAAAGCTGGTGTCGAGGCTTGGAAAGTAGGCTTGTTGCAATATATATGTTGAGAATAGACCCAGCCTTGAGAAGCTGGTGAGAAGTGCCACAGGCCAGATACGAAATCCACAACGAGCCGAAAGGCGCAGGAGCCTTGGATGGAACGTCGCACCAGTGACATGAGTCAATATGAGTTACAGTTGTGTCGAAGCAGTGTCAGGTTTGCATCAATATTGCTCCATGGAATGCCCCAGCGACATTGAGCTTTGGACCAACAGTTTCAATGCTGGCTGCTGGAAATCATGTGATGCTCTCAGTTGGTGGAGGTCAACTGCAAGTGTTGCTGGGCATCCCATGGCATTCCTTCCAAGGTAGTCATCAAGCCGCCTGACATGGTTCCAAATGTCTCTGCGGCCATCCGACGACTGTGTTGGCTGCTCTGTGGTCAGAAAGGGCCGACTGTACTTTTTCTCAGCAATAAAGATTTCAACGTGCAGAAGCATGGCAAGTGAGGTCAGAAGTGCCCTGCTTAGCATTGAGCATGGACTGTGGATGAATTTGGCCTTGTCGGAAATCAGCGTGCTTATGGGGTGGTAGTTGCACCTCCCACTGTGCGAGGTATTTACATGGCTATGTTTGGGTAGAGGAAGGTGGAAAGGAGGCAAGCCCGACATGCCTTTGCAATTGTGTGACTTGGCAAAGGGCGCGCTCTTCATAGATGTGAGGTGGTTGAACGCCTCATTGATGAAGGAGCGGATCACTTGGTCTGAATCTCAGTCTTCAGTGACAAGTTGGCACAGGACATGCCTCCTCGTGAGTTGCATCTCAGGAATTTACCGGCGGTGGTGAAATTGCGAAGGCCCTGAAAACACCGGGTCTTGCAAACGTGACAGCCCTGCCTCGGTGAGTTGCAGGTTGTGGCTGCCCGGTGTGCCCAGGCACGCCAAGACCAGATCACCACCTTTCCCTGACGGAAAGAGTTGAACATTTGCTGCCAGCTGCCAGCCTTATTCTGTTGTTGGCGGATGCTGCTCTAAAGTGTTGAGGACACTGCCCGTTGCACACTGAAAGTTTCTGAGGTATAGAGTATAGATGGTATAGAATTGATTCATTTCCGACAGATAGGTGCTCCCATAAAATACTGTCCGTTTGGGTTTCAATTTTGAATATCGAAAATACATGAAAATACGTGAAACATAATGAAACCGAGCGTGGCACAGAAACAAATGCTGTGAAATCATGGGTGGCATTCATTTTGGTTCCAGCCGGTTGCAGACCTTGACCCCTTTGACCTTGGAACTTGGTGGAAAGAGCCCTGCCTTCGTGGATGCCGGGTTGGGTGCCTCAGGCATCAGCCATTGGTAGCTTGACTCACTGGACTCACACTGGCTGACGACCGAGGCTGGATTTAGATTCTTTGCGCAGCGTTGCCAAAGAGATCATGGAAACAAAGGTGCCGTACCTCAGTCCATGCCCTGAACAGTTTGATGGCAAGATACAAGCAAATGTACGGTGGAAGTGTTTATATCTTGACAGTTTTTGACATGTGTTTTTTTTTGTGATGGTGTTTCATTAAGAGATTAGTAGTTTGCTCGAAGTCCTTTCTGGCCGCGGGCACACACTTTGTATGTGCCTCTCACATTCTCTACTCAGCTCTACATATTGTTCAGAAGCTGCAAGGCGGCCATAACATTAGGTGTGTCTTCTTTTAGATCTCAAGACCATGATACCAATGCGCTGGGATAGAACCCTTCACCCTAAGGGAATAATATTTGAATACTCTGCCGCCCCCCCCCACACACATCCCAACGACACCTCAGCGTCCATCCGCATGTGCGGCCAAAATGGAGGCAACTATGATCATGTTCGTGCTTGGCTGCAGGTGTTTAAGACTGGTCAATTTTGCTGCGCTCATGACTATGCAAGCGGCCCAGCCAAGAAGACCTGCAAGGGAATTGCGTGGCTTGATTTGATCCTGATCTTTCTGAGAGTGGTAAATCAGGCGCTGGTCCACAAGTCTGTCTTTAATGAGTTTTGTTCAATTTTCGAGGCAGGGAGTGTTCAGACGGATGTTCTCTTGATGGAGCCCTGTAAGATCACATCCTTTGCCAGGAGGTGGTTAAAGAGCTGGGGTCAAGGCAGGCTACACAGGGTAGCTCGCTCATTTTCGGGATTCGTTTGTCTTCGATTTCGCGAGGAATGAAAGGAATGATATCAGGATGTTTGTTGAGATGCCTTTGGTTGTTCCGCTTCAATTTATTGTAGCAATGACTGCTTTTGCCCACATTGAAGTAATTACATTCCAGGTGTATTCAGCATAGTTGGAGCCATATGGATTAGCTGCTCGCTTCTTGAAGCTATTTGTTGCCGAAGGGTGTTTGAACTCGACCGCACGCGGCCTTTTCAACTTTCTCAAGATAAGGATGTTCCAGACTGAGAACGTCAGACTGCGAAGGGTGTAGCAGGTTGCCATTGAGAATGACATCGCTTCTTGTTGAAATTTCAACGCCCATTTTGCAACTGGGCTGTGCCCTGTTGATTGGTTTTCTCGCTTTTCGTCCGTGCCTCAATTGCAGAAGCACTGCAGGGTGAATAAAAAGATACAACTCAAGACAAGGACAACAACAACTAATTAGCAGACAGCATTTCGCAAAAGCATGGAGAAAAAAAATCGTAAAAGCATGCCTTTCGGCCTTTTTTGCCAAGGTTGTGAGTGGGTGACGGAGAAACAGGGCTTGGCATTTCTCACTGGTCGCATTGGTCTTCCCATGCTTGCCTTCAAGGCGGTCACCACCGCTGACTTGGACGATGTGCAGTTCTTGGCGGTGCTCAGTTGCTTCATTGGGAAACTCTTTGTTTATTTGCTGGCCTGTGCCGCCAGTTGGTTAGCATATCGGAAAGGATCGCGCAGCGATGCATTGATCTCGATGGCTATTTTTAGTTTTCATGTGACAGCAGCCAATGATTTTGTCTTTGGCATTCCCATCATGCAGGCGTTCTACCCAGAAACTGGAATGACCAATCTGGTTGCCAACGTAGTTGTTCAAAATGTGTTTTTCCAGGTTTGCAGTTTAGCAGTTCTGGGGATTGGCACTGCGACAGCTCAGAATGCAGTTGCTGATGAAAATCCAGAACGACAAAGCGTGCGGACATTGAAGCAGCTGGCACAAGACCCCCTACTGTGTGCCATTGTTGCTGCTGTGCCGGGCTCAGTTTCCATCATCATCATCATCATCATCATCATCATCATCATCATCATCATCATCATGAAAATATGGCAACCCCTATTTGATGGTTTATCAATGATCTTCATTTCCCTATTGAAGTTGCGATTTTGTGGTATAGCGGTATAGCGTACATGCCGCATGCCCCATTTTCAGCCCCACCTACTGTACAGTAAATCTTCTTGTGATGTACTCAAACCCTGTGAGATCCTCCAAAATGCATCAACTGATCATCAACTGGAAAGGTTTTGTACAGCGGAGTGGTGAATCTATTTGCTCCACACCTTCGTGGCTCACAGCGTTTGCCGTGGATTGTAGGCCAGATTTGCGGGGATGCAATGCAAGGGTACAATGTCTAGCAACCGCAAAACAGATCAAACAAGGCAAATATCCAAATGAACTATTATTTAGTGAATTGTAGTGCTAAGCGCCATTTCTTGTTTTTGGGCGGTGCGGTGAAGATTATTGAATCAGAATCCGGTGTTTGCATGTGTTTGCTATGTGTTTGCTATGTGTTTGCTATGTGTTTGCTATGTGTTTGCTATGTGTTTGCTGTGTGTTTCCTATGTTCGAATGCTAGATTCAAGATGAAGTTGACGAACTTGACCCCCCAGGTGAGCTTCTCGACTTCTTCACCCGGCCATTCAGTGTCACGGCGTTGCTTCTCACAGGTGTAAACCTGGCTACTGCCCTTGAAACGAAAAGTCTGCACAGCTCAGACTCCAATAGCATGTACTTTGTGGCGATTCCAATTTGTTTGGTGGTGGCCAAGAACTTTCTTTGTCCATACATCAGCCTTGCAGCAGCTGAAGTGCTTCTCCCAGGGAGTGAAAACAACCGCTGGCACAGCTTTGCTTTCCTGTATGGCTTGATTCCAACCTCGTCTGCACCGATGCTGGTCGCAATGCGGGTTGGACAGCACATTGAAGTGGTGGCTGCTGCTGTATCCATCGGAATTCTGGTGGCTTTCCCGATGCTCATCGCCTCAGCCGTACTTCTTGGAAGCGACAGCATCGATGAGGCGTGCTTCGTTCGGCAGAATGATTGCACTCAACAAAACTATACAAAACCGCCATTTTATGCACATACATGTGTACAAAACATACCATATTGTATTATATATAGAGCTCTGCTATATGCATGATTCAACAGAACGCAGCAAAACTGCCAGAGATTGAGCTAGAGTAAGGCCTCAGGCTGAGGCTACCACGCTGTTTGCCATCAGGGCAAAAGAAACGAGTCTTCGCCGTATTAGCCAGAAGGAGAAGACAAAGACTGACGTGGATTTCACATAGGACCTGTACAAGCAGGATAGAGTTTCAAAAAAAGGAGAGGAACGTAGAAAAACTGAACAAGAACGTCAACCGTGCGTTCAGCTCGAGTCTGCACACTAGCCACCCTGCTTAAATGGTCCATCCACAAAGCCACTCATCAAGGCAATGGTGAGCAAAGAACATCGAAGAGACTTGATATTGAGGAAAGGCACACAGACATGGCTGACATCCTAGACTCCGCTGCGAAATCAGGGCGATTGTTGGCTAACCTGTGAGAAAATGCACACAAGGGTGGAAGTGACCCCAAACAAATTTGGGGTTGGTGGTCAAACATCGACTGAAGGCGCCTATTCACACCGATTCAGTTGTTGCATGTTGAAGCTGCTATCCCACATGCAAGGTGTGGACCTTTCCTGATTAATTCCATCATTAGGGGGTGGTGGGCATGCATAGACATTGTAGATCAACTATGTCCCAGCAACTTGTTGCTGATAAGAACTCGATTCTGCAAGAGCATCATAGATGGCATCAATCTACATTTGGGAATGAAGGTTTCCATATTTTTTCATAGTTTGCAAGGAGGTTTAGCAACTTGGCCAGGCCAGAATAGACCGGCAGCTGCACAACAGCGATTTGGCTGCTTTGGGTTTGTCCTTTGCCTCCTTGATGATTTGCATTCCATGCTTCCGACTACAAGATCGTCAGTCCATTTGGAGAAAATTCCCTTTCCGTATGCTGGTTTGGTATGTCGGAACGTGCATGTTCCATGCATTGTCCGGCGTGCTTGTGAATACTTTGCTTCCTGCTTGTAGCAGAGTTGGTGCATACTTGATCAGTTATTGCGAAATTCAACGCTACGTCTTGGTAGCGCTGATGCTGCATTGGCTGCATCGCTTTGAAGCTGGCGTTCGTGCAGACAAGACAATTTGGATTGCCTTAGTTGCTCCAATTCCAATCTGCGCCTGCACACCACAACCACTGACAAAGAGAAATTGTATGCTTCAAGGTGGTGAGGCCAATAGATTTTACGTGCTCGTTGGATTTGTGTCCTTCATGATTCTAGCGTGCCTCACTCTTGCAGGCCTGCTTCGTAGCAGGAGGGCAGAGGCTGAGAGTCCTAGAACGCCAGAGAGAAATGTGCAAGAGCAACCCGCCCTATCGTTTCAGGTGGCCAACAGTCTGGTAGAGTTTGAACCAGATTCACCCACCTGCTACCAGCATTTGGGTAGCAGCAGGAGCCCAAGATTGCCCATCAGGCCAGCCAATCGCCAGCTGACACCCCCTTTGAGCAGGCGAACTTTGGAATTGGAGGAAATCGAAAATGCTTCAGCAGAGTTCACAAGCGCAATCAATGGCACATTGTTAGAGGACCGCTTCTTGGACAATGGAGAATCTCAACTCACTGCTTTAGAAAACCTGAAATTTGCGATCCTTGTGCTTGCCTCCAAGTGTACGGTGGTCCTTGCCATTTCCCTTGTTGTCCGAAGCATACTCTTTTTCCAGCCTTTCCACACAGAGACAGAGTCCGCATTAGTCTTTGGCTTGATGGTGGAGCTTCTGCTTGAAAATACGGAGGGCTTTTTTGTGCTTCTGATTACATTGAGTCTTTTCGAGACGCAATGGTCGAGGCTCACCCGTCTAGTGCGAATGCGTCACCGCCAAGCCCGGTCACACGTGCATTCGTCAGTGACGGAAAGACTCCCGGAGGGACTGCAGCAAGGGGATGGGTCCCTGCATTTGCAGTGAAAATTCGTCAATCGTGTAGTTGCGAGAGCGCTGATTGAGGACTGCCGAAGGCACAAGAAAGCGCAAGAGTGAATCTATTCGGGCTCGGGGCTTCTTATAAAGCTCAATTACGTGTATATCATATCTATTCATAGCCCACTTCGCGTATCTTGGAGTTCTAGTATGATACAATGACAGTTTTATTCTCGTGTCTCTGTCATTTGTGCCCAGAGCCATTGTTTTCCGAAATTTCAGCTGGCCAGCGCACCGCCGCATATGCTCGATGGCCTTGAAGTGAAAAAGTGACAGCGAAGCAAAGTACAAAGCACACAGCGGATGTTCAGGGCAAACAGATGCAGTCAGATTGACAGACCTTGCTTCACGTGCCTTCTTTTTGCTGTTCAGGCGGCAAGTTCGGCTTATTGGCCGAAAGCAATACGAATCCGTGAAGTTTCTTCTGAAAGATGCAGATGTCCAATGTGTTGATGCCTCAGCAGGTTTTGCTGGCCATGGCTGGCTGGTGTTTGGACCAGGTTGAAGTTGTACTTAGGTTTCCGATGGTTTCCACCCAATGCTGCCACTATGATTCTTTTATATTCTTTTCCCAGTGAGGGGATGGTTCCATGTGCCTCAGATACCTAGCATGGACGGTGAGTTCCAACTGAATGATGAGGCCAGCTGCCTCCCACACCACACACTGGAAACAGTTCACATCAGCACACCAGGGTTGCAACCTGCTGCGACATGTCTTTTCGAAATTATGCAATGCACTGATACAAGAAGGTAAAAGAGTATAGGAGAGATTGCAAGAGTGAAGCCAACGCAGACAAGGGCCACCAAGGATCCACAAAAAGGCAAACAGCTATACAACCTGACAGAATGGCACCAAGTGGGGTAGTGTAATAACCGCGGGCCTTTCATTTTAGCTTGGCTTAACACTACCAATGCCTTGCCGGCCCAGAAAACGATGAGAGTAAAAACGATAACAAGCTTGTACATGTACATGTTCATGAATCCTGAAGATGGCAACCTGCACAGGCCTCCAAAACGATAGCAGAACGATAACAAAAACAAAAACGAAATATGAACAAAAGGCCAGCGTTTGAGTGGATACACACCTGACCAGTTTGAGCATACCTTTCGAAGACCTGTATGTTTGATACCTAGCGACGGAAAATGGAGAAATGAATGCAAAATGAAAGGGACACAAATGAAAGGAAATGAATGCAAAGTAAAAGAAGAAATAAAGGAAATGGATGCAAAATGAAAGGAAAATGAAAGGACATGAATGCGAAATGAAAGGAAATGGATGCAAAATGAAAGGAAATGGATGCAGAAGGAAAGGCAAATGAAAGGAAATTGATGCAATAGAAAGGAAAATGAAAGGAAATGAATGCGAATTGAAAAGAAACTGAAAAGACATGAATGCAAAATGAAAGGAAAAATATATATAGATGCAAAGGGAAAAGAAAATGAAAGGAAATGAATGCAAAAGAAAGGAACATGAAAGGAAATGAATGCAAATTGAAAATAAACGAAAGGAAATGAATGCAAAACGAAAGGAACATGAAAGGAAAAGATTACATCTCAGAAAGTTGGAAAATTCACATTTCTAGTACAGAGAGCTCACCACCTGACAAAACAATAAGAGTAAAAAAAGATAACGTGATTTCGGGTGATACGGAGTTTTTATACAACCCCAGGTGCTGTTTCAAGTGCCTTTGCATAAGCATGCAAAAACAGTGCACAAGAAGCAGCCGGCCTCGCCCAAAGAAGTTGCAGAAGATGTCTACCCAGGGAGGTGTTCGGCATGTGTTCGGTTCCTTCGACTGTCCAGTACGCGTAGCCAATTCTGTTGTTTGATTTTCGCACCTTCAGCTATGGCATTGAGCTGACACTGGTGGATGCAGAGCGGGTGTGTGATTCTTGACTTTCAGACTTGGAGGACATGTCAGTGCCTATGACGGGCCTCCTGTCTCCATCCTTTGACCGCGCTGTGCGCCCTGAGTTCAAAGTGCAGAAGAGTATGACTTCAAGTAGCGATCAGTAGGCTTGTGCATGTATAGTGTTGCGGTCCGCTTCATACTCTGCGAATCTGATAGAATTCAAGAGAGCTTCTATCTTATTTTGAGGTATTGAAGCGCGAGATCTTTGGGCCCATCATTCCAATTCTGGCTGTGAGCAGCGTGGATGAGGTTTGTTGCTGGAGGCTGGTGGAAGAGGGTAGGAGCCCTACTCCAGCTCTGCTAGGCTATTGGAATCATTAACCGCGTCGGGCCGAAGCCGCTGATTGCATACTGCTACACGAAGGCTGGACACCGACTGAGAGCTTCGCAAGACCCAATTGACCCAATATTTGACAAGTACCAAGGTGATGTTAAGTCAAGTCCGCACGGTTGAAGTTGACACTTTAATACCAGCGGTGTCGACCCATGCAAGTGTGTTCGACTTTCTTTGGTGTGTTTCTCACTGGAATTCACGTTGCTGTTGCACCTGCGTTAGTAGCATATAGAAGAATGCAAGTGTCCTCGCATGACGTGTGCACACAGGTAGCCCCTGACTGGGACGGTTTTTGCTCTACTGACGATGCGACTAATTCATCGAAAGCAACATTACACGTGCAGATACATGTGCATCGTGATATGTTTTGTATGCGCCGCGGTCACCCGCATTACATCTTACAGGACCAAGTTGTGTGAACCTGTGTGGATGTTGAGAATGTACAGCCATGTTTGATGATTTCCCTTCAACCGCCAATCAAATTACGCTGCAATTTGGGCAGGGAGAAGCTGCTGAGAAAGCCTTTGTGAGGGGTGTTCCTGCTGGAAACATTGCGGTCAATGGTGGCCCACAGGCCAAAACCACAAAACGACCTTGCAAGAGGAAGATTGAGCAGGGAAATTGCTGTGTCTTGCTCCAAATGGTTTCACGTTCATTGTGGAAGCTTTGTTTGATGAGAAATGCGTGGGTTGCTAGTCGCTTCATGAAACTGTCGCCGCCAGCGCATGATCGGGAACTACGCCGTGAGCTTCGGTGGAACAGGGCCAAGTGGAACAGGTGCCTGTGGTGGTCTCATGGCACTAAGCGTGCTAAACTGCAAGTGACTGCGTAAAGTGACAGCCCATGGAATTGGAATGCTTCAAAGGTATGTGATAAAAGATGATAAAAGCCATCCATTCTGATTGTTACTTGGAATGCCGCTTGAAATTGAGAAAGGTGCTGGATTTTGGGGCAAAGATGCCCTCCGCGAGTTTTCGAACCGCAAGTGTGTGATGCAACCTGGAACTCTGAGAAGCCACTGTCCAGTATGCTTGTCATTGCTTTTCCAAAGCGTACCCAGGGTTTTCCATGTGTTCCTTTCCAAGGTCATGAGTGCGAAGGATGGTTTTGCCAGGCCACGCTGGTCAGCTAACTTGGGGAGCTTGCCGCTTGTGACATAGTGCTGGTTGCAGGTCCTTCTTCTCAGGACTACCATGACGGATCCAATGCTTGCAGCTAAGCCTGCTGAGTTATCGATTTTCACTTCCCCCCACCTGCAAGACGCACAAGGAACGTTTTAAGGCGGGAAGGGACACGCGATGGACAGCAAGTAGAGTACTAGACTACAGGTCCGAGCAGCTTCTGCTGGTGAGCTTGATGCTGGTAAAGAATATGTTATGGTCTTTAAAATCTGTCTAAATTCACAACTTTTTGAGTTTTTCCTCATAGGAGAGCAATTTCTTGGTTCAGGTTGACAGTCTTTCTCAACATGCTACAGCAGTGTTTCAGTCCCAGTGCATGTGGTGCTTTCCCAGCTAGCTGGCATGCCATTTTTTCTGCAGCCGGAGGCTCAACATACCAACTGTAAGGCAAGTCTACCAGCAAAAAGGGCCGCAAGAAACAGGTATACTGGCATCCAACTCTGGATGATGAGTTTTTCCCAATGATTTGGACAGATTATACAAGTAGCCCCTCAACTGTCCAGATTGTTTTTTCAGACATGAACCATGCAGCCCTTGCCGGTGGGGTGGCTGGGCTGGTGGAATCCATTGTAGCTCCTTGGCTGCAGCCCACTGCAGCCATCACAGCATCAGATGCCATCAGATGCCGTTTCCGAATCATCGGAGCAGGTACAGCCCCTTGACATCGTCAAGACCAGGTTTCAGCTGAGCAGAGAAGCAAACCCCAAGCTGCAGGGCACCTAGAGACGATGCGGTGCCGCATCGTACCGTAACTCCGTACCTCTTCTTTGTTTTGGGTTGTCAGATTTGGCAAGTCAATTGACGATCTGACAAGAGCTGGATAGACTGGGCACGATTGTGAAAAGCCATTTGATCTCAACTTAAGAAAGGAATGGAATGACTCGCAAAGCATGCAAAAAGTATCAAAAAGGCACACGTAGAGGATATACATGCAGGAAGCAGGTGCTAGCGGCAACTTGCCACCTGTACCTTACAGTCATACCCACATGCATCGCGTAAGTGTTTAGTTGACAAGTGTTTCGTTTCTCACTTTGCTTTACCACTGATCTTTTAGCACAAAGGCAGCCAATCTTTCACTCTCCAGCACCTATATAGTGCTATGGCCTCAATACTTACTGGCAATGGACTGTCTCCAACACTGCGTGGCTGGGCTATGTCCTTCACTCAGACCGTCTGGGCCGGTGCTGAGCGTTTTCTGAGAATTCTGGAAGCCAGGCTTACAGACTTTGGGCGCGGTCTCTCTTGTGACTGGCGTTTTTGGTCGCTTGTAACTCGAATCCGCTCGCTTGTAAGTGTGTCGATCCATCACAATTATAATCATAGCAATCAACATCATCATTTTCATTAGGTTCACGATCATCATCCTGATCACCATGATCATCATGACCATCATTTTCATCCGTTTGCATATCATTGCCATCGTCATCATCATCATCATCATCATCATCATCATCATCATCATCATCATCACCATCACCTCACCATCATCATCATCATCATCATCATCATCATCATCATCATCACCATCACCATCACCATCACCATCACCATCATCATCAGCATCAGCATCAGCATCAGCATCATCATCATCATCATCATCATCATCATCATCATCATCATCATCATCACCATCACCATCACCATCACCATCACCATCACATGAATGCCACCACCCCACCCCACCCCAGCTACCAGCCTCTGTGAAGTCCAAGTGAACGTTATTGCCCCACCCCATCCCACCCCAGTCCAAAGAAACAGGACAGTTACAAGTGAGCCAATTTGACAGTCGTATGTCAGTCGTGACGGTCGCAAGTGAGACGACCGCCAATGCGTTTAGGACAGAAAAGTATGAGGTGTTGTGAGGTCTGAAGAAGGAATCACAAGGATTCCACAGCAGGTATATATAATCTGCCATTGGGGTTCATTGTTCTTGAAATTTCATCCATAGGTACGTATAGGTACCATCCATCATAACCAGGCACCTCTGCCTCCCGGCGGACAAAGATTGGGCGGCTTGGCCACTTTGGCGAAGGCTGGCCGTAGCGCAGTAAGACAAACCACCACTGAGCAGCAGGAAACAGCCAAAAAACGTATTTGGTGTGAAAAATGATAAGACCCTGCAGGACTCGCAGAAACAGATGGAAGAGCGGATAGTTTGTATGTCCCAGATCGCTTGGTTCTGGCAGAACACGGTGAACCAGGAGACACCACTTTTTCCCCAGACCATTGAAATGCCCATCCTGGGAGTGCAACATGCAACCACCAAATGCCAATCCAGGACCTAGCAACGGGAAGCTGGGTGCTTTGGCGATGGCGATTGGTTGTCAGGAACTTGATGTGGTACTTTCATTCATGTACTTTCGGGGGGTTGTTCTACTGCTACCTTTCTTGAAAAAGCATCACATGGCACTTCAAGGCTTACTACACTGCACAAATACATGTACGACAATGTAACTCTTACCATAGCCATTCCTTGCACACGCCATGCAAGAATCCATCAGCAACCTGCACAGTTCTGTACACGGGATATATCTGGAGATACCTGCAGATACCTTGAATGATGTTGCATACATGCATACATCCATGCATGCATACCACTCCATGCAGAAAGTCAGATGCAGGATATACAGGTGTAATCAGGTGTACCTGTGCGCCATGTGTGCAGTGCCCGAAAGCAGAATGCTGGTGGTGTGTGCAGTCAGGTTCTCTTCCCTAGCACTCGCAACTGACACTGAGCAGATTTTGACACTGGACCAGTAGTGCTGAAAGCTGGGGTGACGAAAATAACAGCGCAGGCTATATGTCCTGATATAAGCCAAATATTCAAGCTTTGCAGGTCCACATAGACTCAGTCTCCACTCTAGTATATGTTCGAGAGAACATTGGCAATGTATCTCCAAGACAGTAAAGACACTGTAAAGACCTCGCACATCCTTCTGCTCTCCTGCTTTCTACAACTTTCTGATGACGCTGTCATTGGCATCGTGTTCTATCCTCATGGTGGGACTTCTGCCAAGTCTTGGAAGACCTTGCCGAGGTCGGCTTGCTGCAACTGAGGAGAGGAGGGACGTTGGCAACTCAAAAGCAATTTGCACATTGTTTTGACATGTTTCGATGATTGGAGGGTCGCAGCTGCTTTTTGACTTGTCTAACGCATGGCTGCCATGGCTCATTAAGGTTTGTCTTGCAGTCTATCATGCCACATGTGGGATGCATGTCGTGCACATAGTTTGGGCCATTTCATGTTGGGACCCGTCGTGGCTTGGTTTTCTCTTGTGACAATTTCTCTTCAAGCAGAGCAGTCATGAGCAGTCCCACAACAGCCCTTGTGCCAAGCAAGGCGGGGCCTTTGCTTGCAGAAGTTGCAGCAGACTTGAACAGCCCAGCACGCAACGGTCAGGGCCTTCCAAGCGACAAAGGGAGAGAAACAAACCAGTCAGTGAACAGAATTGTGATGAATCAATGATGAATAATGGAGATCGCCTCAGACTGACACAGGTAGGTTGAATCAGGTTGACACGTTTCAGCTGTAGACCACAAACCGAGGTGTTGCAGCAAGAGCTGTGCCTACTGCCGTGACCCAAGACAGCCATGCTAAGATTGTTGCAAGGTTGCGAAAGTTTGCAAGGTTACTTTGCATGACTTAGGCTTTGGCAAAGCTTTCCCTGCGGCAAGCCAATCAAGTGCCACTTGAAGGAACCATGAAACTTTTCATGAAACGTTCATAAACTTTACGCAGTCGGTTGAGAAACCAAGAAAGGAGTGGTAGCTTTGCAGTGTCAACCAACTCCTGTCAAACCAAGAAATTGACAGAAATTGACAGATGGTTTACGCAACCATGAAACTGCGTTTGCAAACCAAGAAACCATCTGTCAATATCTGTCAGCTTTGCAGGAGTCGTAGCTGTTGTTGTGGCAGCTGGAGGTTCGGAACTCCGCAAGAAAGTTGAGTTTGTCACACCCGGCCCCTTACCGATTCACAGCAAGACCACGCAGGAAAGCAGCTTTGTCCAAGCCTTTCTCTCGCAGAACGAGAAGTAATGGCTTGGCACCTGAAACCACAGGCCAATGTGAGTCAGGTATCTTACAGTATGTTGTTCTTGTCTTGGCATGTCTTTCATGTCTGAGCTTCTTGGCAAGCACCGCAAACAATCAATCTTGGTAGGTCCCAGTCCATTGCATTTGGATGTCAGACACTGGCTCCGGAAGTCGCTTGAGGATGTGGTCCTCCACAGCATCACCGGCACATTTTTCGCAGTGGCCTCCACTGAAGTGTGCAGCTTTGACAATGACAGGTGGCTGCGCTGTACCCTTTACCACGGCCAAGGCTTGATCTGAAGTTCTGAGTTTGATGATGCTCAATGTAACAATTGCGGAAACTATTTGAAGTATTCATGCACAATGATATCCCCCCCTATACATGACTGTTTTCTCCTCACTGGTCTAGATAGCGGCGTTTCCGAAGGCCATTGGTCCACCTGGAACTGGATCATCACAGGAATCTGTACAATGCTGTCCTCGAGGCGCAAGAGTAGTGGAGTCAATCCGGGAGAGAAGCACTGTGTAGGTGTAGGTAGCTGAGCCCAGATGTGACGTACGCTAAGATGTTCATATATGCATGAGAAAAACAGATGCATAGATGAATGAGTGAATGGATCGATAGATGAATGAATGGAATGATATGATATGACATGAAATGAGTTGACTTGAGTTGAGTGGAATGAGACGGAGTCAAATGGAATGGAAAGAAGCAAAATGAAATGGAATGAAATGAAACGGATTGGCATGGAATGAAACGGAATGAAATGATATGAATGAAGTAAACATATGTAAGCATAGTAGATGCATATCTGAGCATATGCATGTGCATCATATACGCCCGATTGCATGTGGTTGAGACACTGGGATGGTTAGGGGACATAATTGGGGACATTAATAGAAATTATCCTGGATGTATTTTGTAGCCTTGGTGAGGCTCTTTGGAGAATTTGGATAGTTTGTTTGTGTTTGGATAGCAGCCAAAGCACCAGGCTGCAGAAATTGCAGCTATCTCCGATGGCAGCAAGCAAGTGGCCTTGGGAGTGCTTTTCGAGCGCGGGCACATTCGGACATCCAGCAAGGACGGGATCGTGCTCTTCAATCACACCTGCGTATGGGTCGACATAGTTGTCAAATTGGATTTTGTGGGTCACTCATAGTCACTCTATTTTGGCCCATACGCATATGAATGGCGACGGTGTCCAGCGGTACAAGCGTTTCCATTGAACATCCTAGGGTGATCCATGAAGGATGTCCCCGTGCGCCATCCCATTTGGGGCGATTGCAGGGGACTAAGCGAAAAGACACCTTAACTTGCTGTCATGCTGCATCGCTGACGGTCATGCATCTTGAACTTCAAGACATACACCCCTCTTAGAGAGATTATAGAGGTGTTTGATAGGTGTTTGCAATGCTTGCGTGCAATTCATTGCCTGCTGAGAGTTCCCTTAGGCTTGGACCCAGAGCTAGTGCAGTTGGCAGAGTGCTTGGATGTTGGGGACTTGGATCAACTTGGACCAATGACCTGTGCTGAGCCGCATAGCCCTCACAGACTTAAAAAAAGAACTGGATTATTTCCAAATCCATCCAAGCTGTCTGCCATTCTACCAAGGTTTGCATTGCCTGCGTTCATAGAATATATCGACTTAGTTTCTGCAGTTGGCAGGATCAACTAAGAGCAAAATTGCCCCATGGCCTCGCAACTGCCAGCCATCCTTTGGCTGTCACAAGATGTGGCAGGGTTGGCGAAAAAGACCACCCAGGAGCTGAGGCTGGCATTGCTGGATGATCTTGACAGACATTTGGGTGTTGTCGGTGCGAGACCGTCTGCGGTGGAAGAAGAAGTTGAGCGTTTTCTTCTGAGAGGCCGGGTCTCAGACTCGAACCTGAGCAGATTGGAGAGGAGATTGCAAGCTAGGCTTTCAGGGCTTTCAGGCAGTCATAGATCTGGATGCAGATCTCAAAGCAGCTATTCAGCCAGGTCCGAGGCAGAGAAATCACGAGGCCTTTCGCGTGGTTGCAGCTCCGCCAGGAAGGAAACGCCTGGAATTCAGACGTCCGAAGCTGGTGATCTGCAAAGGGTGCCAGAGGATGAGATGCTTCGCTGGTCACAGATGGCCAAATTGGCAAGAAAAGAAGCAGAGATAGAAGAAATGCAGAAAAGGGAAGCAAGGAGGATTGCCCAAAAAGAAATGAGAGCATTTCTTCAGAAGCAAGTAGATCAAAAGAATCTGAGACAAAAACAGGCTGCTGAAGATGAACTTAAATTCTTCCAGATGCAAAAGGACGCTTTGGAACGTTGGAAGCAGGACCAGGTCACCGAGGCTCAGAATCGGCTACACAAGCTGCAGTCGGTGCTCCGAGATCGTGCAGTCCATACCGAGGCAGCGTTGCAGCAACGGGAAGCCGAGCGGAAGCGAAGATCCAGTGAGGATCGTCGTTTAATCCTGCGAGCTGCCAAGGAACTTGAGCTGGAGAAGCAAGCTGTTGAGGAGAAGAGGCACGAAAGGCGAATAGCACACACCGCACTTGTTCAGGAAGCCCTGAAGGACAAAAAGAAAGGCCCAGAGGCTCGGGCACAGAGAATTGAAGAAGAGAAACAGAGACTTGAAGAGTATTCCAAGTTCTTGGAAGCACAAGAGGCCCGAAGCAAAGCTTCAAAACCTCGCATTCGAGATCAAACTCCAGCAGCTCCTCCACGTGCAAAGCGCAAAGGTGAAGAAGTGTACTACGACCCCGAGATTGTCATGAAGATTCGCAATGAGGCCATGGCCCGTGCTGAGCAGGCTGAGCTGTCCAAGCAAGAACACTTGAAGATGGAAAGACATCGAAATCAGGCCTTCCTTTTCCAACAAATTGCTGAGAGGGAGGAGAGCAGAAGGCGACTCATGGAGGAACAGAAGGATCACCAGAAGGCTGCCGCAGATGCTGCTGCAAAGGAATATGAAATGGCGGAACAGCAGCGTATAGAAACACAGAAGATGAAGAACATGGAGTATCGCCTGGAGCTTGATCGACAGATACATTTGAAGAAAATGATTCATCAACAGATGCAACTGGAAGAAGATCAGATGAGCGGAGCAGAGAAGGCCATGAATCGAAACTATGTCATGGAGGCCATGAAGAAGACTTGCACGAGCGACGGGGCTGATGAGTGAACTGCCAGCTACTTGTTGGAATTCATGACTGATACGCAAAATTATGCAAATATGAGGTTGTATGTGGTTGTATGATGTTGTATGACAGTTGTATGATGTTGTATGATTACTATTGAGAATATGATTGTCTTGAAAATGAGATTTGGCTTATGGAATGCATCATTGTTGTCCTGTTCTGCTTTCACTCATGCCATCGTCTCTGAACGATGAATCTACGATGCCTGAAGGAACCCTACTTTAGTGCCGCAAGGTGCCAGAATCCATGGCTTGCCTTGTGGCGTTGACGACTCAATGAGACTCAATGTGAAGCGCGCATTGACCGGATTGACCGCTGCCAAAATTGGAATGATGGGAATGCGCCGAATGCACGTGAGACACGTCGTCAGACACGTCGGAGTACCGAAGTGTCAATGCCACGGTCCTGCCACGGTCCTGCCACGGTCCTGCCACGGTCCTGCCACGGTCCTGCCACGGTCCTGCCACGGTCCTGCTGTTACTGCCGTTCCAGGTCCAAGCTGCAGAGCCAGATCTCCCAAAGATTCTTTTGCTCCTGGATGCGCAGCGCAACCCGGTGGCGTGTGAGACTAAGTCTAAGTGGCTGATGGGACCGCCCATTGAAGATGTTGTGTCTTTCTATGCAAATACATGCAAATACCTCGAATAGGACAGGATGAGCCTACGATGAGATAGGATGAGATAGGGATAGATGGGGTAATTTTTCAAAATTGCTGGTCACTGTGTCGCTCAAGATTCTCCAGGCCGCAGGCTTCGGCCAGAGAATTTCTGCCCTCATCTCAGGGTATGTGAAAGCACGATGCAATGCCCATAGCTATGGGAGCGATTGGGAGCCTGGGAGCCTGGGAGCCTTGTGAATTCTCTCAGGATGTGCCATGGATTGCAGAACTTGCTCGTCCTCCTGTCCAATGAGGCGGTTTGTTGTTGGGACCGAATGGGACCACTTTACCCTCCTGTTTCATCCTGTCTTCTACTAGAAAACAAGTCGTGGAAACATACCGAAGCGCCGAAGCCACAACATATCTAGACAAGTGCATGCATGGTTTTGTGTAACAATACGAATATACACACACACATATATATATATATATATATAGATAGATAGTTGTACAGGATTCTATGGGCTGGTATAGTGTTGACAAATTGCGATAAGATTGCATAGGTGTATGTGTATGTGTTTGTGTCTTCTGGAACAGTGAGATAGGCTGCACGCTGCCATCCTGTTTCCAACCACTTTCAACTTGGCAGGCAGGAAAGGCCCACGAAGTGAGCTGCGGGAGACTCAGAGAAACAGAAGGCTGCACACCGTCACTTGAGGTGACCTTAAGGTATGCATCTCCACATGCACGGTCAATTTGCACACACATATGTACAATATCTACACAATACATATGTATACAGATGTATGATTATCATTGATTATCATGGTATAAAAATATATATATATATATATTGTATATATATATATATGTGTGTGTGTGTGTACATATATCTATATATATATAATTTGTATATTATATATAACTACTTATTTATTTATTTGTTTATGTATTTATTTGTTTATTCATTTGTTCCTTCATTTATTTATTCATTCATGTATTTATATTCTACATTATTCTAATAACATCCGCACGTTTGTGTGCGTTTCTGTATTTTTGCCGAGTAAATGCGAACATGAACAGGCGTCCAATTGGATCCTCTAAGGTCGCCAGCTGATCGGAGCATGGCCGGATGCACCGGACGAAGATTGGACAGGTGGTGATGGTGCCGAAAAGTGCCACTGCAGCGAATTCTGTGGAAGTGCAAAAGGAACTGCAAAAAGGGAAAGCATGCAGAATATTAAGATACAAGATGATACAATATACATAAGCCCTGGCAAAATACATGTGTATATATATATATATAATATATATATATACATACAAAGAATAGGAAAGGACTGCATGTGTGAGTCTATGTGAAGTTTAGGTTGCAAGCCTTTCGGCTTCTACTGGCAGAAGGAGGGGTGTGCGGATGCCTATTGCAGATGTCGTGGCAGAGATGCAGCAAGAGCCATGCAGAGCCTGGCCCAGGCTTCGTTTTTATCGAGGACTTCTTCCAGAGATGGTCAGCAACCTTGGCACTCACCTTGAATGCCTTCGATGTCGATTTTGATTGATTCTTGCTGATTGGCACTAATTTCCCAAACACCTCCCAGACTTGCGGCAAGGTTGGAAATGTGCCCACCCGCACAGCCATGTATGCAGGCAAGGACTGGGCGTTTCCCCGGCTCTTTTCCTGCCAGTTGCTGAAACTTTGCCCAGGTACATGACAGATATCTAGTTCACACATCATCGCAGCTACACGCAGATGCACAAATACAAGTGAGTGTCCTATGCATGGGAACTGCTGGCATTTGGCTTCTTCCCGTGGTGTGGAGGGTTTCTGACGCTGTGTCCCCACAGCTTCAGACATGGCTTCCTCAATGATGTGCCCAAATGTGCAGCTCCCAGGCGACAGCGAACAAAGCTGTATGACCGGAAATAGCGGAGCCTGCAGCAGCATGGGCTATGGCAACTCCTTCGGCTGGAATGGCAATGGGATGCAAGGCATGCAAGGCATGCAAGGCTTCCCGAACTCAGGGGCGCAAGCCAACCAGTGTGGCTTTGCACAAGGCAATTGTGGCTGGCCATCCTGCAACTGCGGCGGTTGGGGAAATTGCTCAGGCAGTCTTGGTTGCACGCATACACATTTATCATCATTTATCTATACATATATATACATTGGATTTTTTTGTACGCACATCTTTTTTTACATATGTACATACGTATATTCGAAGGAAGTTTAGAAGCTAAACCTTCCGACAATATGGACAGATGGAAAAGCACAGCCATGAAGAAAGTCAGAAGATGAAGAAAGTCAGAAGAGAGAAGATAAGAGATGAGAAAGCTAGAAGAGAAGAGATGCAGGTGCGCGAAAAGGTAGGAAAGTCGCAAAACACTGTGTTTTTCCAATGTCTTGTGGCTCCGGAGGGTCGAAAAGTAGGCTCGCTAAAGCGGCGGGTGCGGAGACATCTCGGCAGATGAGAGATGAAAAATTGCACGCCGTTGTGGCGCGNGGAGGGTCGAAAAGTAGGCTCGCTAAAGCGGCGGGTGCGGAGACATCTCGGCAGATGAGAGATGAAAAATTGCACGCCGTTGTGGCGCGAAGCACACTTGGAAGTAAAAAGTGTTAAAAACTGTCGGGTTCGGACCACTTTTGGAAGTTAAAATGTGGAAAAAGTGCACGGTGTTGTGGCGCGAAGCACATTTGGAAGTGAAAAGTCTTAAAAACATTTAAAAACTGCGTTGCAGCCGCTGGGGGCGTAGCACATTTCCACCTGAAGACGAAGACGACTTCCGAAGACGAATTCCCTTCAGAGAACCCTCCCCCCCGAAGACGCGAAGACGAATTCCGGAGACGAATTCCCCGAAGACGAGTTGCCCCCGAAGACGAATTCCCCCTTGAAGACGAATTCCCCGAAGACGAATTCCGCCCCGGAGACGAATTCCCCCCCGAAGACGAATTCCGAAGACGAATTCCCCGAAGACATCCGATCGAAGACGAATTCCTTCCTGAAGAAGAGCTCCGAGGACGAATTCCCCGGAGACGAATCCCCCCCCCGGAGACGAATTCCTTTCCGGAGATGAATTCCTTCCCGAAGACGAATTCCCCGAAGACGAATTCCCCCCGAAGACGAATTCCCCCTTGAAGACGAATTCCGAAGACGAATTCCCCGAAGACGAATTCCCCGAAGACGAATTCCGCCCCGAAGGCGAATTCCCCCCCGAAGACGAATTCCGAAGACGAATTCCCCGAAGACGAATTCCCCCCCAAAGACGAATTCCTTGCCGAAGCCGAATTCCCCGAAGACGAATTCCCTTCCGAAGACAAACTCCCCTCCGAAGACGAATTCCTTCCCGAAGATGAATTCCGAAGACGAATTTCCCCTCCGAAGAGCTTGCAAACGGCCTTCGCCGGAAGGAGCCATTTCTGTCGATTCAACCTCTCCGAAGATTATTGAATCCGCCTCCGGCGGAAGGGGCCGTTTCTGTGGGTTCAATTGTTTTATGATTGCAAGTGGAGATGCCCGCACGATCCCACCTGCCAAGAACAAGACGGCTAGAAAATGGATGAGAATCATTGAAAATGGTATCCATCAAGCATGTACAAGAATTGCTTCTAAAAAACAATACTCACACATTGCAAATATCATTCAGGTATGCTCAAGTTAATCAACTTTCTAATTACTTATCATCTTCCAACCTTTACGCCTTTACATATTGTCCACCTCACCATGCTCAAACCTTTCTACTTTTTGATTGTTTCAACTTTTTCCCGAGAGCGTCTGAGCGAAGGGTTCTTCTAACTGTGAAGGTCTGTCCTACATCTTCATATCTTCACATCTTCACATCCTCACATCTTCACATCTTCACATCCTCATCTTCACACCTTCATATCCTCACATCTTCACATCCTCACAT
>BGPT01000218.1:13592-37709 GCA_003297045.1 Symbiodinium sp. clade C Y103
CTTCTCTGCTGATCCATCATATGTTGGGATCCCTTCCTTGTTTCTCTCCAGACTATCTCCCGGCATATTTGCTATGCTATAGTCCAGACCCTGAATCTTTGATCAATGGCCACGGGGCTTTGATCTTCCAAAATTCTACCAAAACCAGGCAATCGCTACCATGAAATTGAAACACGAATGGAATCAGCGTGCAGACGCTTTTTCCACTAACCTCGAGGAGCTGTCAGCTGCATGGAATTCGGATGAGTGAATGCACATGNTCAGCGTGCAGACGCTTTTTCCACTAACCTCGAGGAGCTGTCAGCTGCATGGAATTCGGATGAGTGAATGCACATGCTGAAGTGCAGAAACTTGCAATATATATATATATGTGTGTAGTTGTTATATATGTATATATCCTTGCAACGTGGGGCCGCCAAACGTGATGTTTATTGGCTTATAAACCCCATGTATACCAGTTCGTTGCATCTACCATAAACCATACTTAGCCAAGTACCAAAGTCCACTTAGCTATCGTTTCGGGACCCCAGGCATAATGATAGGATAATAATACGGCATGAAACTTATACCTCTGTCCAGGGGTCAATATAGGTAGTTTGCATTTACTGGCTTATTGGAGATTGTTATTGCCTATTACAACCCATAATGGAATATTACCTAGCATTCCCTTATGGCTGATCATTTGTGTATAGCATCATATTGGTTAACCCATGGGAATATTCAGCAGCATGGTATGTGGAGATTACTGTAAGTATGTGATATTTCATGATCTATCGATAATATGAACATGTTATATCATTTTATACAATTTTCAATCATCATCTCCAATTTGATATTCTGCGTATATTATGGCACCAACCCATATAACCTCTATATATATATATACATATATATGTAGTATACATACAATATAGCACCTTTTACATATTCCAGGAGGTGACACAGGCGACCTTGGATCGCTTTCGTCTGCCCGGAGCCAAGCCGAAATCCGCCGGAGCCGTCGGCCTCACGGCCACGGCCTCCACCGGGCTGCCGTCGCAGCTGGACTCCACGACCAGCTCGTTGGACCTGGCGACGTTCGACGAGGCCACGACTGGAACGACGGCCGCGGCGTCGCCGGCGTTTAGCGCCTGGGAAAAAACATGTTGTGAGTGCCATGAAAAATGGTGAAAAATGGTTAATGTGGGTAAAACAATAATAAACCACCTATATTTTGTTGGTTTATACCACCTATCTATGGTGATTTGGGGGATGGTTTATTATTGTTTTACCAACATTATTTTTCCTATGAAGAAAGGGAGAGAATGGTGATGTGAGTTGATTCACAACATGAAAGTTTGAATTGTCCAAAAGTAGGGCAGTCCCTAATCCACTGGTTGATGAGATTTCATGGCCATTGGGATCATGTTGCGGACAAACCCAATTCAGTGGGGAAAGACGGGGAAAGCTATGAGGTCGCTTTTTTAAAGAGATGATTTTTCTTCCTTGGCCATGTTGATGTCCCAAAGAGGAACTTGTTTTAAAGGTAGTCCACCAAGGCTAGCGATGATGATTTGGAAGAAATTGCCAACTCTGGAGAAAGTCATGAAGTTTCCACAGAAATTTAGGGGTCTGAAACTTTGCAATAAGTTACCCTCTGGTGAACTAACATAACTATGGGAAATGGCCATAGAAATAGTGGATTTTCCCATGAAAAATGGTGATTTTCCATAGATATGTAAACGTTTACCAGAGGGTATGAGCCATGATGGATGGGATGTTTCTGGTAGTTTCACTGTTCCTCCAGAGGATCACGAGGACGTGGAGCGATTCTCACGTGGAATCGCAGCTGGGTATACTTTTTTATAGTTCCTATCGGTTCCTACAATGTGAGGCCCCCTAGATAGCTAAGTTGGTGCAAATAACTCCAATAACTATGGTTTATGATACGCAAATAACTATATTTAATGGGGTTTATAAACCAACTTATAACTAGGGGGCCCCACATTGTATATTCCTGGAATGTTTCTGGAATTGGCTTATAACATCTTATAACTCGTTATAAAATTTAGCAACTTGGATGTGCATTTGCAGGAATATCTGCCGGGTTGATTATTGAAGTATCCCACAAATGCCACAAGGCGCCATCCGTGGAAAGAAACATGACTTTCAAACGGATTGTGAGTAGTTGCTCCCGTTTGTTGTTGATACTCATGGTTGTCAATCTCGCAGGATCAGTCTTAGTTCCACCATCATTTTTGGGGGCTGAAGGGCCCTTCCTGCAGGTCTAGTTCTCCATTCAGTTGTGACAACCATAACAATCTTATAGTAATCATCTAGCAACCATGGCACATATGATACACCCATGTCATCATTCTTCATATATTTGTATCCAGATTGGATTCATATGGATATCATTGTCTATATATATATATATATACATATATATATATATAAATACACATATCCCCATGATATTCCCATATGATGTCCCTATTGGATTGGTAGCTAAGCTACGTCCAAGGTGCCTTGGGCCAAGATGAAGGGCAGCTCTGCGAGGTGACCCGCGCCAAATACGGCCGCTTCATGCATCCCAGTCGTGACCCGCGCCCCGAAGCAGGCGAGACGACGCCGGTGGAAATGGACGAAGTACCCATGGGGAAGTGAGCCAAAAAAGATGATGTGTGGATGTTTAATATATTTTAATATGGGTTTATGACATGGGTGGTATGATTCACTGCAAAATGAAAAGAGTATCCAGTAACATCCAGTAGTTGAGGGGGAGCAGAGCATGCATTTTTTCGTGTGAAAGTGCTAATGGATTGGTTTAAGGGAAAATTTACAGGAAACCATGGATTTTCCCATCAAATATGGGGGTTTCCTGTAAATTTTCCCTTAAACCAATCCAGTGAAACCCATGACCAAGAACTCGCAACATATTACCACGAAATGAGTTGTTTGTGGACTGATTTCACATGCTTTCCCAGATGTCAATATGTTCCATCCATTTGAGACCATCTGGTAGCAGGAGATCACATAAATAACAACTGGGGTAAGCTTGGATGGGTAGCTTAGTAGAACTTCATTTGTTGTCATAGATGGGAATATATATATTACATAGATTATATATATATATATATATGGGTATGGGTCAAAACTAAAGACTCGGGGGACCACAGATTTTAATCGATTTTTGGTATTAACACGTATTAACCATCCAATGTTTGGGTACCCAATTTTGACACATACCCATATATATGTATATACATATACTAGCCAGCTAAACATGTCATGTTTCCCCCAGGGTGGGCCCCCCCTTTTCGATAGCTAAGTGGGCCACTGTTCACTCGGGGAAGCGGCGCCTTGGTTTATGGTAGATATGACTTCTGTAGGATTCATGGGGGATCATGGGGGGTTATAAACCAATGGTCACATGACGCTTGGGGCATCCACCATGAAAGAACTTCCTACGAGCCTGACGCCATGCAGGTCATTATCGCGTGAACGATTCGTGTTCCTATCACAGACAGCCCCAATGGGACATCGGCCAGCGCACCCGTCATCAGGGACGGGCCAGGGCTGAGAAACCAGCAGGCGCCTGGGGTTGAAAGGATGAAACCCCCGGGATCTGTTGGGGCTCAGTCCAGCAAAGAGTTTCAGGCAGCAAAAAAACGCAGGTGTTCAAGCAATAAAAACGGGGATGTCCCAATGAGGCACAAACAACAGAACAATATGGACACACAGTGGCTTAAATCACCATTTCCCTCCATTTATTTTCATGGGAAATTATCCATTTCTTCCTATTTTTCACCGGAAAATCGTCATGTTCCACCATTTTTCACCTGAAAATATACCATTTTTCCACGATGTTAGGTCGTTTCGGCGCAACGACCTGACCACAGGTGCCGAGCTGGGCGAGATGTACAACGGCTTCGCCGACGGCCTGGCGCGGCAAGGGAAGTTCGAGCCGATGACGTTGGCGCCGCCGCGGCCGGATGTGACCGCGTTGTGCCCACAGTCCATGACCTTTGCACCGGCGCATCAGAAGAAAGATCCTTGGGATGTCTTGGGATTATTTGATACTGCGGGATCCATTTAGTTCGGTGATTTTCCAGCCAGCCATGTTTGATTACGAGAGGGTAAATATAGGATAACCATTGATGAGATGATTACCCTCTGGTAAACGTTTACATAACGAACTGGAAAATCACCATGCTATCAATTCTAAATGGCCATTTTCAATAGCAGTTAGTTTACCAGAGGGCATTTGATACTGTGGGAATTGATCATCTCAACTAATAAAAGATTGGGTTTTATCATGTTTGTTTTCAGATGTTCACTATTATTTATGGGAGAGTCTATGTGATTTCTTCACCGGTTTTCCAGATCCTGTTTGATTTGTTTGGATTTCAACTGTAAGAAACTCTATAACATCGCCATTATCCTGTATTGAACCAAGTTTCATTCCTTTTTCACATTGGGATTTATCAATGACCTTCAAGGGAGTTTTGGGGGATTTGTTTATCTAGTTCATGATTTACGGGAACTTGTGATTTATGGATCCTTGGGTTTAGAGATCGTTTTACTCCGTTCTATGAATTATGATGCATGAGTTATGGAAATATCCTCATGATTTTCCAGCTCCTCTTATCCTGTTTGATATTTAGGGATTTCAACCGTAAGAAATTGAGATTTATCAATGATCCCTGGGATTTCGAGATTTTCATGATTTCTGGATATTGACTTGATTTGCTAGAGATGATTTGCTATTCAATGGGAAATCCACCGCTTGTGAAACTTATAAGGGATTGTTTGATATTTTGGGATTTCAGTTATAAAGAGACGGGATTCTTCTCGAACTATTGGAAATTGGGGCATTTAATCGAAAGAAAGATCCTTGGGATTTCCAGATGTTCACAATTTATGGATTTTTTGGGGAAATGCCTACGCCATATATTTGTAGTATAGAAGTGCTCTTTCTTTTTTTGGGGGAAAGAAAAACATTGGGAACAAATGCTGGTTAATTTCAACTGTAGAAAGTTGGGATTCAGAGAATCATTGGACATTGGAAATGTTCGAAATTTAAATGTCATGATAAATTTGAGCAAGTTTGGAATTGTTAAAGAACAATCTCAGGGAATGGATTCGTTTTGAACATGTTGAAGACCTGTAGGAAATTGGGATTCTGATCGGGTTTGAATAAAAGACAACTCTTTGGTATATGTGTTGGCCCAGTATCAAATATTTGGCCAAAACTATTGAGGACTTCAACTAATTATGAAAAATGAGAGTTACATATAATTAGAACCTTGAGAAATCCTTATCTATGGGAAATTAAGGCCATTTGGATTTGCTGAAAAAATGTGTGTGTCGATTTCATTATTTTTGAAAGGTTTCACTCATTTGTAAACAGCAGGGATTGAACCAGTAATACATCGGGATATGTACAAGTTGACGCCCCTGGTTCTCAGTCGTTTTATAAACGAATACATAGTCAACCGAAACAATATAGTTGACTTACTATAAACCATAGAATTCACCGAATGACTTTGCGTCAACTTTGCAATTCCGAAAGGGGTGGCCCCACCGAAATGGGTGAGATCCTCATTCTTGCTGGTGAGATCTGGTCATTTTGATGGCCGACTTGATTAAACAAAGGACTCAGTTGTTGAATGATGTTTCTTAGCCAATGCCAAAAAGATCCAAAAAGTATGCTTTTAGCCAGAGACAAAAACTATTCCCCCATTGAAGTATCAACAACTCCCATTTGGGCGTTTCCCTCAAGCCATTGGTTTTCCCATGTTTTCCCTCAAAAATGATCACTTCCCGGTCCCCAAATATTGTCCAGCTGGTCCCCAGGTTCGATAATTTTCCCAGCACCACATTTACATTTGTAGAGTCGAACTAGTTCCCATCATTTTCCCATGATTTTCCCAGCCAGAAAGCTCAGGAATGGGCCAAATTGGATGCCAGCTCCTCACGCTCCCAGCGCTACCCGGAGCGACGGGGACATGTTTGGGGTGTTGGTCCAATTTAGCCGACGTAGCTGGGTCAAGATGGCAGAAGTGGATGAACGGAGCATTTCGGAAATCTTGGACAATAGTTAGGTCTTGTTGAGTTGGTGATTTTTTTCTATCGTTCCCAATGGAACATCCACAACTTGGGGAATCTGAAGGGAATATGTGTGTTTTATTTCTGGGACCCCCGGAGCAAATCCAAATTTGAAGAAAGTTTGGGAACCTCATTTGCAGGAATCACCCATGTTTACCAAACCCAACATTTGCAGAAAACCCAGGTTTGAAGGTGCATGTTTTTCCTTCGACATCCTTCGACCAACCTATTGATTGAATGAATGTTGCAGTCGAGGGAGTGGTGCCAAACCCAACAAGTACCCCTTAAGCCCAAAACTTGGCAAATGGGGTGTGGTTCATTATTGAGTTTGTAAATAATGTAATTTGCCCAGAGAGGAGATGAGGAAACATAATTTGAAGATTATTGGATCAACCATTCATGTCGACATCATCCTTGTTTTCACTTGGCAGATTGTCTTCCAGGGTGCGCATGTGTTGCAGCTGAAATCCGGTGTTTTGACAGTGAAATCCCTTGTTCTGGCGGGCGAAATCCCCGAAAAATCGTAGCTTTTGTAGTTTGTGGTTTTTCAGTGTGTTGTACTTCCATCCAACTTATCTGTCATTCTGATAGTCATTATGATATTTCTAAAAGAACTGGCTGGTGGTTACAATCGTTTTTTGTTCCATCCGACTCGTACAACGCTGATCCCCATCGAAGCGCCTCTCCCTGACTTTGCCTCAGTGGGGTCGATGAACATTTAGTGGTTGACCCCACTTGATTTACTGGTTTGTGTGTGTGTGTGTGGGGTTATACCCTCTGGTAAACGTTTACATAACTATGGAAAATCACCATGCTATTAATGGGAAAATCCACTATAAATGGCCATGTTCAATAGTTATGTTGGTTTACCAGAGGGTAGTCAATTAATTAATCAAATTAGATTAGGGTTTCCATGGGGGTATCCCAATAGCTGGATGGTTTATTTCATGGAAGATCCCAAAGAAAAATGGGCTGAGAACTGGGGCTACCCCCATGACTTAGGAACCCTCCATCCCCCCATCCTACTCGGAGATACCAGGCACGGGCTTGTCCACTATGAACCATCATTACCATATTAATCATTATATATTATGATATATCACATGAAATGCCATAAGCCTGAACAAACACGAATAAAGTGATTCCCAACCACGAAAAAAATCCCAATATGTTCCCATCATTATCCCATTAATCCCGTATTAGCCATTGTTAGTCCAACGCGCGCAGGACTGGGATTTCAAGAAGCACATGTCGGGTCATCACTTCGACTTGCACATGAGCTTTCCGAAGCCTGGCACGGAGGAAAATCCGCTGGAGGGTTGGTGAATGGGTGGTGTTCTTTTCGGGGATTTCAACCAAGGAAAAACGGAAAGGCAAGTAGAACAATGTGGAATCATACGAAGAATAGCTATATTGTGGCGTATCATGCGAAGTTGCTGTTGTCTTGCTTTCCTTGAATATCATATCCTGTTCAAGAGTTGCTGCCGGAGTCCGCACCAGCATTCGCCTGATTGTTGGTTTTCAAGAATTCTTCATTTTCAACCCTAGAAATGCTTGGGTTTGTCGAGTCGGTGATTTGCGTAATTTTCCCAATGGAACATCCACCAGGACTGGGGAATCTATAGGTAATGTCTGGTTTTTCTTGGGAACACTTCAGCAACTCCAAGGAATTGTTCACAGGGCGTCTCAGCAGACCAAGCCTGATGGCAGAAATGGGCATAGGGGAAGCATCAATTGGATAGCATTCATTCAGCTTTTCCAAATATGGTTTATGGATTATGCGGATGTATAGTAGGTGCCGAAATGCCATTAGTTTAGTGGAGGTTAGATGATATAGTAGATCATGGCTGAGCTACACTATTTTCGTCAGTCTGGAGTAGATAGAATATCAAAATTTCAAAAAAGTCCTCACTCAAGTGGAAATATGTTTGAGAATTACATATTCTATTTACTTCAGGATGACTACGTGACTACTTATGTATATATATCTATATTAATATGTATGTAATGCAATGCAATGCAATGCAATGCAATGCAATGCAATGCAATGCAATGCAATGCAATGTAATGTAATGTAATGTAATGTAATGTAATGTCTGTATGTATACGGATATTATGTATATAATACTATATCTATCTTTATATGTACATACTAGTAGATCCTGGTGTTCTACAAGTCAAAGGCTCTAGGTTTCGGAGGGGGAATAATGCATGGGCAGGGTTCATTTTTCATAGCTTCATTTCAGATAGAAGGCCTGGGAAACCACAGATGAAGTTGTCATTTTCAGCCATCTGGAATCTTCTTTCAAGACAAGAGTACTCTCTGACTCTGGTGTCATCGTGGCTGGAAAAACTCCCGGAACTAAATGGAGGCTTCAATAGGAAAACCATCTATAAATGCGGGATGTTCAATTGCCACCTGCCAGAGGCCAACCGGTAAGCCCCAAAAAAGACTCCTGAGTGATCATCCTTTTCTGCATGGCCGCGTTGGGCCCCCCAAAATCTCTGTAGCCAGCATGGCGCCCAAGATACTTTGAGCCTGGGAAGTATGATGTCGAGATGAAGCAGGACAGCACGACCGGTCTCCCATTTTCCAAGGTGCCAGGGCGTACGGATTGGAGGTGGAAAACCCGACAGTGAAATGGGCAAGTTACGTGGTATTTGAGATATGGTCATCCATTCCAGAATGGAAATCCTTGTCATAGGTATATAGATACCTATTATTCCCTATTATTCCCTATTACTTCATTGACCATCCCCCAATCTTGGCACCCAAGTTTTGTGGCACAGATCCATACATGATGGATCCTTGAAAGCTATGGCTCCATCCGATGGAAATTCATAAGCAAACATGGAAAATCATTGAAATACCCTCTGGTAATCAAACATGGCAATGGAAAATCCACTTATAGATGATTTTCCCATTAGAACTTAAAACCTCCATTTTGAGGGATTTCGAACTGCTATGTTTGATTACCGGAGGGTATGCTGATGCTTTCAAGTATTTTTGGTGTTCAATGTTGATCTTTAGCCCTTGAAATGGGATTAACTTAATTCCAACTGACGAATATACCCTCTGGTGAACTAACATAGCCATTGAAAATGGTGATTTAGAGTGGATTTTCCCATTAAAAATGGTGATTTTCCATAGTTATGTAAACGTTCACCAGAGGGTAATTTTCATTGGGTGAGAATTGAAAATATCGACCTTTCCATATTGGGATCCACTGATATAATGGAGCCACAGTTCAACAATATGACAGAGCTATATACTTTAATGATGTTCAATGACCAGCATTTCTAAAGATGTTGCCAAACAGTTGCTACCAATATAATATACATATATGTATATCATGACATATTATGACCCATGGAACTGTTTTTTTGCACATTCCTGGCGTTCTTGAGGAGCAAGCGTGGCAGTTGGATGATGTAAGCGCATCGTTTTTTGCGATCACCTACACGAAAATGCCATTAAAATTGATGAATTACATTGTGATTACCAGCTATTTCATTTAAAAGGTTACATTTGCATTCATTAACATTTACATTGATGAATCACATTTGTGAACATCTGCATTTCATTTAAAATCCCCAAAATTTTCAGATTGATGAATTACACTGTGATTCAGCAAGATATGGTGCGTGTTCATCGGTATCCACTGATGAAGCTCAGCCAGTGTTGCAATACACTCTTTGCTACTTGGTTTGATTGATGTTTCCAAGCTGTTGTTGCTATGTTGGATGGTCAATCCAGACGAGGACTGGCTCAGTTTTCCAAAATTTCCCTCCAAACGGAAGCTGTATATCTTACTGCCCACATATATTTTCTAATATACATCTATAAGTTGACCAAAATCACATACAAGTGATTATTCCATGTTTCAATGGTTTATAATCCCACAAACACGTTCACGTTCGCTTGGATGTGGTGACCCTGCGCAGGTCATGTCTCGAGCCCAGTCAGCAGGGGAAATGAAGAGTGGTGGCATGGGCCCAAAGAACAGGTGCAGCGAGCGATGCATTTAATCATGACATATCATGGCTTTTTTGTTGCTATTGGCAATCATATAGGTATATGCTTACTATAAGTATATGTATGATATTAGCATATATATATATATGTATCATACATGTATATATCACAAATGGATACTTAACATGTCTACTATACACATGTTTGTTTCTTTATTATTCATGTGTACACATTGTATATTTGAGGTAAGATCGGATGCCCCACTCCTTCCCAGACGCCAGGCTTCTGCCAGATCGATCGTGCTTCCGTGGCTGCGCTGCAGCGGTGCCGCGCAAGACGTGTCTACAAGACTTTGCACAGGACCCAGTAATGCCTGGTGAAATGGTCCGGAGATTCATAGGAAGTCAACATTCTTCAACATCAATGCTTTGGTTAAAGCAATGATAATAGTAACTGCAGTCATAACATGAGATATATATATATATGGTACCATGTATATATATATATATACGTAATGATAGCCGCAAGAACTTTGGTATAAGTTGGTCATTTTGACTCTTTATCTACCCACTTTCTCCGTTGTATCTACGAGGTGGGGCCCCCAAGTTGTGAATGTTGCTTTGTAAACCTCGTTATACAGACCCAACCACAATAGTTGCATCATGGGATCTGATTGTACAGATGACTAGGTAATGATTATGACATTTCTGTACATTGAATATGCGTATCCAACCATGATGGTGATGTGATGGGATATGATTCGAGGATATAAATGATGTTTGAGCAAAGAAAAAATGCGTGTAACACCAACCATTGATTGGGATACATACCCCACGATTGAATCCTAGGCAAAGCTGCAAAAATTGTGGGTAGTCATACACCCCATAGATTCATCTAAGAACCAGTTTTCCCCAGAAATGTTGCTTGGTTTATGACCCCAACAGTTCGATCTTTCTACCAACTTCGCGTTGCGTTTCTGGGGTAGCACCTTGATATCATTTCATATCCAATATCAATAAGATCATCTTGCAGGTCTAGTTTTTTGGGGGTCCAGAAATTAGTTTGCCAAAGTTTATCATATTTGGCATGGCCTCTATCAGATTTCAGTTGGATCTCTCCATGGTGATAGGTGGTAAAAAGAACCATCAGACGCAAGAGCCAGTTCATCACGGTTGATGGTTATTGAGTTGTCCCCTGGGGTGAACCAACATAGATGTGGAAAAACCCATGGATTCTAGATCATGTTCCTAGGGACACCATGGGTTTTCCACATCCATGTTCGTTTACCATAGGGTACGAACTGGTTCCTTGGGGATTTAGGAGCAAATCCGCAAACTGGGAATCCGATCCGCAACCAATCAGTACGGTCATGTGTATTATCATTGTTGTAGACACTTCGTCTTTAAACGAATGTGATATGTACCTAACTCATGAATGATCAACCCAGAAATAAGTGAAACCGTCATCAAGTTCCATCCCCAAATCAGAAGCGATATCCTGTTGCTTATCTCCCGTTGTTTACGAACTAAATGAGCAGGTTTGCAGCATTACAATACTTATCAGTGGTAGATGCCAATTGTAGGTTACATTTCCCCAATTTAACTGGTGATTGACATCTACCACTTAAGTCAGCCTTTGTTAAGATGAAGTCGAATTTTCCCCCCAAGTTTTCAGTCAATTGTTGATGACTCGATTGGTTCAATCACCAGCCAAATTAGCTTCTTGGTTGCTTCAAAACCACCCGCGGCCTCTACACTTTCCCAGACCTGCGAGATTTGACGAGGACCTGGACCGTCCGTCTTTGTTGGTGATTGATGCCCCGCCCTATGATGAGGACTGCTGGGGCGAAGGTGACCCAATGGCAGATGTGGATCGGTGAAAATTTCTCTGTTGATGTTTTTTGAGTGATTCAAATTGTGAATTTGAAGATCAGGATTTATAGGGGTGAAATAATTTAGAAGAAGTAGGTGAAATGCAGCATCCAAGGGTTGCGGGACTCAGCTGTGGTATGGAGTGGTAAGTTATTTTGGTTAAAAATTGAATAATAATGGGATGATAATGGGATGCTAATGGGATGATAGTGGGATAATAATGGGATAATGGTGCTTAATAAGGGTTGATCTTGCTTTAAAATGGCATAGTAATCTCTTTCCCGAAACATGTCTGTCGGGCTGAACATAATCTGGTAAATGGGTCAACCTCAGTGTGGTAGGTTAGTCAGTGATTTCGAACTGCCAGAAATGGATAGAAATGGGAGAATGGACAAATCAGCTGCAGCAAAAGTTACCCTCTAGTAATCAAACATGGTTTGCTGGAAAATGCCAAACATTTCTATGTACTGTATATAATTGATTCATGAATTTCCCAGCCATAAACCTCCATTTTTATCCTGTCAAAAAGGAAAGTTCATCTGCCATCTTCGAGGACACCCCTCCGGGGTCAGGGTGTGTTTTCCGGTGTGGCGTTTTACGCCAGGATGATCCAGAAGTGAGTCAGAAGGTGGGAAGCTGCAGATGGAGAGTTTCATAGAAGGACCATGTGGGGATGAGTTAAAACCATGTTAAACGTTGGATTTTTTTATTTGTTCCATCGTTCATGGGGATTTAACCATCATTGATAAACGATCTCTGGTTTCATGGGGATCTACAACATGGGTTTGTTATTGATTCGGTGATTTTGTATTTTCCCATTGGGAAAACACTATGACTGAAAATCTGTTTTGGGAATGCGGATTATTTTTTGGGGCGCCTGGATCGCAAATCCAAAGTTGCCCCAGTTGGTCGTTGTGAATGCTTCTTGTTGTCCATACCTATCCATTTTTAGTAAACATTGGATGAGTAGTTTGAGAATTGATTCTTTATTGTGGCTGGCTGGGAAATCCCCCAGCCATAGTTCGATGATTTTCCCAGCTCTAAACTGTCCATTTAGTTCAAGGATTTTCCAGTTACCCATGTTTGGCGGACGTTTTGGAAGGGTGTATTCCGGGCTTTCTTTCACCAGCAACAAGCACTGATGGCTTATTCCATAACGATTCTTTGGGCAGGTCACCCCAATGGAATGGTTCAATCCCTATGATTCGGTCCGGGTAACCATGGGTTGCTCAACCACGAAGCACTTCGTCGTGTCGTGTCCTTCTTTTTTTGTATTTTACATCTCTATATATATTTTAGTAGATTTTGGTTTATTGTTTATTATTTGAAGTCATGTGTTTTAATGTATAACTCGTATTTAAATGTATTGGTTCAAGGGAACATCTACATAAATCAGTGGTTTTTCTGGCCAAATATAGAGGTTTCGTGTACATTTTCTCCTCAACCGATGCAGCTGATGAAACCCGGCAATGAAATCCATGCCCCCATCATGTCCCATTGCTGTTGGTAAACCGTTATTTATTTTCTTGAATTATAGTGATCTCACGTCGTGTCACGATGGCATGATGAGAATTGGATTCGGGGAATCATCCCCAAATGGCCTTTTGGTAACAGCTACTTTCAGGTTTGTGAACTATTGGAATTAAGCCAGATTTAATGGATTTTAAATGATTTAAAAAGTAAGTTTTTTTGGATGGCAACGGATGTTAATATATCTATGATTGACGGATTTTAATGGTTCACTGGATTGGTTTAAGGGAAAATTTACAGGAAACCCCTATATTTGATGGGAAAATCCATGGTTTCCGGTCAAAATTTTCCCAGTTACCAATCCATTGAATGGTATATCCTCGATTTCCTTCGTTGATTTTGCTCGAAAGCTCCATTGATTTTGACGGAGGTCTTGGACTGGCAGATGTCCTTTGACGCAAGCACTGCTGACAAGCTCATCGTCTCCAGATGTGCGACTCCATCTATGAAGGCTGGAGGGTGATGCTATCGGTATGATTTCACAGGGATTCTCACCAACATGGAGATTTAACTGTGGATATAGTGGGAATATGAAGGATTCTTGTAAAATACTGGGATTTCTGGGATAAAATCATTCTATCCAATGATTTGAACTATACTTTGTATACCCGCTGGTAATTTAACGCAGGGAACTGAAAAAAAAAACACAAGGTTTAAATAGGTAAATCATCATAAATAATCATAACCCCATAAATGTTCCATTTCTTGAAATCATTTGAGCCAAAAACCACCACCTGCCACAGCATTTTATCCCACCACATTTTCAGCCCCCTACTTAAGCCTGAAGTGTTGCCTAAAAATCCTGAAATGGCGATGCAAAAAACTAATAGGGAAGCATCCATGTTCTATGCAGATGTTGTCTTGTCGCTGGTATTTTTCATGGTTCTATCTTCATTCTTGATAGTCTTATTGGCCTGGTTTTGGGCCAGAGCCTCGTGTTGCTTTCATAGTATTTGTCCTCGTGTTGCTTTCTGAGTATGTGTAGCTGGTATACAAGCCAATGCCAGGCCACCACCAAAAGTTCCAATCCTCATCCCAGCCCAAACCTCCATGGACACACGTGGGGCATTGGATTCTCCATAGCCCAACTCGTCCATTCACATTGAGCTGGAATCCCTATGAAAGTAATATACCAAAACCCATGTCTTGAGTACGAATGGAAGATGGTATGCCAAGATTTTTAAAATATGGGAATCTAGGTTCTAGAAATTTCTAGAATGAGTTTTCCGTCAGCAAATCACTATTTTTGTACTATTCCATCATTCCATCTACTGGTTAATCATCATGTGTCCTATTAAAAGAGCAATTTGGGGGGATACCCCATTTTCAGTTACATAAATTTGATTAATTTGTTGGTTGTATATCCCATTACATCCCATTATCAGCCATTTAAAAAGAAAACATATACTGTATATACTGTATAACCATTGTTAATCATAAGTTTTTTTCAATGAGCCACCATTATGCACCATTATCCCATCAACTAATTCTCATTACATGTCCCACTCATTCATGATATTAATTCTATCCCAAAGAATATGGATGGGATCACTGTACTAATTGGGATTATTTTCCAAGTATATTCCCATTCTATTCCCATTTTTAATATGTGATATGTATATTCCAATATTCCGCGTACATTCCCATGATTAATCACTATATCCCCCATAAACTCAACAACAGGATGATCGTCCACTTACTAAGCAGTAACTATAGTTAGTTCACCCAATTATGGGTATGGGTCAAAATTGGATACCCCAAACATATCCTAGAGTCTGTGGTCCCATAGCGCTTAAATTTTCACCCACACCCATATCGGGGTTTCCAGAAATGGTGCTACCTAAAAATGGAGGATTTATAGTGGTCAATATATTTCAACGGATGATTTGGGGGTACCCCCATTTTAGGAAACATCCATATTTCTAGAGGATAACCCATTGATGGGATGACTAATCATTAACATTCATTCATCATTCTCGAGAAATATATATCTATATATATATGTATATTTATACATATTTATATATATATATATATTGGTGGCCATCCCACTATTCATCATCGTTTGTCCCATGAATCTACATAAATGTAGGATACACTTCAGTAATCATGGCAATGTAGCTGATTTTCCCAGCTAGAAACCTCCATTTAGTTCGGTGATTTTCCAGCCAGCCATGTGTGATTACAAGAGGGTAAATATAGAACAATCATTGATGAGATGATTACCCTCTGGCAAGCTAACATAACTATGGAAAATCACCATGCTATTAATGGGGAAATCAACATTTTTAATGGGCCATTTTCAATGTCGCAAACCGTTAGTCATTACCAGAGGGTATCCTAAAGATGGTTAGAATGGCTATCCTCATTATTATTATCCTGTATAATAATCATTAATGATTGTTAATCATGAATAGTGGTAATAATGATGGTTAATCATTGATTTTCCTAAAGCATCCCGCCCTCCTGCAGGCCAGTCTTGCTCGGGACCAAGCCCTACGGGGCGCGAGGATCTTAGCTTGCGATCCGGGCTTGCAGCGCTCCATGGGAATCGGTCGCTTGGGCTGCTGCGAAAGGTATGGAAGCCCCAAGAAGATGGGAAAATCCTGGGAAAATCCTGGCAAAATGGAGGCTTTAATGGGAAATTCATGGGAAAATATGTGAAAATCCTGGGAAAATCCTCTATGAATGGAACATGTTAATTGGAAAATCATCTCTATATATATTTATATATACATATACTATAAATGGTCTTTTTGGGGAGATGTTGGGGAAAAATCTCCATTAAACACGATGCAAAATGCTGATTGAACCATAAAGAGCAGGGATTGACAGATTGTCTGGTTTTTGTTGAGTCGGTGTTGTTTGTTTTCCCAACGGAACATCCGCCAAAAATGGGGAATGTTTAGGGAATATATTTTTTGGGGGGGACGCCTTAAAGCAAATCCAAGTAAGGGAGATGACGGAGATAGCGAACAATTTCTGGGATTTCATGGAGATATAGCAGGTACTCTCTGGTAATGACTACCAGATTGAACATCACCATGTTTCATGTGTCAATCATCTATAGATCTGGAATGTCCCGTTGTAATTTTATTGAATGGAGATTCAGTTGGAAGTACAATATGGAGGATTGATACAATATACCATAATGGGCGTAAGCTGGAACTAGAACTAGCAAACATGCGATTATAAAAGGATATAACATTATATACAGTAGCGCGAGTGGGATCGAACATGAATTGATATCAAATGAGGATATAACATCTGGATGAATTATAATGTCCTCACGTCGTGACGTCACTGGAATGATGAGAATTGGATTCAGGGAATCATCCCCAAATGGCCATATATAATCATATATATAATAACAGTTATTATATTTCATTTTTGTCAATTAATTATTGCAATTCAGTCAGATTTAATGAATATTAAAAGGTAGATTCTATGGATGGTAATGGATGTTATATCAAGTTATATCTATAAGTAATGGATATTTATTCACATTAAAATTGGGTAGTCAATTGGAAGTCCACTTGTTTCGATACCAGGCTTCTGAACTGTTTTTTGGGTTGGAATGGAGGTGAAAACCTCACCGGTTTTTTCGGGGATGGAGCCAGAAGATTTCACAGATGTGTAGAACAACCTGTGTATATTTGTATGATTGTGTATGCATGTATATGAATATGCATATTATAATATATATATATATATTATAATATTATATATACATATTATAATATGTATATATATATAATATTATGATATATATGTATACACACAATGACCGTGTATATGTATGATATATACAAAGTGAGGCCCCCCAATGATGTTTGTTGGTTTATACACTCCATGAACCAGCACGTTATATCCCCGGTAAACCCAACAGTGACCCATGTGAACTGTGCAGCCAGGTTCTGGTCCAAATGGGGGTTTCCATACATGGGGGATCCCCAAGTTTATGGATTTATAAGTTGGTTTATAAACCCCATTAAGTATAGTTATAAGTATCATAAACCATAGTTATTGGAGTTATAAACCAACTTAGCTATCTAGGGGGCCTCACGAGCCTCACATTGTAGGGCTAGCCCCATTTTAGAAAACCTCCAAATGCATTTTTTGCCAGTCTTCCAGGTATCTTGAACTTAGACTCCAAAACGGGCACGGAACTCCACGACGAGTGGCGTTGGCAACGCTCCGATATGGGTTTGGCCTTCTGTCAGATGTCCGGCAGGCCACTTCGGATGGAGAAAATGGGATGGGAAAAACTGGGCTTGAGTAAAAAAATATCATGTTGGTATTATATAGCAATCATGTTGCACTAATATCATATCCACTAATATGTTGCACTAATAACTATGAGTAATCATATTGGTATTATTTGGTATTCATATATACATATATATATATATACATATGGTAGTGCAGATGAGGATTGAAGACCATCAAGATAGATGCCATCGTCGAGCTAGTTGGATTGGATAAACCCATTAATTGGCGGATGGTCATCATTTCATTTTCATAAGGATTTATATACCTGTTGAAAGCATTCCCATTATGGGATGGATGACCAATGATGACCATGAACCACACACCATGTTCAGTTTAATGGTTTGCCATTTTGAGGGGTGGTGAGTCAATCTAGCTCAAAAAGAAAGCTTTGTGCAAGGTATATAATATAAGATATGCTATGAGATGTTGCTTACAAAAAAATAGATGGAACACGCCTAAAGTGATATAAGGGATATAAACCAACAACAGTTGGGTTTGAGTGGTCACAATGCTTTGCAATCTAAGCTTTCTAGCTGGGAAGTGGTTATCTTTAGCAGGAAGATGCAAGAAAATCATTCGATTAATTTTGAGATTTGTTCATCTCCTGGTTCAATTGCCATGTAGATGTGATTGCATCGACAAATGCAGATATCCTTGGGTCAATTTCCATCGCTATGTTAAATCACCAGTACGAATGAATGCAGCTGTATGGGTGCAGCTACAGTATGCGCATGTCCACCTTCCAGAATGTTCAAAGCTTTGAATTCGCTGCTCTTTTTCAGGGGTAAGACATACCCTCTGGTTATTTAACATAGCCATGGAAAATGACTAATTTTGGATGATTTTCCCATGAACCTCCATTTATAGGGGATTTTCCATGGCTATGTTAAATACCCAGAGGGTACATTTTGGGTTGTCACAGAATGTGACACCGCCAAATCCCGTGCTGAAATCATCCTAGCGTTCTCGGCTTTTCATGGCATAAATTTGATATCATGTCACCATGTTGAAACAAATGTATGCCATTCCCATGACCCCATGGTTCGTCCAGTTTCCTTTGGTTAGCCTCAGTTGTAAACTGTAAACTCACTGTACACACAAAAGGATGTGAGAAAGAAGCATGGTTTCATATTCTTTTTTTCCCACTGGAACATCCACCAGGACTGGGGAATCCATAAGGGATACTTTGTATATTTTTTGGGGGACCCCAAATCAGCAGATCCAAGACATAGCTGTGGAAAGTTACCATGTTTCATAGGTAAAGAATCGAACTAAAAGGGTGATGTTCATAGCTGTCTGAGTTTCTTGGAGGGTATGACCATCCGCAAAAAAAAGTTTCCCGGAGGGTAGCGTAGATTCTGCAGAGATCACCCTCTCAATCATTGGATTGGTATAAGGGAAAATCTACAGGAAACCATGTTTTTTTCCTATGAAATATGAAGGTTCCCTGTAAATGTTCCCTTAAACCAATCCAATGACTCAACTTGACGATGGGACGGCTCAGACATAGCGCACCTTCGACCTTGACCACGCGAGTCCATTCATCCTTGCGGAGGCCCAAGAGCGAGGCCAGGGGTTTAACTGGCCAGTTGGAGACAATAAACCATGTCAAACCATGAAACATGGTGGAACAATTGGATATAAACATATATAAACATATATAGACATATATAAACATATATAAACATATATATATATACCAAAGAAAAACAGATTGATGATGATGTATTTTTGGTATGTTTAATCCGTGAAGTTGTTGATTTCACTGCAAAAATGCTTGGATTTATGAAGGAGAGATCATCCCACCTGGGTTGGTTGAGTGGGTGATTTTGGACTTTCCCGGTGGGAAACACACCATGACTGGGGAATCCATAAGGGATATTTGTATCCTTATTCTTTTGGGGGACCCCGAATCAGCAAATCCAATCAAAAGTGGCGAATTTCTCGGGAAGTAGCATAATTCTACCAGATGGAGATGGTTCTGAGTTGGACAAGACCTTGTTTCTCTCAACAATAATCAGAAGGACCCTGCAACCCTCATATGCTTGATGATGGTGAATGTCCTATTCGAGGGATTTTTAACAGCACAGTTGTATGGTTGTTGAGGACAATCCCGCTGGATTTGGTTCTATGTTGAATTGGCCTATTAAACATACCCTGATTGAATCTGATTGATTGGTTATGAATTGGGAGTTCTGCTGCCCGGGTTATTCGGGATTATGAACAAACCCATAGTCGGGAACCTATCAACCAACCCATATAGTGAGATGTGGTAGGGGAGGTATTTTCAATGGCTCAAGTGGGGATCACCATATTTTTTTTCACAGAATTTCGATTGGAAGGAAACGCCTCAATTGGAATCGTGTGGGCTCCAGCCACTCTCACAAACCCATCTTGACTGGGGGTCATGGTTGTCCCAAAGTAGGGGGCTGGTGACTATGGCATCCGGCATGAGCGAAAGGGCAACGTTCAATTATTGATGTTGGTTGGCCCATGAACTGGATCCCACTTCACAACTGGTTAACATAACTGGTTAACAGCCCTGCTTACTAAGTCCACGATTCGTAGGTTCTCCCAGGTATAACTGGCTGAACTCAGCCGATTTACGAACCACAAACACGATCCATGGGATGATCCTCCAAGTCGTTCGTGAAATATCTCGCATCAACCCAACAGAATTCGCCAGCCGTGACCTTGTTTTGCCTCAACTGAATGCCATTTTGCTATGTTACCCGGGGCTCCCCGTACCATGAATGATGTGAATGATCCCAAGTGAGAGGTCACATTCAGCTTCAAAAGATCTGCGCGACTGGGCAGAAGATGGGTATGGCTATAGGCGATGGCTCAATCCCCCCACGGCTCAAAACATGGCGTTTGCATGGAATTAGTGGGATGATGTAGGATGATGTAATCAATTGTAAGTAGAACCAGTATATGTGCCACAATCAACGATGTCCCAGCCACAATTGTCACAGGTCTAGTTCGGAATGATTTAAAAACTTCAGCCATATATTTTTAGTTGCCATGGTTTCAATCCGAGAACTACCAATTCGAATAGTTACACTTCCGCGAATTCCTGGGAAACATTGGGAAACACAATTTATTGCACTTATGTACCTGATGATAGGTGGCTGGAAACTAAACTTTCTGGTTGTGTTCCCATAGTAGCTATAATTTCTCAAATTCTCGTGGATTACTAGCAATAGTTTCAAAAGAGACAGTCATGATATGCTATAATTCCATTCCTAAAATTCACCGATTTCCTGTGTGGTTACCTCCAACAATTGTTTTTTTTCTATTATCCTATGAGGATATTCTGATTTTGTATTGTATAATTTCACTGAGTAGAATTATGGCTAATATTAATTATGACAATTTTCCTGCTAGTATACCATCTATTCCTACCATTGGGAAACCGCAACTAATACGATGGTTGTTCTAAGTAAGTACGGAATCAATCGGAATCATGAATTACAACTCTTCTGCAACTATAACTACGCGTCCATATTACAAGTTAGCCAAATGAAGCAACAGTTCGTTATATCGACTAACAATCTTATGGGGATAACCGCGATAACGAACAATTGCCCATGGATTGCTCTCGCAAATTACTATCGAACTACTATTCGCATAACTTCCCCAATCAAATCCCATTCCTTGGCTGGAACATCCCAGACAATCCAGCTATCGTAACTAATTCGATAAATCCAGCAGTTTATCCCTAGTGAAATTGGAGTTCGAAATCATCATAGCTATCATTAAGATTCACTAATCATATCTAAATTCCCATGGAAAGACTGCTTCAATCACCTTTTTCCCATCATCTTTCATGGGAAAATCGAAAATTTCCCCCCATTGTTCATAGGAAAAATCGCCAGGTTCCCGTGGTTTTTTCCACGAAAAAAGTGGTGGCACCGCACCCGTTGAGGCGTCCTGGCTTCACTTCTGGCGCTTCCCTGCAGAAGATTTCGGCCGCCGCGGCCGCGGCGAAAGATGCGGAGCGCGGTGAAGATGCGGGTGACCCGTCGGCGTAAGATCCCAGACATGGCTTGGAAATCTGTAGGAATGGAGAATAATGAGATAAGAATGGGATAGTAGCGGTATAAGAATGGGATAAGAATGGGATAAGAATGGGATAAGAATGGGATAATAATGGGATAATGATGGGACAATAATGGGATAATAATGGGATAATAATAAGATAATAACGGGATAATACTGGGATAATAGTGATTATTAATGGGATAATAGTGATTATTGATTGATGGTTATCCAATTAATGGTTTAAATGGTTCACAAATTGTCAATGACTGATGATAATTATCCCATTGGTGGATAAAATGTTTCTATAATACGTGGTTAATAATGGGACAAGAGCGGGATAATGGTGGTTCATAGAGATGGTTGGAATGGCTCTATCTTTATTATTATCCCTTAATAATCATTAATGATGGTTAATCATGAATGGTGGTAATAATGATGGTTAATCATTGATATAGTAACCCCAAAAGATAGAAAGGGGATTTACTTTTCTATTTGTGGGGGGTTAGCTGTAATGATGATTAAGAATGGTCAATTTCATCTTGGATTTGCTGATGATTTGCTTGGAAAATTGGAAAAAATCACTTCTTGGAGAAATTACAGGGAAATCTATGGGAATGGTTAATGATGGGAGAATAATGGGATAATAGTGATTGTAATGCTGATCGTTGGATATCATTGCTTATCCAATTAATGGCTCAAATGGTTCCAAAATGATCAATTATGAGAATAGCGATTATGTTTTAGGTTCGGTTCAGATGAGTTGGTGGTGGTTTCAATTTTCCAGCACGGAGTGCGTTCCGTCCTGAAAAAAAGATGATACTGTAAAGATCTTGTAGCGTATCTCAACTACTAACTGGGCAAACCTTGGAGAGTCAAACTGGTTTGCCAAATATCGCGATGTAGCAACCAGGGAAAGAACACAGCCTTAAAAAACTAATTGTATACAAATGGTGGGGCCTATCTCAGATTCTCCATGACCAGCTGGAGTCGTCAATGTATTTCGCCTATGTCTCCTGCAGATGCAGAGCAGTGACCGAGCGTTTTCCCAGAGCTGCGCTGGCGGAGTGTATAGAGCCACCGGTTTTTTGCGAATTGCAGGTTTTTGAACCTCTGGGAGGGAATGTATTATCCAAAAAAAACGAACTTGTAAAAAATGTAAAAAATATATTGAAATATCCCCGGTCAATGAGTGCCTATAGAATGCCGATGTTTTGGCACTATGAAATGCCTTTTTGGGCGTTTTTTTAGCCATTCTATAGAGGGCTACTTGCTGGAAGATTTTTGGAGGCACACATTTGGTGAGTCTGATGTTTAGCTGTACATTTCATAGAGGGTTAAAAATTGATGAGAAATAGTTTCGAAATAAAGGTTCGTCAAACATTATATAGTAGACTAAGGGGTCATTTCATAGACAGAGAGGGGGTCATTTCATAGATGCCATCATAAACAAGGCATAAACAAATACGAAAATATCAACATTCTACCAAGCAACGCAGGTTTCCCACAATTATTGGAGGTTTGTACCTTTGGGGTTACGCTCTCTTTTGTTTTTCATTTTAATTCTTTTTTTTTTAATGTTAAGGAAAGTGGATCATTAGAAACTGCAATTTTCTTCACTGCTCAATCCTCCCAATAGTTACTTCAGATAGACTTATGAATTATCTTCTATTTTTACCTACATAAAGTCCAAGAGGACAATAAGAAACTAACATAAAGCACCAATAGGGGTGTGCATTCTAGTTGCTAGGCACAAAGCGGGTCGCACCCCCCAGTGGTGATATCTAAAATGAAAACATCGAACCTTCCCATCCCTTCGGATGTTTCTTGACATATCGGGGTTTCGAACCTGGGCCACTATAAAATGCCTAATGCCACCAACATGACCCCAGGGAACCCTCGAAAAAGGCGAAAATGTTTGGTGACCCATTTCATAGTGATCAATTTTTGGCAGGGCGCCTCTGCGCCAACCGGGAATCACAACGGGGAATCACAACGGGGAATCACAACGGGGAAGCACAACGGGGAAGCACAACGGNATCAATTTTTGGCAGGGCGCCTCTGCGCCAACCGGGAATCACAACGGGGAATCACAACGGGGAATCACAACGGGGAAGCACAACGGGGAAGCACAACGGATATATAAAGAGAAAGACGGGTGGTATACATAAATGGACATTATGGGATTGTNACGTTTCACAAAATGAAAAAAAATGCCAGGTTGTGGTGATTTAGTTTTTGTATTTCTTCAACTATGCGCTTCCATTTTGGGTCCTTATGTGCTCTCATTCTGGGAGCACTCCGTGCTGAGCGGGTGACCTCCCCAAAAAAGTTTAA
>BGPT01000218.1:49583-63340 GCA_003297045.1 Symbiodinium sp. clade C Y103
AAAAGGTAAGGCCAAAAGACCACTGAGCAAGATGAGTTCCACACCTGCGGTGGTCCCAGGCGCCGCCCCTGCCTTGGCTAAGGCCAGGGTCGGCGGATTTGAGAATTTGAGAATCTATAAAATTGTATAAATATGTAAAAGATGCTGAAAGGATGTAACCGCATCGTCATATTGCAGCGTTGTCAGTGATGCAAAGGGGACCTCCCCATGGAGCTGCCAAGCCGCAGGAGCACCAGCAAGACAAATGGGCCAGGCCCCTCAGTGCCTGGGAGAAAGGGCCGCAGAAGGTGCAGCTTCGTCGCAAGGCATTGCAAGTTACCCGCCAAGGCTGCCAAGTGCAAACGCCACAGTTCCTGGTTTTAGCTGGTGTTTTGCTTCTGCACGTGTTCATACAATTTCTCACTTTCTGAAGCAAGGGGCGGTAGCAAGGTCATAGTGAAGGCGAAATCCAGATCATCCAATGCCATTGGCCATTTGATCATCTTGGCCAAGGACTGCCTCTATGAGGCCGAGCATCCTCCTTCCTATGAGGCTTGGCAGCCGTGGCCGCACCTCACCATAAAAGATGCATAAGTCGTCACGGAAGGGCGCCAGGACATGCTCAAGTTTCAGGTACTGCTATTCCTACTGTTGGATACTTGTTGGCACTTTTGGCAAGTTAGAATCCATCTTTGATATTTTGGTACTTGTGATCACCTATGTTCTGGCCACAAGTTGCCTGCAGAAATACACGCCATTGCGTCTGCGAGCACCCATTCGACTGCTGCCAGGACCAAATTGATATTGGACATGTGTCATCATGTCTCTACTTTTTGGATCTTTTTGGGTGGTTGTAATATGATAAACTAAGTAGTAACTAGTGGTGCATGTGGTGTCTTGGCGCTTTGGGCTGAACCCGCTTGTTTCTCTTGCCGCAGTGCTGTGGTGAATCAACGCGCCTCGAGAGCCATGAATGAAGGGAGTAGAGCAGTGTGCTATCTGAGTCCTGGTATGTTCTGGTGGTACATGTCATAGTAATTGTCGTAGTAATTGTCATAGTAATTGTCATAGTCATATACCCTAGACATTCCTGGACTACCTTAGCATGTGAGCGCTTTGGCACGGGCAAGTCCGACAAGTCGCAAGTCGCACCTTTCAGTTTGTTCCACCAGGAGAAAGTTGCGGTTTGTATGTCTGGCTCTCAACTCCAGGAAGCCGTTTTTGAAGCCGTTTTTTGGGCAAGAGATGGCAAGAGTGTTCGGCCTGAAAATGTGCAATTACAAAGCAATGCAGCCACTGGAGGAACATTCTGACTGTGGACTCAACGTGCTAGAAGAAAATGTCTCAGGTTCATTCCAAGCTTCCTGGAGATGATGCTTTAGTGTTTGGCACTGAGAATCACATGACATGATTGAAAATTGGCGCCGGAACAGGTTGCTGTGCAATTCTTGACATTGCCCGTAGGTATGACAACCAGAGAGCACAAGTGACTCACGAGGTGCGAGCTATCACATTTCTTGATTTGCTTTTAAATGATAACATGCCCATGTGGAGAACTCTCCCCTGTTGGAAATGGAATTCCCAGGTCGCTCAAAGGAAAGTTATTGGGGTGTGTTCCACTGTTTTTCGGAAACCAGAGGTTTTGATATCCCTGGCTACTTGATAATCTTGATATATCTTGGTATATCGTGTCTGAGTACTCCCTTTATTTCCCTTTCTCAAGCGATGCAGCGATGTCCAGCAGGATTCCGTCTTCCGTGTGCTGCCAGGCCTGGTGGGGACGGGGACCGTTTGGGATGCAGATCCTTCAGCCATCCAGCCATCCTTCAGCCATCCGCCGAGGCAAAGCTCATCTCAGCAATCGACCCTTTGGACGCCAGGGGATGTGGCCAGGAAGAACTTCAGCGGAGTTGATGAGGGATGATGGAGCAGAAAAATGATGAAACATGGGAAGAATATGGAAGAATGATATGAAAGAACGATGCATGATGCCCATATATGATTGTTTTTTGTGCAATTTTGAGAAGAGATATCGTGTGAGGCAGCTGCTGCCAGCTGTCCCGTCCCACTTCACAGCAACATACAGCAACATAGCCGCATCGTTGAGAGAAACGGACCGGGAACTAAACTAAGGTGGGGCTTTCCATGGCGCGACCGACGAGAGTTTGTAGGCCAAGTTGGCTGCAAGATAGAGAGAGAGAGAGAGAGTTTCTCCTATTCATTGTTTCAAGTTGTAGTTCAGATCATCCAGTTGCTGCAGGTAGAATTCTATACGGAGTGCGCTATGTCCTGTGGAACCCTGTTACAGAGATTCACCAGCGATTTCCGCCCAGTGCCTAGCGGTGGCTACGAAGATGATCATGCCTACGGTGCCTACTGAAGATTTGCGTTGTTTTCAGTTCCGCCAATTACTTTCCAAGCTACTGGCTTAGACAAGCAAAATGTGAATTTTGACATGCCACGCGCTGTATCTTCATAAGCGCAAGTTTGACTTTGCGTAATTATTCCGCGCAATTTTTGCGACATCACTTCGTGGACTCGGGAGACCCCTGAAGTGGCTTTTGAGGCCGGGCTTCAAACAGGCTGAACGGGTCAACTGCTGGAAAGGTTGAAAATCAGGTTTAACGCTTATGGCATGATGTCATGATTCATGATGTGCTTGAATCTGTTGGCAATTCATGAAACACCGCCGAAACTACCTGAGTTCTCCGGACATCTCCGGAGAATTTTTACTGTTACCATGATACCACGTGATACCTAAAGTTACCGAGGGCGAGGGCGACATCGCTTCCAACAGTTCTCTTAGTTTTGAAGAAAACTTTTTACACTGGTTTCTACATCTTTCTACTATGCCATCGCAGCAGCACTCAACACTTCCCCTTGCATTCTTTTCCTTAACAACATTTCCTTCCCTCCCGCATTTTTGCGAGCATTTCTTTCAAGTTGCTCCTGCAACATTTCCCCAGACTACCCTCTTTGACATCATTTCCCTCAAGACTCCTTTCAAGCTTTCGGGGCTATTTGCTGTATCTTCACCAAGTCTCCTACGTTGTTTTTTCCACACAGCTTCACTACTCTTGGGATCTGTTGGGAGGGAGAGTGACTTCAATGCTCATACTGTATGGCTCTATGATATCTATGATACTGTTTTCGATGCTCTCCCAACACCATCTCACAATTTATCCAAGACTCGACGGCAAAGTCCCAATACTTATTCTATCTTATTCTTGACTCCGTCTCCCTCTCTCTCTCCCCCTCTCTCTCTCTCCCCCTCTCTCTCCCGTTATTTTTTCAAATTGCATCAAACAACTTGTTCCACGTTTGTTCACATTCTCTTGTCACCAGTTGCTTGCAATATGTCTGTCTTTAGCACCCCATTCAGCCTGCACCCTTCTGCAGACTAATCTTGGACACCACATCTCGCAACAGAGACTGCCATTTTTGGAAAATCCACCACAGGACATACAAAGTACCACACTTAAACTAACACACTGAGTTCTGCTACCATGCTTTCTGACTTCTGCCATTGTGCACACTTCTCAGACACTCTCAGACGCTTCTCCGTTTTTTCAAGCAGTTGATTGAAACCACGCATTTCCACGCCAGTTCAACCTTGTACAGTTGTAGAAGCTCCTTCTGAAGCACTAAATTCCTCTCGTCCACCTCATCCCTCATATAAGTAGGGCTAACGCCCTGGTGCCGCCGACCCCCCTGGGGGAGGGTTTGAAGCCTGGCAAACGGCAGGCTTGAACGCCCTTAAAAGCAGATGGCCGTGGCCGGAACAGATGGCCGTGGCCTGAATAGGTCCGTTTAGGTCCTTGTAGCTGCGAGGGTTGCCTTGGAAAGGCCTGGGGGAGGGTTTGAAGCCTGGCAAACGGCAGGCTTGAACGCCCGTAAAAACAGATGGCCGTGGCCGGAACAGATGGCTGTGGCCTGAATAGGTCCGTGTAGGTCCTTGTAGCTGTGAGGGTTGCCTTGGAAAGGCCTCAGGGAGGGTTTGGGGGAGGTTTGAGGCCTGGCAAACGGCAGGCTAGGGCCTTGTAGCTGGAAAAGGCTTGGGGAAGGGTTTGAGGCCTGGCAAACGGCACACTTGAACGCCCTGAAAAACAGATGGAAAGCTTTGAGCACCCTTAAAACAGATGGCCGTGGCTTCAATAGGCCCGTGTAAGGTTTTGTAACTGGAAAAGCTTGGGGGAAGGTTTGAGGCCTGGCAAACGGCAGGCTTGAACGCCGTTAAAAACAGATGGAAAGGCCTGGGAAGGGTTTGAAGCCTGGCAAACGGCAGGCTTGAAGGCCGTTAAAAACAGATGGAAAGGTCTGGGAAGGGTTTGAGGCCTAGCAAACGGCAGGCTTGAAGGCCCTAAAAACGGCTTGAAGGCGCTTGGAAAGGGTTTGGGAGGGTTTGAGTGTTTGAGGCCTGGCAAACGGCAGGCTTGAAGGCCCTTAAAACAGATGCCCGTGGCTTGGATATGTCCGTTAGCTGTGAGAGTTGCTTGGAAACGCCGCGGGAGGGTTTGAGGCCTGGCAAACGGCACGCTTGAACGCCGTTAAAAACAGATGGAAAGGTTTGGGAAGGGTTTGACACCTGGCAAACGGCAGGCTTCAAGGCCCTTAAAACAGATGGCCGTGGCCTGGATAGGTCGCTGTGAGAGTTGCTTGGAAACGCCTCGGGATGGTTTGAGGCCTGGCAAACGGCAGGCTCGAACGCCGACAAAACCGGTTGGAAAGGCTTGGGAAAGGTTTGAGGCCTGGCAAACGGCAGGAAAGGCTTGGGAAAGGTTTGAGGCCTGGCAAACGGCAGGCTTGAAGGCCCTTAAAACAGATGGCCGTGGCTTGGATAGGTCCGTTAGCTGTGAGAGTTTGCTTGGAAACGCCTCAAACGGCAGGCTTGAACGCCGTTAAAAACAGATGGAAAGGCTTGGGAAAGGTTTGAGGCCTGGCAAACGGCAGGCTTGAAGGCCTTTAAAGCAAAAGCCGCGGCCTGGATAGGTCGCTGTGAGAGTTGCTTGGAAACGCCTCGGGAGAGTTTGAGGCCTGGCAAACGGCAGGCTGTTTGAGGCCTGGCAAACGGCAGGCTTGAAGGCCCTTAAAACAGATGGCCGTGGCCTGGATAGGTCCGTTAGCTGTGAGAGTTGCTTGGAAACGCCTCGAAGAGGCTTGTCTAGGAAAAGGCCTGCGGAAGGGCGTGCACGGCAGGAGCCGTGACAGAGCAGGTTCCACACCTCTGGTGGTCCCAGGCGCCGCCCCGGCCTTGGCGAAGGCCGGGGTCGGCGGATATCAAGAATCGAGAAGAATGTTGTCAACAGGCAGTGTGGACGATTCTCCTTTGTGCCCGGAAGCCGGAGTTCATGCCTCAAGTTTTTGATATTGAAAGCTAGCCTCACTACTCCACGGGCAATCCTGGCATGTGTGCACACAAAAAGTAGTCCCAGGTCTCCCTTCTACTGGCTACACGACGAAGTGCTGTTCTATGCGGCGGTCTCAGTGAAAAAAAAAATGAGCAGCTAGGTTTGAATCAGTTGACGTCAAATTGAAAGTGATGACAATGATATTTGACAACAGCGATAGCTACCAATCTGGCCCCACGAGACTAGTTGCCAAGAATGCCCAGCATGAAATCGTTTGGCTAAGATTTTCAATTTGTGCAAATACGATTGGTTCAACTGCAGTGCCCGACTCAGAAAGCCTTGCGCAAGTGGACTTGCATGCAAAAAGCAGTGGAAGTTTGTTGGGCTACCTGACACCGACGCCAGCACAATTCAGCACATTTGGGCAGCCAGGTACTCCAAAGCGACTGCAAGAGAAACTGTATTGGCCTGAGATGGCCTGAGCAGCAGGCAAAGCTGGGCGCTGGAAAAAAATCATATGTTTGCATCCCATTTGCATCCCATTTGCATCTCCTTTGACACAGGGCTATCTTTCATTGCCCCATTTTGGGAGAATGAGCAGCAGTCAGAAACTTGTCTAAGGCGTGATGCGGAATGCCAACCGCAGGCTGTGATGGGTGGTAACTGCTTGATCTACTCACTGAGCTTCAAGGCTGCTGATCTTGACCATTGTAGAAAGAGGTCTTGGAACGTCACCCGCAGGCACTTGGACATGATGCAGGGCGACAAGCCAGTGCCTAAGAACTGTATCTCAGTGATGACACTGATGATACAATGATGCCACGTCAGGAGCTCTTGCGGCCTTCGAGTTCGGACAGCAGCACGGAGAGCAACAACCTCAGGAAAACCATCGGACCATTGGCACAATTACTGCTACCATGGAGTTGTATAAGATGTCTAAATGGCTTGCAGGACAGAAGGTCAAGCCTAAGTCACGGAAGAGAATGCGCACAACTCTCTGCAAACTTAGAATTGAAGAGATTCATGTGCGTAGCTGACAAAACTTGCGATGGTGAATCGGTATGTGCCATTGGTCCAGCGATTGCTTCAAGGTGAAAGCAACAGCAGCCACATGACCAGCAATGCGAGTAGCTGGTGAACATTGGTGAACATTGTTGCCGGGAACAGATTGCCCCGTCTATTGATGCACCGATATGCACCGCAAAGACTGCAGACGAATTCAAGTCCATCCTTGAGCAGACATGACAGGGTTGTCCGAAACAGTGGAAGTCTTTGGCAGTGTACCGTGGCAAATTTTGGCAAACAGCATTTTGATCGGTGTGGATATTGTGGATCAAGATTCATCAGAATCGTAATTCAAGACCCTGACCTTCCAGTGTTTGCTTCAGGATGGTTGTAGGTAGCTGCGTGGCTGCTGTTTCCTGTTATGTTATTCCCTCGCACTTTCGGAGCCGTAGTTTCCAAGTGCTTCGAAACACAGAAAGTCAAAAGTGTCTGCAGCTTGCGGATCTGATCTCTGCAGCTGTAGCTACTACCACTGCACATCACTGCACTGGAGGTGCACAAGGGACACCTGACAACCTCAAATCGACATGGATCAAGATGGATCAACCAGTTTTAAGATGTTTTAAGCCAGTCAAGAGGTGCCACTTGTCTAAGGCTAAGGTCAATCTGCTCTGGCAGCCGTTTCGAACAAATATATAGTGAGACGAACTTGACTGGCGACCGCGCCTATGAATGCCACAGCTGCAATGAAATAGCACGCACATGCGCCCATTCTCCAGCCCTTGATACTTCTTGTGAGTTCGGTGGTAGCTTGATTGGCTAGGAAATCTTAGGGCTAATGACGTCCCAATTGTTTGCCCAAGACGAGTCAAGCTTAGAGCATGCAAACAGCAGCGGGTGTGGGGTCGTTTTTGCAATGACAGCCTTCTTCCAGTGGCGTTGGAGCCATGCTACACCAGCGGAACCTAAAGACTTTGAGCCTTGGAAGGACTGACCAGGGGGAGACATCGGCCAGTGTTCTGATGGCTCGCAACGCCTCTGCTCTCCGCAAAGTTTTCCATGCAGTGAAACTGACAGGTGTCACATTCCTGACTCTAGACATATCTAGACTTGGTATTGGTACCCAGACATCTAGACATTTAGACATATCTAGACTCCAGACTCTAGACCGTGGTTCCTGCAAATGATCGGTGAATGGCGGTTGTCCAAACCATTTGAGGTCTCAGGCTAGGCAGAGTGAGGAAATCATACACCTGGACCATCTCAGTGATTCAGAACGAACAAATACTAAAGCTTACTTGATTGATGTTGATTTTGTAGAGTCTTAGGCTATGTGATTGAGACGATACTGCAACCCTGCAGCCGTCCTCTGACAGGGACAAGAAGGTGAGAGCGGACAAGCTGTTCGAGGCACTCTCAGCGTGCCTAGCGCAGAATGTCCTGTGATGATAGCCTGATCAGACCACCGCTCCAATACTCTCCGACAGTTCAAAGCACTTTGGCATCGCAGTTGCCACCAAACTCACATCCTCCGAGTCATCCTCCAACATCCTAACTACCATATCCATCCATATCCTGTCACATTCTTCATGATTCTAATGGTTGTAAGGTCCAAGTTGAAAGCCAGCGGCCGAAACTTCCTTGACAGGTTTTCCGGACAGATAACAAAGATCGGACAAGCACCAAAGGCCATGAGGGGCTGTAAACGGCCGGAATGTACTTTTTCGACTGGTGAGAAGGTTTCAGGTCCCATGCAGCAGGCAGCAGGAGTCCAAGCAGCTGCTAGCAAGAGAGAGAGAGAGAGGGAGAGTGATATTGGTGATACTGATACTGAAATAAGTTGAAATACTTTGAAATACTGCCGGCGTTGCCAATGCTTTTGGAATCTGAAACTTGTGTAGTTTATTGTAGTTTGTTTGGAATACTTTGGACTTCTTACGATTAGTCGCTTGCTCCAGGTGTTCGAGCATCTTCTGCATCCAACTCACAAGTCGGGAACTTTGCGCCCAACATTTGCAGACACACTAGACGCAGCACCCGTATTTAGAAGTATTTGTATATTGTATGTATCGGTGACTAATGACTAATAGTGTTGATTGGTGAGATTCAAGTATATGAAGTATCACGAAGTCAAAAGCAACAAGTACAAGCACAGCCTGAGTTTTGTCATGTCTGTCAGGGAAAACTGCAAGAGGCTGAATGCAGCAGCTGGACTCTAGCTGATCAAAGTGGTTCTGATGAGGCCACGCCGAGCAAAGCGGTCGAAACCCGGAGTTGGTTCCAACATTCGGGAGTGCATGCAGTGCATGAATCATTTTGGGGACTGCATCCAATGGGATTTGGAAGTAGAATCAGATTATATCAATGTCAAGCTAATGAGCTAGGAAGAGATACATTTAAAAGACATGAGCATGACGCGGCAAAAAATGCTGAACAGCAAGGCTGCTTCTTTAGATAGCTGCACAAACAACTATGTATAGTGGATCAAAACAACTAACAAATATTGAAAGCCATCCAGAGCCTGTGCTTCCTTCACCCATGACGAGGACCTTGGCTTCACTGAAGACACACTTGCAGACCCAGCCGCTGTGACCTCAGTGACATTAGCCGAATGGTTTCTGAGTTGATATGCCAAGAGTGTGTTTCACCATCGTCCTGAACCACTGCAGAACCACTGCAGGTGGTTCAAGAAATGCAGAAGGCGAAGCAGCCCATTATGCCTGCGTTAGACACCTGGATTGTCCGTCCTCACACCATATCACAGACATCACAGACATCGCAGAGAAAAGAGCTGCAACTGCCATTGAGATCAGATCCTTTGGAGTGCCCAAGGCTGACCAAAGAGGAGGCAGAAGAGGCTGCAGAGACCTGGCGAGTGGAGGGCAGTTCCAGGGCCGGTTTCAAGGTGCCCGTGGTAGGACATGGACATGGAAACTGATGGAAACTCAACAGAATATTTGATATTGAAATGCCATGAAATACGGACATGATATATGTGTGTATATGTGTGTGTATGTATATATATATACATATGTATATGTATATATACGGCCAGGACGGATGTGCTGCCCGGGAAAGTGCGTTTTGACTGCGCAGGGCCCAATGTTTTGTGAGATTCTCCGTGTCGTCCATTTGGGCAAATGGCTGACGAAAATTTACTCCCTCATTTCTACTAATTTCATCAACATCATCATCATCATCAGCAGCATCATCATCAACAATATCAACATCATCAACATCATCAACATCAACATCATCAACATCAACATCATCATCAACATACATCCGGGGACGTGGTAAAAACCATAAAAAGCCCTAAATGAAACTGAAACCCTAACTAAACCCTAAACAAACCCTAAACAAACCCCAAACAAACCCTAAACAAACCCCAAATAACCCCAAAGAAACCCTAAACAAACCCTAAATAAAACCTAAAGAGTTGGTCACATGATAAACCTTTGGGCGGCACTTCCGGCCTGGGGGTCTATATATATATATATATCTATATATATCTGTGTGTGTGTATGTGTGTGTGTGAAATAACTTTAATAGCAATACATACCTCTAAATGATATAAACTTATAGTCATATAACCAAATTCCAGAAGCAACAAAGAAGCAACATCAAGGAGCTGGTAAAGCTTGACTAAAGAGCTGGGACATGTTCAAACGGATGTAAACAGAATGACGGGCATTGGAAGGTGTCATATCGTGTACATGCATGCACTGAATCTGGGCAATTCTCGAAGGAGATGATGTGACCGAGAGATGCTCTGTTGCCAGGTGTTCCGTCGAGTAAAGGAGGAGGAAGTCCAGTCTAGTCAAGGCTTGACAAGAAAGCGCAGAGTATTAATAGCGGATTTCGTTTCAGAATGTTCCAAATGCTTTCAGTGAGTGTTCAGCAGCTTTGTGCCCGTTGGGGCTCAGCCCGCAGAGACTGCAGAGATGGAGCGGGGGGTTTGTTGCAACTACCAGGCTCCGAGCAGTCACGGGAGCTCCGTTCGAAGAAAAGGCACAGTGACATCGACATTCTAAATGAAGACCTTCAGCAGGTTGCCTGTTTTTTTGTAACAAAGACAGGAGAAGAAAACGCAGCCGCTCGCGAAGAAGGAGATCAAGGAGCACTTCTCAGATCCTGGCTTCGATTGTAGGCAACTTGTTGATACTTCTTGTGCGATTCTGCCCATGCCAAGACTGTTCATAGGCATGGCAAAGCCTTCCTCCATTTGCCCCTTCCCCTGCATTTTGTTGTGCAACATATTGATGGTGGAACCATGTTAAATATCGCAAGTTAGCAGTTCTAAGTGTTGGCACATGTTGTCACCGTGGCAGGAGAGATCCATTTCCAGACCTTTGAGGTTCTCAGGGGTATGATCAGGGCGATGCTGTGAAGAGAAGCACGTCCTGTTTTTAAAGGGGGTTCAAATCGTTTCAATACCACATGAGGCAGGTCAATGTGCCTGCCAGACCGGAAGAGAAAAAGATTCGCCCAAGAGCCTCTTGGCAGAAGTTTGTTGGAAGATTTCTGCGCTCAATCTTGACAAATCGATACAGACCGTTTGTTTATGTTTGTTTGGGCTCGGTCCATTTTGAGACTGCTGACTGAAGTTGTCATTGATTGATAGAAAGGTATGGGAAAGCAATGCTGCCAATCCAGAAAGAACGAACGGGTATGGACAACTACTCCGTACAATGCATACATAAGGGCTGTTCAATGTAAGTCTCAAACGGATTCGCTCGCATCAGGAGCTACTCTCATGCTACCAACCGCGACACCCCTTCCACCAAGTTATCATGATAATGCCAGCTTTGGGTCCATTTGTGCATAGTGTAACTGACTGCATATATGGCCTGGATGAGTGGCATGCGTGGGTTTTACATCTTGACCTTTTCAATACTGCTTCCCATGTCAGGATGTAGGACTACACGCATCACATACAGCCAGTCTGCCACTGCTGAGCGATGGCTCGGACTGCGCCGTGGGGCTTGGCTGCAGCACCTGTTGCTGGCCTACTCGCCGGGCTGGTGTCTGAGAAGCGACGTCCAAAGAAAGAGGAACGAGCTGAACGAGATATCCATGGAGAGATCCATGGCATTGATGGCCATGGAGTCAGGTGCTGGTTCCGGAACGAGCCCGAGAAGATGCATCGCCCGCTGGCAGCACCAGTCCAGCCATCCTGAGCCATCCCTGAAACCTCGCATTGATGCGCATTCTTGTTGTGCCCACAGAGCATTGGAACAGAAAGATTGGCGGAGTGGAGGAGAGTCATTGCAAAGATGTTCCAAAACTGTATTCCGTTGACGTGCAGCCTAGATCAAAAACCCTTTGCCAATCTTTGCAAGCAACATCAGGGTTTTGGCCAACCTCTTTCCTTTCCAGTCGCAGAAACCATGAACCAGGCCATGAAAACCCGATGCATTGGCCAATCTTTGAAGATCCCTGTGGTTTGAAGGCAAATAGTTTTCGTGATGTATTAACCTCGCTCAAAACGAAGGAGGGTAGTTGTACGACCAAGGCAATCTATGGGAGGAGTTTGGGGTGAAACGAGCCTCATTGAAGATTGGTGGTGACCTTGAGCTAGAAGCGTTGCCTACAGCATTCCGAGCAGGGAATGATGAGGATCTACAAAGGATTAGAAGCTCGCACAGTATTTGGCTCCGTTTTTTCTTTGAATTGACTTTTCTTTAGACAAGTCTTGCTACTGTACGGCTTGATGCTTTTCTAATGTGGCTGATTTGGCTTGTTGCATCCCATCCACTAGTCATGTGTATCATGACATGCTAATCCTTTATGATGTGTGTATTCATGTGCGCATAGGCTTTGATACGGGGCGGGGCGGCGAATGCCAAATTCAGGAAATATGCGCGGGGAGTGCATTGACACTAATGTGAATCCTGGCCTGCGGGTTGAACCAAATTTCATCGATGAGAAGGAAGAAGAGGAGCCGGTCGATGTGAAAGGTTTCATTCATGTGCCACTCTGATTCACACTCATACTTGACACCTCTTGGCCATCTTGGCCAAACTATTCTCCAAGACTCTAGGTCAATTTTGGATACCATATCGTGATGTGTAAGTTGGGATTGGTGTGGCATGGTTTAGATGATTTTGCTTCATCCAGCTCGGGGCACCTAGATGATAAGTGAGGAAGTGGGTGTTTGCAGATTCAACACCCAACTGCTTTGGTGCAAAGAACTGCGACAGGAACTTGCTGAAGAATTCAGGGAGATTGTGGGCAAGTACGGCTTCTGCTTTGATGCTGAGATGGTGAATGTGCAGATGGTGGACAGCACTGGGAATATCCAAGAGATCGGCAGGAACAGATCCAAACGAGTGACAGGTCGCCCTGAGTCCCGTGAGGGTCAAATGGGGATCGTGGCACCATGGGGATATGGTGCGTACCTGGACATGAGTGAGTTGCCAAAGGCTGTGCACAAGATCGTGCAGCGACTGCGCGACAAAGGATACCAACTTGGCCCACTCCGTGACTGTACCATCAATCACCGCACTGGCTCTTTTTTCATGATCCATCCTCATGTGGATCCATTGACTGATGGCCCAAATGTTTTTGTTCTGGGCATTCTCAGCGGTGCAGTTTTAACTTTCACTCCAGATGGTGTTGATGGCAGAAGGGGCTTGGAAGTTGAACAGAAGTCGTGGACGGACCAGGACCTCGACGTCATCATTAGACGCCGAAGTATTGCAGCCTTCACCGGAGATGCACGGTACAAGTGGAGACACGGCATTAGAGCTGGGATGCAGCTGCAAGCCCCGGAGTTGGGCGATCGCCCTGTGGTGTGTGACTTTTGGGGGTCGATGAAATATATACTGCCGCGGAAGGATGAACGGTTCTCTCTTGTGCTCGCATTCGCCGACGCCTGAAAAAGACAACCTTATCACCTTATCTGATTCTTTTCAGAGGTGCGATATGTGACACATATATAATGATCTATACAGGACAATCCATGAAGTATGACTGGCACGTGGGGGCGAGATGTGTGTGTGTGTGTGTGTGTCTGTGTTCCGGCATTTGCGCCGGATGTTGGGATGTTAGGCATGCGAGCTTTGAGTACTCGTTTAGTATCGGGCTCCCATCAAAATCATCCAAATCCGCATGGCAGTGCTAGATTGGCTCTAGGTTGGCAGGATTGCTAGTGTTTTTGAGTTCAGGTTTTTTCTCCCTTTCCTCTTATTTATTTTCGTCCCTTGCCTTCATTTTCCTTTCCTTTTCCTTTTCTTTACCTCTCTTCCTCTCATCGTTTCCTTTCCTTCAGATGGACTTCGAGAAGTGTGATGAGAAGGTAGGCAAAAGATTGCCAAGACCATGTTACGAAAGCCAGCCGGCAGGCTAGGCTGAAGTTATTATTACGAACGAAAGTGAGCTTAAGGGGTTTGGGGGGAGAGCTGACCAAAAGGCGCCATTTTG
>BGPT01000218.1:69375-84814 GCA_003297045.1 Symbiodinium sp. clade C Y103
CCAAGAGGCAGTTTCTCTATCCCTAATAAGTGACCTCATGTCTCCAATTAAACTCCTTTATTTTTATCTTCTTGAAACCTCTTTACGACTCCAAGGGGCGGTTTCGCTATCTCTAAATGCCCTCATGTTTCCAATTAAACTCACTCTCTAAATGGTCTCTAAAACCAATGTTTCTTGTCCTTTTTGCTGCCGTCATAGCGNNNGAGCGAGCCAATATGAGGATTTCTCTTTCGAAAAACACGCTATGACGGCAGCAAAAAGGGCAAGAAACATGGGTCCCCTTCCATCCTGTTCCAGATCCCGGATTTGAACTGGCTTTCGTTACATCCTTCTCAGGTGGTGTTCACCCAGTCAAATTCTACAAGGAGAAGCGGCTGATTTGTGCAATGTTTTTCAAGCCAATGTTTGTGCCGAAGCGGGCCTTAAATGCAAAAAAAACACATCATGTTCTTCTCATGCTGTTGATACTTTATGTTCATTGTAGCTGAGCCGCCCACCTTTGGGGCTGCATAGACATGACATGAGAACTTAAACAACACGAAGAAGTTGAACTGTAAAACTGTAGAACTATCATAAAATATCATCAATCAATTGAAATCAATTGAATAGAGGCATAACGGGATAGTTGCATTTGGTACTTGGAGTGACCAAACTGTCACCACCAACTTGTGTCTCAACACGCTAGGAGGAGGGCCAAGCTTTGCTGGTAGAGATTTGTGCAGAGCTTGGACAATATAAGATCATATTTTCAACATGAAAACAGAGATACCATGAGAATCCATGATATACATGACTTTGCCATACTTTGCCCATTTCTGCTGCAATATGCTGCACATGCTTGATTTGGACACTTTCTTAAGCGTGCACTCGTAGACGGTGCTTGATGGTGCTTGATGGTGATTGATTCGTCTTTGATCGGTTTTTGTATGTGTTCGATGTACCAAGGATGGGATGCTCTGGCCATGCTGATTGTATATAGTACCAGGATCTTATCAGGTTGCTCCATGGTTTGGTGACAGCACGAGGTTTCTGATTGCATTCCGGGACGAAATATGTGCTTTCAATGTTTGCAGTTCTGATCTCAGTCATGCAACCATAGCAACCAGGATAAACTAAATAGAAGCAGAAGGCCAAAGTGTCTCAGTTTAAAGTGCGCATACAGACAGACTGGGACCGAAGCGGTTGCTTCAACGTTGGGGCAGAAAAGCATGGCCATATCAGTCACTTGAAGTTCCTCGTGAAGGGTGAAGCGTCGAGGCCTGAATTGATCGGTGGAGAACCAAACGCCGAAGCCAAGGGGATTCAAGGTATTGCTGCGTGCCACAGTTCTTTGATGGTCCGGTCAATCAGATTCCATACAGACTGCTACGAAACTGCTCAAGTCTGCTCAAGGGTGGAGGAAGCCCTTAGGAGATGACAAGAGATGACATAGCTGCAAGATATGCAAGTCTGAATAAAATACGAACCGATGTGCGTGCTTGATGCGCACATGAACAGTATGCATTTGTCATGCGCAGACGCAAAACGTCAGGTCAGAACAGGAGGCAGAGAATTTAGACGAATTCAGAGTTACCGTTCCTAAGCATCAGAAAGTGGACAATGGAAGGGAGCCTTTGCTGCGAGGTATTGTATGCCAATGTATGCTACAAACCGGCCCCACTGAAACCGGAAGCTCCAAAGAAAGCGCCTCTGGGAGCCGAGCCACACCGACAAGATCCAAATTTGTAGGCAAAGGCGGCAAAGGCTAACAGATCTAACAGTTCCAGTTTGCCTTCTATGATTGCCCGGACTCTCAATGGTTGGTAGGGATGCGTTGGATAATGGATTGATTGGTGGCATGTTAATGTGGTATGATCGTTAGAAATCATCTTTGGTGCAATGATTTAAGGGTCTGCTTGGATGTACTTGATGCACCATTGCTGATACGAAATTTCCATACATGTCTCAGATATTCTCAGATCCTCTGCTCCAGGGCCAGAGGCAACGTCAGCACGTGGGAAACGCATAGGAAACACGTGACGGGCGAGATTTTGGATATGTTCGTCTCTGAGGCCAAAAGGCTGTTCTCTGCATCTCAAAGTTCTCGAGTCCAAGTCGATGCCGGTGAAGCGTCTCAGGACGCAGACCGAGCAGTTTGAACGATGGCCCATGGCCGATGTGGTGCAGGACCAGTCTGCAGATGTGCCTTCCAAGAGCAAGGCCACCGTTTCAAACAGACCACTGTTGACTGTTTGCAGTTTGTTTGGTGAACTTGCGAGGATTTTGCTTTTTCTTTAAAGTCATCTAGGTAAATTATTTAAAGCAAGCTTCTTGCATCCTGTCCAACTCTGCTTGTATGACAGTAATTTTGCAAAGCGTCGGCATGAACCTTTGACCATGTGATGTTCGGTTCTTGGTTGTTCTGCTCTTGGTGTATGATACAGTTTTCATGAGTGGCAGTGGGCACTTGTAACATCTGATAACATCTGGCAACATCTGGTGACATCTGGTAACAGGTGCAAATGGGCCAATGCGACATTTGTGGAGAAGCCATGGAGGTCGAGAGATCATGTCACATTGGATGCATTGAATTGTGAACTTGGTGAACTTCGGCTGTACCCGAGCGCGAGGCAATCCGGCTGATAAAGACTTTGCCATGTCCCATGCTGAGCAAAAAGAACTGTACGCAAAAAGTATTGAACAAGTAAGCAGATTGGAAGACATTGATCAATTTGGGAAACGAACTTGTGCAAAAATGAAATTGGAATGACTCGAATAAGTTGATTCTGGCGTTCCGGACAAGGCAACCATCATTTTCACTTCGACTGCATCGACAGGTTCCACAGGCGTGCTGCTGCAGGATCAAAGTAAATACGCAGAGAAACATAAGAAAGTGCTCAGCTTGCTTGGTGTTTTCTTGCTGCATATGAAAGGCAAAAATTGCTGGAAAAGAACCTGGATCTTCCTTGCTCTACCTGCGGAGTGGCAAGCAACAAGTCCGACACCTGAGTCCAGTCTTCAATTTGATGCTTGATGTGAGTCTCAGTAAGGTAGGTCTTCTCCCCCTTCATTTGAGGTCTATAGCTGCTGTGATGGAGGAAAGACGAAAGAAGAAAGAGGAAGAGGAGGCGGGAAAACACCCCGAAACATACCGAAACTGTTGGAAGGTTACTGCGAATCAGATGCCTATTTTGCGGGCCCATGAAGGCGGACCATCTCTGAAAACATTTTACTGAAGATTCTGAAGTTTGTGAGACTTCACAGCAATCTAAAGCAATGTACGGTATCAAGTGCCAGTCTAGCTGACGCTGTCCAGAGCCCGGTCTGCCGGCCGTCGGTGAGGCAGTCGAGCTTGCTAGGCATGTCTTGGAGCGCAGACCTGTCACATTTTTTCGATGGTTTGGCTGAAAAGGACCTTTCAGCATTTTAAGCTGTAGAAAAATGGAACACGAATCAAAAACAGTGAAGCTTTGTGCAGACTGACAGAATTCTACTTTGTGACCAGCCGCTGAATCACGCAGATCTTGTTTTCTTATCCTGAGACATGGTTGCTCCAACCAATACAGGTCCTGTAAATAACAATCACAAGGGGTGGAAAATTGTATAATGATATGTAAAGTAAAGCACTCAATCTCTCCCCTTTGTGACCAGATATTTGCAGTTTGTTAGGCAAGCGCAGCAGAGAGCCCGGGAGCACCGGGAGCAAAGGGAGCACATATCTGAGACTATTTCACAAAAATCCAGTTTGTTCTTTTTCACAGGTCCTTTGGATTGTCCGTCATGTTCCCACAGTTTTCTGACATTGTCCTTGGGATCCTTGCCTAGGTCAACCAGACCCAACGGGTCCCTAGCAGCGTTGGCGGCGGCATCGCGTGAAACAGGTGAGTGAGCGAAGCAATACGGTGCACTAGACAAGGAAGTCATTTTTAGTATATAAGTTTTGAGACAACAATCTCGTGCGTGGTTTGTCTACGCCTTTGTTTGCTCAATGAATCCCAGATTCAGGTTGACAGATCTTGTTGCTCTTCTTCCATGGCAAACATTTAGTCACATGCTGCTGCTTAGTTAAGTGCAGAACATTTTTTGACGCTGGTGCTTGGTTAAAACTTCTCAGTACTGAGCGACCTGACCTGATTCTTGCCCTGACATTGAAACTTTGAGCGATCCTTGGCATCAAACTTTCACAGGTCCAATCATCCACATGGAATCCGCTTAGTCAATTATGTGGTACCAAACCTCTCAAAAATTGGTGATTCCAGTGATTCCCTAAAGTTATCAAAGCAAGTATATAAGTTGTTGTGGTCAGAGTCGAAGGCAAAATTGAATGAATTGATCAGTAGAACAAGGCAAACATATTCACTTCACTCAAAGGCGCTTTGAGCCAGTTTGATGCAATGGATGGTGCAGATGAGCGAGAAAGCAAGCGTGTGAGACAGGAAAGCAGCGAATCAAAGCAAAACCCTGTTGATGGCGTAACCGACTTCAAGAAAGGACAGCGAGATTTCACACCAAAGTCTGATACTGGCACGGCAATTTGCGCAGACTTCAGCAGCAAGGAAAAGGAGTACACCAACGGAGTCATTGCACCGACCCTTGACGGTTTCGGCTCTGTGTTCCTCTCCGTGCTTTGTGTTGTTTGCTTCGTTTAAATTTTGTCAGTGCTTTGGTTAATAAGGTTATGTTGATTTCTCATGATTTCTCCACGAAATCGTCATCTCATTTGCAAGTGCGAGGAATAGATGGAGAAGCCATCAAGGTCAACTCACTGGAGAACTGGTGCGAATTCCGGATGTTGATTCTGGATATCCCAAAAGCGTTTACCCAACGAAATGGGAGGCCACGTCGCCGCGTCGCCCGTTTGGTTGTCTCATGTTGTCTCCCATTCAAGTCTTGACAAAACTTGTGATTTGGTCCTGTGTAGTGTTGGTTTCTTCAGAGGGCAAGAGAATGGAATGATACGATGCAGCCCAACAGCTGCTTCCTGGTTTAGCTGTTAGAATTTGATGGAGGTCAAGGAAATGAAAAGCTTAAAACCGCATGATGCGTCTCTGTCGTACTCCACTTGTCTACATACTGCACAATGGGTGAGCCGAGGTCAAACTATGGTGTATGTGCAATGATCAACACTGGTGTTTTATTGCCCATGTCAGGGTTTTGTATATTGGAAGGATTTCCTAAGATGGGATGGATGACCATTGCCCAATGAGTTTTGACCATGGCCCATATGGGGTACAGCTATTCCGCCTATGTCAGAGAATCCTCATGCTCGCTATAGAAACCACCGCTAACTTACTGTACTAGTTGGTTTGTGACCATCCCCAATTTGGGGGTAATGAACCCCAAATTTTGACACGGACATGCTCGAGTACGTCTCGATGTGCAATCGAAACAGTCACAGGTGGAGAGAAGTTTGCACAACGCGCATCAAATTACGACAAGGAACAACATGCATCAAATTACCCCAAGTTTGACCACTGCTAATAATCTGCTAATACTGTATATGAAGATTCTTGGCTACTGTGTAAATTCACCACTCATATCCCTGGCGATAGTTTTCAATTTTTCCATCATCTCAAATATCTCAAATAGGTCATTGGTGGTCTCGCCAGTCTCCACCTAGTAAGGTGTCCCTCTCGAGAATCTCGAGACATCAACAAACTATTTATTGCCAGTTCTAGCGGAGTAGTCTTTACTGTCGTTGCCAATCAGGACGGCCAAGCTTTGCCCAAGTCTGTGGAAAGCTTTGCGATTGGTGACGGTTTCCCAGACCAAAATGAGTTCAAGATGAAGTTTGGAGTTTCTTGGCGTTTTCAGATCGTCCTCAGGTCCTCAGCCTCTCTTGTTCGGTTCAGGGTAATGCAGGTTTTGGAGAGGAGAATCGAGCTGAGGTAAACTATGGTAGAGTCTAAGCCCCGTTCTTGTGTTTGCTAACTATGTGGCTTGGGAAAGCTCCTGCAGCCGATTCCGCTCCCATTACCTCGTGACCTTGTGATTCAAGGCGATCTGCTGTTTGTGGCTAACTTCATTGCATGTCGAGTTTTGCTGAGGTTATCATACCATCAACAAATACCACTGTGGAGTACGACTTTTGGAACATGGTCATGTCCAATCGAGATGAGTGCAAGGCGGGATTCCAAAAGGTAAGACATATCAGGAGCGTATTTGGATTATTGTTGAGAAACATAAATACCTATGTTTGTGTCAGAGTTATGTTTTATATGTTGTATTATTTTCTTGCCGCAGACTTAGAAGATGTACCTGGTGTGAATCCCCTGAGAGATGTTGGTTCTCACCGTGATCAGGGGATTGGTTTTCACACCTCTGGTATCCTCATTGACAGCCCAAAGCTGGCAACCGACGAAGACATGTTGAATTTCCTTGCCATGCGGCTTGATTGAAAGACGACTTGGAAATGGTCAGGCAAGCAAGTAGATCAAGTAGCAATTTGATTAGCACTGACAGCACTTGTGTTTGTTGTCACTGGGTTTTGGCAAGTCCTGTTGTATTGGATACTCATCAGGATATCACGAGTGCCCTAGAGGCCCTACTGAATCCTAGTGATCTTGTAGTACCCTGATAGATGTTGTGTCCAAGGCATTCTTCTGTAATTGACACACTGGCATTCGACTTCACAGGTTTCACCCCTGGCATCAAAACTGTTCGAACATCCAAGCTTGAAAGTACAACATTTGCTTTCGATTTCTGCGCCGCGAAATGCTGGGAGTATATTTGAGTGGATCTCAGCTTGAGTTGTGTAAAAGCCGAGGTTTAGGAAGCAGCTCTTCACAACAGTGGACCGCTTGATGACTGCAGAGCCTCAGTATATCATCATGGGCACCATGGCTGCATGCGAGAAAGTTCCCAAGCGCTTGCTTTGCCATCAAATGTTCAAAGTGGCGGGTCTTATTTCTTGTTCAATGTTCATTGTGCAGCAATTTGGCCACCTGGCCCGAGGTATGTCCCTGGAAACATTCTTTGGTGGATGGGAAGGCAACAAGGCTCGGAGTGAAAAACACACTAATAGTTTTTTTTTCGAGCCAAAGACTGGACAAGTGGTATCTGTGATTATCCACGTCTATCTCCAGTTTTTTCGACCTGGCATATTCTGGCCTTCTGAAAGTTTTGACCATATCTCAGGTATAGAATAGGTGTATGTAACAGTATGTATATATATGTATATGTATATAAGAAATTATATTACCAGTAGTACCGCACGAGGCGGTGGCGGAAGTTTCAAGTACCTATAGGAGAGGTGGGCTGCTTTGATGCACGGATGGCCAGGTGATCCACTGGCTGACTGATTGACTGACTGATCGACTGACTGTCTCACTGGCTGACTGACTGGCTGTAACTAATTCAGTGACTAACTGACTGACTAACTGACTGGCTGACTGACGTACTGACTGACTGACTGATCGACTGATTGCCTAACTGACTGACCGACTTACTGACTAACTGACTAAGTGACGATCTGACTAACTGCCTGACTGACTAACTGGCTGACTGACTGACTGACTAACTGACTGACTAACTGACTGGCTGACTGACGTACTGACTGACTGACTGATCGACTGATTGCCTGACTGACTGACCGACTGACTGACTGACTGACTAAGTGACGATCTGACTAACTGCCTGACTGACTAACTGGCTGACTGACTAACTGACTGACTAACTGACTGGCTGACTGACGTACTGACTGACTGACTGATCGACTGATTGCCTGACTGACTGACCGACTGACTGACTAACTGACTAAGTGACGATCTGACTAACTGCCTGACTGACTAACTGGCTGACTGACTGACTGACTAACTGACTGGCTGACTGACTGACTGATCGAGTGGCGGACTGGCTGACTAACTGGCTAACTGACTCACTAACGAACTAACTGAATGACGGACTGTCTGACTGACTGTCTGTCTAACTAACTGACTTACTGACCGACTGTCTGACTAATTAACTGAGTAAATGACTGACTGACTGACTGATTGACTTACTGACTGACTGACTGACTGACTGATCGACTGATTGCCTGACTGACCGACTGACTGTCTGACTAACTCACTGACGAAATGACTGACTAAATCTCACGAACTAACTGACTAACTAGTTTTTTGACTGGCGAACTAAATGACTCTCTATTTATCAAACAAACAAACTAACTAGCTAGCTAACTAGCTGACTGGCTGACTGGCTGACTAGCTAAAGCTGGCTAGCTAACTAGCTGACTAGCTAACTAGTTACCTATTTAAGTAGCTCACTAGCTAGCTAGCTAACCTAGCTAACCAACTGACTAGCTAACTGGCTAGCTAGCCCACTAGAAAACTGACTAACTGGCTAATTAGCTGGGTAGCTAACTAGCTGACTAGCTAACTTTTAACTTTTCTACATCTCAACTTCAAAAAGTGGCGTGAACCCCTCACGTTTTGATACTTTTTATCTTGAAATGTGCTCGGCGCCACACGTTTGAACGACTTTTCGACATCTCAACTGCAAAAAGTGGCGCGAAACTGCGGTAATTTTATACTTTTTATCTTGAAATGTGCTCGGCGCCACACGTTTGAACGACTTTTCGACATCTCAACTTCAAAAAGTGGCGCGGAGCCCTCACGTTTTTATACTTTTTGTCTTGAAATTTGCTCGGCGCCACACGTTTAGCCACTTTTTGAGGACTGTTTCGCGACGTCCCTAACTTTTGGCGCACCTGCATCTCTTGCCTTCTCCAGTTTTTCACGCACCTACATCTTTTCTTTCTCTTGAATCTCTGACATCTTACTCTCTGACATCTGACTGTCTGACATCTGTTATCTGCTACCTCCTGACTCTCTCTCTCTTCTGACTGTTTGACATCTGTGATCTGCTATCTCCTGACTCTCTCTTCTGCCCGTGTGAACTGACCTGGTTGGGGTTGTCCGTAAGTCGGAGTTTGACTTCTAAACTTCCTTCGAATACGAATGTAGTAAGTATATGTAAGTATACTATAAGATTTCTGAGATGTAAGAGGCATCCCTCCCTGAAAGGAACTCAAAGGCGAGCTTTCACAGCGAACTGGTCTGAACATTGCCACCGGTGCTGAAGCATGCAAGGCCGGGCATTGCGTCAAGGTTCAGTGCTGGAACAGTTCTTCGAAATTCGATTCCTGCGCTTTCCGAAGATATAAAATTAAAAAAACGACTTGGCATGACTTGGCTATCTTGGCTCACCATACGGATCCATCCAGACGGCTTCGTGGCGCCATGGTTCAAACTGCCGGCTGAAATACCTTGCCAAGATACAAGATACAGATCATGGTGTTTCAGCAAAGTGATTCTGTAACGTAGCAGCGTGATACACTGTGGCTTTGAGTCTAAATTAAACGATTACGGCGGCAACTGCAGTGCAGCTTCGAAGGCGAATTGTCCGATCCCGCCCAGGCATCACTGAATAAATTTGGTGCCAAGCGCATCACTGTCCCCAACTGAGTTTAAAAAAATAAAAACAGCTGTTTTTGATTGTCTTTGTATCTTTGTGAGTTTCAAAGATGCCGAGACAAAGATACGAACGAGGTCGCAGAGGTCCTGGTCCTAGTAAAGGTGTCCCATGATTGCCTCGTACCAGGTCTTGACACCCTACCAAGAGATAGGCAAGTGGGATAGCGATGGATAGCGGATCAAGTGGGTCAAAGTGGCAAGTGAAGCCAGTGCCGTTGTGAAGCATTGGGAATCACAAAATGCACTTTAACTAATGTACAAAAGGCTGCAAATCATCAATGCAAATCATGTGAAGTCACCTGTTTCCAACAAAAAAACATGAACAACACCTTAACAGCCTCAGCTCTTGGTGCAAAGGCTTTGCGGGTATCATTGTGAACATTTTCTCTCCAGCCTGTCTTCACAGGAGATCGCAACGTCGTGAAATTCTTCTCCGAGATTGGATTTGAAGTTGTACGAATAGCAGGGCTGAAGTGCGGTTCTGCCGCTCTTCTGAATCGAAGCATGTTTCAAGCCAGTTTTGCAGTGCGTGATGTTTTTTTGTTTTTTCCTTCATAGTTTTTCCTGCAGGTGCAGTGGTTCATACATGTTCATACAATGCCAAAGCCATCCAAAATGCTGGACATGTTTGGAATGCTGATGGGTCAGGCAACGGACATCGCTCACGTGCCAGCTTCCCAGGCTCCATGTAACATGACGGTTTGGTATTGGGTTTTGCGTGGCTTGGTGATATGTAGTTTGGTCTTCAGTTTTTAGGTCAATTTCGTGCTCGGTTTGAGGCCAGAAGCCTGGTGTGAGAAAGTCATAAGAGAGAACCTGTGCGTGCCAGTGGAGCCTCGAATGCCATTGGAGCCAGGCGAATGCAGTGAATCACCAGGAGGCTTCCTTGGCAAACTTGCAAGGACAGTTTTGCGGTGACATCCAAGGCGGTCCTGTGTAATTGAGTCTTGTTGCCTAAGGATGCGATTGTTCAATGCGGCACTAACCTGTCCATGGCAACTTGTCTTAGTTCTTCTTATTCTTCTTAGCCGGGCAGAACGTTGATGTATGCACTCCCATGCAGACCTACATGACCTACGCAGTTAAACGGCAGCACCTATCGTCACATGTCAACAGTGCCGGTTGCTTGTACGAGAACGAGGTGGCACTGGCAGACCGGCTGGAGCAAGAGTTGGACATTCCTATCATTGCTATCAATGTTGCTTGACTGCACTCGCTTGCCAGAATTTGCCGTCGCTTATGAGTATCATGAACGGCATGAAACGGAGTGAACATGAGTGAACTGTTTACCTTTAAAATCTAGATTTAGATATTCCACCGCATTTAGGTGGCTTGCCTGTGGTTTGCCATGCGAGAGGCTTCGGACTCAGAAATGACTGAACGTCTTTTACAAAACGGAGGTACTCAAAACAACGGTGAACTACTGATGTCATCAATCTTCCTTCTGCAGATCCCCCTACTTCATTCAAAAATCCTTCATGGCTTGTGATTTGAATTGTTTGCACCTTAGGACTTTGAACGTACATATGTACAGTCGTAAAGTCTTAAAGTCATACCGAATGCTTTGTTTGGACTAGACTGTCTCGCTGCCGTGCGAGGGACTGTTTCCCTGAGTAGAAGCATGTTTTTGCTTTGCGCTTATTTGGATACTGCCAAAGTGAACTGATCGGAACCAAACTAGAGTTTTTTCTCCCGATCCACAAGATGTGGTCGTCCTTCTGTCTCAGGCACGTCGTAGCTGCTCCTCGCTTGGCAATGTGATTTCAAGTACTAGAACAGTAGATTTTGAGATAAATCCGAATAAATCCCTGCAAGTTCGGTATGGCCAGGGATGGCCAGGGAGTAAGTTTCAGCGAGAAGTGATAGATCAGTCGGCATGTGCCGGCCCCAGCCACCCCAGCGCCCCAGTTGATTTCCAAGCCAAACTGTGACCAAAGCAATTCCCCAAAATGCAACAGACATAGAGTGACATACTGTAGAGTGACAGGGTGCAGGCGTCGGTCCGCGGAAATAGCCGTTCATTTGGTTGTTTTGACGTTCGTCCAAATATTCCAGCAGTTCAGGCCTTGTTTTGCGATGTCCCTTCCGTGTGCGATGTTGCAGTCTCCAAATTGCATGTCTGAAAGCACGTTTCACTGTTTCGGACAAAACGTCATGGAAAAACATGTGGTTTTCAGCGAAACCCATGCTTCATTAGTGTCGATTGTACCTTTCGTCTTGTACAGATGCAATTTTTTGTCATGCCAATGAAATTTCTTTATCAACTGAGTAGTCTTTCTTCCCGTTTTACAGTGAGGGTGGTTTATTTCATGTTGATGACATATTTTTTTAGATTGCAGTAGAAGTTTCCCTGATGTTGTTTCCTTGGGTCGGGTGAGGGTCCAAAGGAGTTGGAGGTTCTTTCAATCTCTGTCACTCAGTGGTGTTTCAACACCACAAATGTGTAGGTAGCTAGCTCTTCTTTGCTTACATATTGCTCCGTGTTGTGAAGAGCGTTAGTCCCTCAAATTTGGGTGTTGTTATTGGTCTCATGCTTTGATGATGCTCTGATGTTGTTTTTTCGCTTTGAGCGCGATGCATTGATATTGATTGCATCCACCTGTGAAAAGTAACATGGACAGCATTTTGTCCTTTTTCGTCTTCCATCCACGAAGCGTTGTTGACATGTGTCGTGAGGGTTTGTCCAAGTTTGTGTGAAGTGTTCGAAGTTTTCAATGCCGAAGTCATGAGAATTGCCTAAAAATGCCTAGGCATCACATTTGCTTCCGAATCAGCTTGATTCAGCTTGAAGCATGCAATCAATGTGTATAAATATATATATATATATATATTGAAAAAATGTATATATAATATTAATATTTTACTTTACTCTACATACTTATATTTCAAATTTCAATCTTCATTTTTCTTGAAGATATAATGATAATGCGTTCTTCCTTTTCTTGGCCGTCGTAGTTTCCGTTGTTGTTGGTATTGCTGCATACTGCTGCTTTTGCCTTCCTTTGTTCTCGTCGGTTGGTGTTTTGGTGGACATTCATGGATGCAGTAACTTTCTCAGAGCGATGCGTCAGGTGGGCATCGATGTGAAGCTGAGTGGCTGCACCCGCCTTTTCCGAGAGCACTAATCAATCCTTCAGTCACCACACTTCACCGGATGTTCAGCATGCCCAGCTAAAAGGCTTCGTGAAACCGGCTGTGGACAGTTTGAAATGGCTGACATTGACAGTGGCGCACTGGCGCACTATGACTTTGGCTGCGATGTGACATGCCTTTTGCAGACGATTTCAGTGGTTGAATTGCTCGAGTCCCTTCCAGCAGGGAGCCTTTGTACAGTCATACCGTAGTGTCCTTTGTTGCCTTACCCATGTGCGCTTCCACTGTTCTCAGGTTCAACGGCATCATGATGGCTGGTTTTCTGCTGTGTGGGCCTTTCTTGACAGTAGCTACCAAAGGTCCAGCAGCATTTGAGGGAGCAAATGGCACCTACAAAATCTTCCGCCGGAGCACTGAACTGCGAAAAGCCTTGGTTGAATGGCATACTGCTGACGACATCACAAAAGAACGGTTGAAATCCTCTTGGGGGACCCCGGCACAGTGGAACGTCTCGGCAGTTACAAGCATGCGAAGCATGTTTGAGCACTTGTGGTTCTTTAATGATGACATTAGCACTTGGGACACATCTCATGTCACAGACATGAGCAGGATGTTTCTTGGAGCTGCCTTGTTCAATCAGAACATTGGACAATGGGATACATCATCAGTGAAGACCATGATGGATATGTTCAACAACGCCTGGGCCTTCAATCAGTACATTGGTGATTGGGATACTTCTGGTGTCACAAACATGGAGGCGATGTTCTACAATGCTCAGAGCTTCAACTCTCCAATCGGGCAGTGGAATACATCTTCCGTCCGAGACATGAGTTTCATGTTTTGGTCTGCCAAGGCTTTTAACCAACCCCTTGATGCATGGGACACCTCTTCTGTCACCGAAATGGATGCAATGTTTTGTAACGCACAGAGCTTCAACCAAAGCATTGGTAATTGGAGCACTTCGGCGGTCACAGACATGGAGGCCATGTTTCAAGTAGCTGCTTCTTTTGATCAAGACATAGGAGGCTGGGACACGTCCTCTGTGACATCGATGAGAATCATGTTCCACAACAGCAGCTTCAACAAAGATATTGGAAGCTGGAATACATCCGCAGTAAGGACCATGGAAGGGATGTTCGAAGGGGCCCGATTTTTCAACAAGCCTCTTGGTGGCTGGGACACAAAGAAAGTGCTGGATATGCAGTCCATGTTCAGATTCGCCACCAGCTTCAATCAGAAATTGGAATGGGATACTGGAGCGGTTACCACCATGGCCTATATGTTCTCGAGTGCCAAGGCATTCAACCAACCCATTGGGGACTGGGACACTGGGAATGTCTTAGACATGCGAAACATGTTTAGAAACGCGGGCAACTTCAATCAGAATCTGGCTAGGTGGAATACATCTGCAGTTGTGAACATGAGCGATATGTTTTTTCAAGCAAAGTCATTTAATCAGCCCATTGGCCAATGGGACACCTCAAATGTGAAGAGCATGAGGGTGATGTTTTACGGTGCCGAAAGCTTCAATCAGCCAATCGGTTCATGGAATACATCGGCAGTGACAACAATGGAGGGAATGTTTTCTTGGTGCCACTCTTTTAATCAGCCACTGGATGGATGGGACACAAGCAGTGTCAAAAATATGAGTTGGATGTTCTTTGATGCCACGTACTTCAACATGCCGCTTGACTCTTGGGATACATCCGAAGTGCTTGATATGACAAACATGTTCACAAATGCTCAGAGTTTCAATCAGCCTTTGACGACATGGAACTTCTCTCGCTTGGATACAAAATCCATGGCCAAGATGTTCCAAGCCTCTGGTATGACACCCTGCATGCTGCAATATACTTCACAGGCTGTCGGTTTGCCGATTGATCCCACTTCCATACAGTTCACATGGTCTTTATCGGAATGCCCATTGTGCCCATGTCCTCTGACTAATTTGGCTTGTATTGGTGACAGATGCAGGCCAGTGAGCTCAGACTATATTGCTATTGGCAGGGGTGGCTGGTATGATGATGATCTTGACCCGGTGGCAGCGAAGACCTTCCGACAGTGCAAAGATGCATGTGGACCAAACTGTTCATTCTTTCTCTGGGAAGACAACAGGGCTTGCTTGCTCAAGTATGGTCCTACCAGCCTTCATCAACTGAACCAGATGCTCTTTTCGCAGCAAGGAAACTACCTGGGTTTCCAGAAGACAACATGTGATACGTTCTCATGCCCTCGAGGTGGAGAAGTAATCCCACACTCAGAGGATTTGGCAGTGACAGCTGGTAACTGCTGCGGTTGTTCTGCTCCAAATGAGTTGAAGAATTTGAGCGCACTGCCAGACTTCGAATGCATCACTTGCACCGAGGGAACAGCGCTGAATGGCGCAGGTACTCAGTGTGAGCGCTGTGGGCCCGGCTTTTATTCAAAGGCAGGAGCAACGAATTGCGAAGGCTGCGGCCTAGGAGCAATTTCAAATCCAAGTCGCAGTGGCTGCGTGGAGTGTCCCTCAGGCACAGACTTGCCTAACCGAACAAATCGTGAATTAACCCCAAACAGCTTATAGCTTAACCTTGAACAACTGTCTTCCTAACCTACACTATAATATATATATATATATATTGGTGCTGTCTGAGTTGAGATGCCTTGTTCCTATGCTGTGTCAATGACAGTTATTTGGCGCTTGAAGATGCTTGAAGCACTGCATCCCAAATCGAGAGAGAGAGAGAGAACGCCCCAATTCCATCATGAGACCTCCCCAATTCCGTCATGAGACCGCCCGTCAGAGAGAGAGAGAGAGACAGACAGACAGACAGACAGACAGACAGACAGACAGACAGACAGACAGGCAGACAGGCAGACAGGCAGACAGGCAGACAGGCAGACAGGCAGACAGG
>BGPT01000218.1:105657-117980 GCA_003297045.1 Symbiodinium sp. clade C Y103
AACTTAATTAATCTAAATAATTAGTTTAAACTAATTAAACTAATTAAACTAATTAAACTAATTAATTAGTTTAATTAGTTTAATTAGTTTAATTAGTTTAATTTGTTTGATTAAAATAAACTAATTAAACTAATTAAACTAATTAATTAGTTTAATTAGTTTAATTTGTTTGATTAAAATAAACTAATTAAACTAATTAAACTAATTAATTAGTTTAATTAGTTCAATTTAAGTAATCGAATTAATCTACAAAACAGAGAAAAGGAAAGCAACAAAATAGTACCTAAAGGTCTCTCGATCATATATATATATATATGTATATCTACATTGGATGGTAAAAGTGTGGTTTCCAGCTCCGCCTGCAGGTCTACGAACGAGCCCACCTGGACGGGCTTCCCAGGGCTTCGGGCCCTGGTTTATCCAGGTGATATCCACTTAGACCAAAAATGGGTAAGCGTCAGGTTTATTACCCAAAGTTTCTAGGTATTTGAGGGTTAAACCCTGTTTTCAACCAGTTTGGAAGATTCGCAAGATGTCGCAAGTAGACCAACCCCTGTCAAGTCCGGTCAAATCATTATTTACCCACAGTCAACACCTTCTCTCATACGCAGCTACTGGTGACTGGATTTTTCCCAAACATCATGATGCTTTAGGCCAGGTAGCACCACTGCAGTCTCCCCGGAAGAGAATTCATGCAGGACTTTGTGAAAGCATACCTGGCCTACAAGAAGGAGTTGATGAACTGGCAATCTGCTGCGCTCTTAGTCACATGAATGGGCCTTCGGGAGGCATCTATATCAAAATGGTTAAAACATGTTAAAACTTAAACCTATGAATCTGTCGGACCACTATTGTTTCTGTGGGGAAGGGTTCCCAAAATTTTAGAAATGTGTATTTATGTAACCTGCATGTGTAAGTTGTGGAGCATATCAGGTATGACATGAATGGAACCTGCCCGTATTGTGGGTAATTATAGATGTTCTAGAGATTTGGATGGCTTTAAGATTGGTGCTTTGTTAAAATGTGGGAACACCCCCAAACTGAGGGTTCAGTCATCAAAATGGTTACAAGTTACATATATAAATACATGCATGCATCCATACATTCGTACATCCATCCATACACATGATCATACCTACAGTATCCCTGTTTTCGTTGGCTTGTTGTAAATTCCCTTTGTGCAAACATGTCATTACAAGGAAGAGACACCAAAAAAAAGAACAGGTATCTACTGTAAAACAGGTATACTAATCCAAGTATATCAATTATATAATGGATATCCCCTGTATATATATATATATCCTTATATGTTTTAGGTACAACATTCGTCTTTTCCTTGGGGATTGTCGCCCTTGAGGGCGTTCGTGGCCTGGAAGATGACTATGCCTTGCGGGGGAAACTCAGGGTACGGAAGAAGTTTGGGGAATGGGAATCAAACGTAGCCATGGGAACTCCCCTATACATGGAGGTTTCATGGGACTTTACTGTATTTGTAAAAAAAGGGTTTGCATGTAAAAGTTGCGTCCATCAAACATATGGCTTTGTTTTGAAATAAATTAATTAGGGATAATTAGGATACTTTGTCATGGTTACCAAATTTGGTACCTGCAAACTTCATGATCAAGAACTATTTTCTTGGTAAAATGAGCATAAATGTCGCCCATTCGCCCATTTTCAGACACCCGTTTTGTTTGTTCACCGACATCCAGGATAGACCGGGTACGCGGTCTCTAGCTGCACACGTTGAGCACGGCAGGGCATCTGATTTATGGAAGCATGAAGAGAACGACGTTAAAGATATACCGTCCAGACCGTACAGAGAAGACTGTGAAATCGTATTTGATGCCTCGTGGCTATGATAATTCTTATGGCAATTAAGTATTATATTCAGAATCATCTTCATAATATACAGTTCTATATATAATATGATTTGTGATTATGATGATTATTACTGTTACGTTAGGTATACCAATATTTGGCTGCTGTTCAGCGACATGTGCATGCCCGTTGGTCTCAAGTTTCAGCCCAAATCTTACAAACATTGATTAAGCGTTTTGCATTATTGCACACAACCCATTCAAATCCACATCCATCCATGCATGCTATGTTTTCATACATTTGAACACATTTGTCATTTGACTGGTTTGTCAGGAGATTTACAAGTTTTGGATAGAGTTGGGGATATACATTGTTTGGCGGTAAAGTAATTAGTGAATTGTCCTTAATCTACAATGGTGTGGATAGATTGTATCGGTAGATATACATGTGTTTTGAGTTGACTAAACAAAAGTAAATATACAATTCTCTGGATAGAGATAGGTAGATATACATGTTTTTGGTGGTAAATCAAATGCAGCTAAATCTAGCATGGTTTGCTAAATTTAGCAAATTTCTCATATATGAATATACATGGAAATACATGGATGGGATGGGTAAAGGTGTAGAGAAAGCCAGTTCAGCTTCAAGGCACTGTCGACCGTTTCACGACGTGACAATGGACTGCGAGAGGCTGCTTCCTGGGTCGTTTTTGGTTTGTTGTGGAGTGGTGGAAAGCGGCGACCAAAAAAGATGAACCTACTTTTGGCTTGAGGCAAATACTATATAATTACTTAAACATGATAAATGTGTAGGTCCAGGTCCGCTAAGGATGTGGTCGTTTTATCCTGGCCTTGTCACCTGACATCCAATAGATGGGGTCGCGCAGTTCTTCTCGGTCGACTGTGAAAAATCATGTTGTTCACCCATAATTGGCACCAAAACTCACTGACATCAGTCAAAACCGAATTTGTGCATTTGTCCAGTGGGGGTTGCAAGGAGGCTAAAGGGCGGCGAAAGCACGGCGAAAGGGCAACGAATGTGCAGGAACCAGTCTTTTGAACAACCCATAATGTATGTATATATATATATATATACTCGTATATATGTTACCTTATTAAGTTATTTTATCTCATGTTTTGCTACTTGTATCTTATGCTATGTTATGTACATGTGTACACACACATCCCTGTCGTATGCCCAGGAAGTGGCGTTCTGCCATGCGGATGTGGGCGGCGCGGGAGCCCCTCCCTGCAACTTGGTAGCCAAGACCAACGATTTTATGTGGAATGAATTGATATTTTTTATGGGATCAATGGCCAGAACCATTTTGCCCTTTGGCAATTTAACATAGCTATAGAAAACGGCACACTAGTAGATGATTGACATAGGAAAAATGATGATGTTCATGGATTTTCCATAGCTATATGAGTTTTCCAGAGGGTATGTGTTTCTACTATGGACTATGGATTTGGTTTACCAGAAAAAAAAAACAACATGTTGAACTGGTGAACGGAGATTTAATGGGGATGTTTGGATGCCAACTTGTTAATATTTGGCGTCGTTCAAACATGGGTTGATAAACCGGGCTTGGAGTGGCTTGTTTTGGGTATAAACACATATGGGCTTTCCATAAATGGGGGTACTGTAACCCAAAATGGATGGTTTATAATGGACAATCCTATAAAATGGATGATTTGGGGGGTACCACTATTTTAGGAAAGCGCCATATTATGATTTTCCTCACAATTCCATTCATAGTGTGTGGGAATCTTGCAGCTTCTCATGATTGATTGTTAAAATGCTGATAGAACTAGAACCCTCCAAAAAGTGGAGAAGAGATGACAAGTCTCTGATTCCACTATGCTTGTCGTATCAACAAGAAACGGGAGTCAACCAGAAAGGTATAGATATTTGATGAGCAAACACGAGGATACCATGAGATTACCGACAAACAGCAAACAAAACACAGGAATTTATCCATCAGCTTGCAAATGCTGAGTGCTACCAGGGGCGTACAGCTTTCTATGTAACGTGGCCCACGAGTACCAAATCTTTGCTGCCGAGAGCGTCAATCTGTGGGGTAGTAGCACCTCATCTTGATCGAACAAGATCCCATATGCTTGAAGAAATGTTGATCCAATTTTGGTTTGATGATTGTCCACAGAAAAAAGAAACACATGAAAACGTGCTTTCTGGTGTGACCACACTGCATCTCCAGCTTACTTCTGCCACATTGGTTTGTGTGAATGGGGAACTGCAAAATCCAGATGGTTTATAATGATTTTGTTTGGTAAAAGTGTATTTCTATGGTGTAAACAATTTCATAAACTCGGTTTAAATTCCTGATTTTGTGGACAAAACCCTGACAGTCATCGTTTCATCATCGTTTCAACTCGCCAAGGATTGCATGGTTGGTGTGGTCGGGGATTCTCAGCGGGGATGGCGGGTGAACCACCGCAATATTTTCTGTGGTGTTCTTCTTTTCTCTGTTGTAAGCCTCACATAGACCTGGAAGTATGTTACTTCCAATTCAGGTATTGAGGTGTGCTTGAGGTGTGCTTGCCAGGACCCTAAATAGATCTAAATAGCGGGAGAACCGAATCGTAGTTGCAGATCTCATGTATCAATTAGATATGATTTTCTCGTCCAGTTTTACGCCAGGTCACTCCATACGTGCGCCAACCCAGGCGCATGGGCGAATAGCTAACTGGGGAAGTGGGTTAGAAGCCATTACTTTGGGGTGCAAAACAATGGCTTTAACTTATCAGTTAAAGCCTTCAAATATTGTCTTCTAATGTAGAGGTAGGATTACTAAATCCCACCCAGTCAGTAAAGTCCATTGTTCCCCAGCCTTTTGGGGCAATCCTATAGTAATTTAAGGGGTTTTGTATCCCGTCAACAACATCGCGACCAAACGGATTAGTAAAGCCCCTCCTTGACCCTGTGATTTGTTTGTGGCAGCAATTGAGTATTACCCTCTGGTAAATCAACATAGACCCTGGCAGATAGGGATTGGAAGATTAGTTTCCTCTAAAAATAGCTATTCTCAGGGTCTATGTTAATATACCAGAGGGTATATAGACCCTTTCATTCGAGTTGGGACCACAATTTTCAAGGTTGCTGACCTCTTCCCATCTCCTCGCATTGTTTCTCGTGCTCATTCACCCTGGATGAACCCGGTGCTGACCCTGAGGCTGGGAACCCTTCTCCTGGACCCTGATCCATTCCCAATCTTGCTACTGGTTCATGCTATTTGCTGCGTCTGTTCGAAGTGATCTCTCATGGTTCGTTGAACCAAAACAACATCCTTTCAGGGAAAGAACCATCCCCAGAATCATCAATATTGTTTGATCTTTTCAAAATCACGTTGCGACTTTTTGCAAACAAAATAAAGGTTTTGGAAGCGCGCACAGGGCCCTTGAGTGGTGTCCTCCCCCCGGATGCTTCCGTGCAATGGTCAGCCAAATTGACCCTTCATCAATGAGTGGAGGTTGAGTTGTTTGGGGTGCTCAGAAAAGGTTGATCTTCGGTGGGAGTATTTACAGTATCAGGGATTTTCATTAGCCCCTACAACTACGGTTGCTGTATGATGCTGTATGTATGATTATGTATACATACATATATTGCTGTATGTATATATATATATACACATACCTCTCACTGATAACTTGAACTGCACCCTTGAAAGTATGTTCCTAATTCCTAATCTTAAATTAACCCATAAGCAACTTCACGGCTTTTCTGAGCATGCAGTTGTACTAGTCCGCAGCATTTGGGAGGCCCCAATCTCGGAGCTGGAAAGAATGGCTATTCTGAAGGTCAAAAAGTCAAACTAATTTTACATATCTTGTATGATATATTATAATATAATTATATTATTCTTTGTGGGATATTTATATACATATTATATACTAGGTGAGTCATTCCTCCTTGGAAAGTCGTTCCTTTGTGGTGTGTCCATGCAGGTTTGCAATGTGACATGCTCTTGTCACAAAATGACATCTTAGACAACCTTCCTTTTTTCGCGGTGTGCAGAAGGGTTTCTTTAGATGTTTGACATGCACTATTGGAAGTTTGCCTGGCTAACATGGGGATTCTCATGCTGTTTGGTGTGTTTGGCTTTAATGTCATCAGACGAATGGAAGGTTGTCTCAGACGTTTGTGTGAACAAGGAGCGGAAAGGGGAAGGGAAAGGAAGAAAACCATTCGTTATTAGGTGGGGGGGGTCAGGAAAACCTCGCACGAACCTCGCGCAACGCCGCGCGGGCTTCGCGGCTTCGCGCAGGGCACTTTTGGCATCCATGGCATTTCTTAGCCAAAAATATTTTGCTCAAACAAACGTAATTTATTTTAAGAATATTTATCTATTCATGACGCCCACAACAATTTCGATTTTATTGAATTACTATGCATTATATATATATATGTTTAAAATAATCTTCGCAAATAAAATATGTTGATATTAATGAACAACAGTACCGCACAAGGCGGTGGCGGAAGTTTCAAATATAGGAAACCTATAGGAGAGGTTGGTTGCTGTGAATGCTGGATGGCAGAGCGAACCCACTGATGGACCGACAAGTGGTTGGAGGCAGCGCAGTGTAGTTTGTAATGTAGTGTAGTTGTAGTTGCGGTTGTAGATGTAGTTGTGGTTGTAGTTGTAGTGCCGTTGTAGCTGTAGTTGTAGTTGAAGTGCAGTGCAGTGTAGTGTAGTGGCACTCGTAGTTGTAGTTGTTATTGTGGTCGTATTTGCAGTTGTAGTAGTGTTGAAGTTGTTGTAATTGCTGTAGTTGTTGCAGTTGTAGTAGTGGTAGTTGTAGTTGAAGTTGTAGCTGTACTTGTTGTAGTTGCACTTGTTGTAGTTGTAGGGGAAGTGGTAGTTGTAGCGGAAGTGGTTGTTGTAGCTGTCGTTGTAGTGATAATGATAGTTGTTGTTGTCACGCAGCTGAAGTTGTAGTTATAGTGACTGTTGTGGTTGTAGTTGTAGTGGTAGTTGTAGCTGTAGTTGAAGTGTAGTTGTAGTTGTAGTGGAAGTGGTAGTTGTAGTTGCGGTTGTAGTTGTAGTTGTAGGTCTTGTTGTAGCCTAGTTTAATGTAGTGTAGTGTAGTGTGGTTGCAGTGTAGTGCAGTGTAGCCCAGTGTAGTGTGGTGTAGTTTGTAGTTTGTAGTTTGTAGTGTAGTTGTAGTTGCAGTGGTAGTTGTAGTGGCTACTGTAGTTGCAGCCGTAGTTGTTGCAGTTGCAGTTGTTGTAGTTGTAAGTTGTTGTTGTAGTTGTTGTAGTTGTTGTAGTTGTTGTAGTTGTTGTAGTTGTAGTTGTTGTAGTTGTTGTAGTTCTAGTTGTAGTGATTGTTGTGGTTGTAGTTGTAGTTGTAGTGGTAGTTGCGGTTGTAGTCGTAGTGAAGTTGTAGTTCTAGGTGTAGTGGAAGTGGTAGTTGTAGTTGCGGTTGTTAGTCTAATGTAATGTAGTGTAGTGTGGTTGCAGTGTAGTGCAGTGTGGTGTGGTGTGGTTTATAATTTGTGGTTCGTAATGTGTTTGCAAAGCTGTAGCCAAATTAATAAAACAAAATCTGTATAATTTTGTAAATATATATTATATATATATATTAAGCAATTATATTTAGATTTGTTATACCGCTTTTCGGATTTTTTTATAATATGCAGGTTGTATTTTCGATTGTAATTAAGATTTGGTAACAAGATAAAACAATTATTAAGAAAATTTATTGATTAATAATATGAAAATTTAAAATCTAAATAGCAAAGCTAAAAAATTATAATTTCCAAGGATTTAAGATCTTTTTTTTTTCCTGCTACCTATGTTGAGGGTTTAAATTAGTAAGGGCCTAGGGTTTATAATAATTTTTTAATTACCTTAGACCCTAGCCTTAGAAATTCCTAGGGATTTATTATTCTAGCGCTTTGATAATTAAGGATATTTAAAATAAAAAAAAAATTCCTAAATAATTAGGTAACGGGGCTGGCCACCTTCCTTTTTACTTTGTAAAACAGAATTTAAGATAAACCTATTGGAATTACTTTTTTTTCTTTATTAGAAATAATTTTATCTAATTAATTCTCTATTTTTTATCGTATTAATTATTTCGAATTAATTTTTTGCCCCTATTATTAAATCTCCCCCAAATAATAAAAACAAGGGTCTATTTCTAATTTTGGAAAATTTGTGGTTGGCTAATTTGATTTTTAATTAATCCCCTTGAAAAAATAATTTTAAAATAAATCTACTATTTAGGGGTTTTACCCCCTAATAATAAAAATTAGTTAACCCCGGGGTGTTTATTATTAGGGCCCCCTGAATCTAAGTAATTTTTAGTATTAAGATTTGGCGCTTGTTATTAGGGATCCGCTTCGAAAGCCAATTTTTTGCAATGTATCAATTGCGTTTTAAATTGAGATTTAATTGATTTTGAAATCGGGAAAAATAGTTTTTAATATTAATTAAGGTTTGGCGCTTATTATAAAGGATCCGCTTCGAAATCCAATTTTTTGCAATGTATTAATTGCGTTTTAAATTGAAATTTAATTGATTTTGAAATCGAGAAAAATAATTTTTAATATTAAGGCTTGGCGCTTGTTATTAGGGATCCGCTTCGAAATCCAATTTTTTGCAACGTATTAATTGCATTTTAAATTGAGATTTAATTGATTTTGAAATCGAGAAAAATAGTTTTTAANATCCGCTTCGAAATCCAATTTTTTGCAACGTATTAATTGCATTTTAAATTGAGATTTAATTGATTTTGAAATCGAGAAAAATAGTTTTTAATATTAAGGCTTGGCGTTTATTATTGGGGATCCGCTTCGAAATCCAATTTTTTGCAATGTATTAATTACATTTTAAATTGAAATTTAATTGATTTTGAAATCGAGAAAAATAATTTTTAATATTAAGGTCCGAAATTTATTATTAGGGTCCCCCCTAATAATAAACACCCCCCTAATAATAAAAATTATTCGAGATATTTATTATTGAGGGGGGGGGATTTAGTATTAGGGGGAAAGGATTAATCTATGCCGTAAAATTCGCAGATTTTTGTCATTTCCTTCATAAAGGAAGGTATCCATGACCTTATATTTATTGTAGATCGTATCCAAAACAATATTATATCCCTGCTGAAAATGCGGCGAGATTCAAAACCTTCTGCAAAATTCTGCAGCAATTTAATACCTCGACGTTCTAGCGGCATCTAAGATTCATGCTCCCACAAGGCGAGCATCTTCAATCAATTTCGAAGGATAAATGGACATCTTACAAGTTCTATTTCTCTCCAATCAGCGCGTTGTTTGAAGCTTAGCCTATCAATTGTTTGGAATGCAGAGGGCTTGAAGCCGAACTTGGACTTATAGGATTATATCCTTGCTATATGTAACCTAATGGTCTTATATTATCCAACAAATGAAAAGCTGAATTCTTCGATACTCCCAATGCTGACGCATTTCCAATTCCAATTCCATGACCTAAGGCCGAAGAAAAAATTGCTGCACCAAAATTTAAATTTATCTAATGGGAAATACCAGTTCTACAAATGTTCCCCTCCCACTAGTTGTCGAAATCATAGGCACTGATAAACCAAGATGAAATATTTATTATTGTATTTCATTAAGAAATTACTATTATATCGGTTGAAACTAAGCTAGAGCTCTCACAGATACATCGATTGATCCCTGGACTCCAATATTCGTTGGAACCTGACTAGTATTTTCATGTAACCTATTGTATATTATAAAAAAATATTTTCATTTTTTTTTTTCCAATAAAAAAATCGCATCAACATCCTTTCCATCTAAATTATTTATAGATTAATATATTTTTTTTTCAGTTAGCTGCCAATTTTTTATTGTTGCGACAGCCCTTGAAACGAATATTGATTGAAATATGAAAATCGATATTCATGGTTATTTTATCTCCTGGAGGGAAAAATAATTTTAATTCAATATAAAATCAAAATTAATTCTAAGATAGGCTCGGAAATCGATCGAGAAATTATTTTGTTAGCTTTAAGTATTTTAACAAAAAATAATTTATATTTTATATTTTTTTCGTGCTATATTTATTTCCTTTTATTTTCCTGCCATTTTGTATTCATTTCTTTTCATTTTTCCCGACCTGCCAGGTGAGGGTTATTAGATAGATTTTATCACAGCTGCGCGGGGGGGGGGGCGGGCGCGGCGGGGCGGGGGGGGGGCCGGACAATCTCCCGCCGCCTCCCACCTTCTCCTGCGGCCTTCTCCTCCCGCCTCCTCCTCGCCAGCTCCAGATCGCAGCAGGCACTGCCGGACATCATCTGCCAGCTCCAGATCCCAGTGGGCACTGCCGGACTTCATCTGCCAGCTCCAGATCCCAGTGGACACTACCGGACTTTATCCGCGAATTCCAGATCCCAGTGGGCATTGCCGGTCTTCAACCGCGAGCTCCAGATTCCAGTGGGTACTGCCGGACTTCAACCGCGAGCTCCAGATCCCAGTGGGCTCTGCCGGACTTCAACCGCGAGCTCCAGATCCCAGTGGGCACTGCCGGATTTCAACCTGTAAAAATACCAAATAGAATGCCAGATAGAATGACAGAAAGAATGGCAGATAGAATGCCAGATAAAATATCAGATAGAATGCCAGAAAGAATGCCAAATAAAATGCCAGATAGAATGCCAGATAGGATGCCAAAAAAAATATGAGAATTTATGTCAGAAAGAATACCAGATAAAATATCAGATAGAATAACATATAGAATGCCAGAAAAAAAAAAAATATTTTAGAAAGAATACCAGATAGAATACCAGAAAAAATACGAAATAGAATACCAGATAGAATACCAGAAAGAATCTCAGATAGAATGTTAGATAGAATACCAGATAGAATGCCAGATAGAATGCTAAATAGAATGCCAGAAAAAATGAATGGCAGATAAAATGCCAGAAAAAATACCAAATAAAATATAAAATAGAATGCCAAATAAAATGGTTAAAAAAAATGCTAAATAAAATGCCAAATAGAATGCTTAAAAAAATATCAAAAAGAATATTAGAGCATATATTAAAGAAAATAATAGATAGAATGCCAAGAGGAAGAGGAAAAAAATTAATTCTGATCAAATCTAGAGATCGAAGGTTTCTAGATTTCATCAGATTTGTCCTTTCCTCCTTTTCCCTGCCAGAAAATTTTGCCAGAAAAATTAGCAAAATCTGTATTATATTATATATCAAAGAAAATTTCATAATATGAATCACTCGAATAAAATAATTATTCCAATCTATTTATATTAATTTTCTTTTATATTTTTTAATTAAATATATTTTCCATGTATATTCCTTTTATATTCCTTTCATATTCGTTCCATTTCGTATTCATATCCTTTTATTTTTCTTTTCCAAGATTCATAGAAAAAGGAAATTCCAATATTAAAGAAAATAAGTTTTTTAAAATGTAAGTAAGGTGGTTTCAAGCAGTCGGAAAAGGGAGTGGTAATTGTACGGGGGTATGCGAATCAATCGATATGTTGCAATGGCTGACCAATATAACAAAAGGAGAAAAACCACCCGACCGAGACCATGATGCCAAAAAATGAAATATAGATTATAAAGAAAAATTCCCGCAACCACAAGCACCCGCAAAAGGTACTGACAAAACCCTGCCCGAAATAATTTACCAGCTTGAAAAGGCTAAAAAGAAAAGAACGAGCGGGTAGGAAAAAGAAAGGCCGAATATAATAAATAAATATCGCAAAATATGCGCTAAAATTATAATTAACAATTTTTCCAATTTATATTCTAGTATTATTCAAAAAAAAAATTAAAATAACTAGGGTTGGCCCGCTGTTTCCAACAGCGTAGCCTTTCGATAATCTCTTATAAATAAATAAAATATATTTATTATTATTCGAAGGAAATTTAAAACTTAATTCTTCCGACAATATGCACAAATAGAAAACGCACAACCATGAAGAAAGTAAGAAGATGAAGAAAATCAGAAAAAAAAAGATCAAATAAGAAGAAAATCAGAAGAAAATAGATGCAAGTACCCCAAAAGGTAGGAAAGTCACGAAATATTGTCTTTTTCCAATGTTTTTGTGGCTCCGGAGGGTCGAATAGTAAGCTCGCTAAAGCGGCGGGTGCGGAGATCTTGGCAGGTAAAACATGAAAAATTGCACACCGTTGTGGCGAATTTGGGAGTAAAAAATATAAAAATATCTCATATTCGGACCACTTTTGAAAGTAAAAATGTAGAAAAAAAACACAGCGTTATAAACGTCAAAAATATTTAAAATTATCATTTTCGGAATATTTTAAAAAAAATAAACCCAACCCACCAACCCACAAACCCACCAACCCACAAACCCACAAACCCACAAACCCACAAACCCACCAACCCAACCCACCAACCCACCAACCCACGAACCCAACCCACCAACCCAACCCACCAACCCAACCCACCAACCCAACCCACCAACCCAACCCACCAACCCACCAACCCAACCCACCAACCCACCAACCC
>BGPT01000218.1:118674-132167 GCA_003297045.1 Symbiodinium sp. clade C Y103
TTTTTGGGAATTGCGAAATCTCGAAATCCCAAAATAGTTGTACTTTTTCGACGTGAATTTGGAGAGATAGGGAAAAATGAGCAAAAGAAGATCTGGAGAGTCTAAAATGGCTTCTGCAGAATTCCCCAAAAAGTGGCGGAATTTGGGGATTTTGGACCCTGGCGATTTGCGCGCGGCAGCTCATGTGTACCCAAATCGTAATATTAGTAGTAATATAAAGAAAAAAAATAATAGTAATAAAAAAGAAAAAAACAACCAAACAAGCCTACGAATTAAATATCACATAATATAATATTTATAAAAAAATAAGGTATAATATATTAATTTTACCTCATCGATTTTTTTTCCATAAAATAAATAAATATAATAATATATATTTAATATATGCCAAATTTAATAATCTATCGTACATAATCCCAATTTATCATTTTAAGGAATAACCCTATTATTTTTCAATATTTCGTAAATATTTCTAACCAAAAAAAATATTATAATACTAAAAAATAAATCAACCATTTTATCCGTAATTCAAATAAGTAAATTATAAAATTAATTATATCAAATACTATAAATATTTCAATATAACTCATATTTTGCAAAACACTTAAAAATAATATACAATATTAAATATTTTAATATATTTTCTTATTTATAAAATAATCATTGGAATTTATGTATATGTATATACATATATCTATATATATATATGTATGTATATGTATATGTATATGTATATGTATATGTATGTGAATATGTATATGTATATGTATATGTATATGTATATGTATGTGAATATGTATATGTATATGTATATGTATATGTATATGTATATGTATATGTATATGTATATGTATATGTATATGTATATGTATATGTATATGTATGTATAGAAGATAGATATATAGATAATAACCTAAAATATTGATAAAGTTATGTAAAATAAATTGTATATACATGACATATTTTGACAATGTTTGATTTATTTTATGATTTTTTGTGCTCAAATCGGATTGATTTTGCAACCCGTATTCAATGGGCTGAATGCATTGACCTGATCGCAGCACTAGACAAAAATGATCCAACATATCAATGTCCCAATATCCCCAAAGAGTAATCTTCGACCTGGGCCCCAGCTGGGGTTCCGGGCACGGACCCATGCCAAAGCATCCGCCAAAGAGACAAAGTTCCTCTTATCCTCACAAAAAAGTTTGGAGGACCAAGGAGCAAACATTGAACTGGGAGGTTGTTGATGGTTGTTGTGCATTTGGGGCCCTTGATGAACTACGGACTTTTCCTACAATGGGGATTACTTACAAATCATCCAAAATCATCTAAAAATTTAACGATTTTAGTATTGAAACCCACCGTCACTTGTTGGTATTGTACCTCCATTTTAAGAAAGCCTCAGAATATGATCCATGTTTTGTTGCTCGTGCGGTCCGTCGCCGTTGGTCGGTCCTCCAACTCAAAGGCTGGTCCTCGGATGAGCTGATTGGTGAGGACCGAAGTCTTGGCATACCTGGTGGAAAGGGAGGAGCATGGCGGAGCCGTGCAATTTATGGCAGATTGAGAAGGATGCGGATGCGGATGATAAAAATGGAATGACGCATTGTTCATAATGACATTCTCCTTATTATAGGGATTGATTGTACTTTAAAAACGATGTTTATTGTAATGACGAGGTGGAAACTGACTATCTTTGATGGTGATTGATAACATTATAGCTGATTATATTCGATGATTGCTACTGGTATCTAACGAGGATGTTTATTGCTAAAATAATCTGCAATAGCATCGATAATTGATGTTTGATAGTTAACATTTGATGGTTGACGATGCTCTTAGTTACTTTTGGAATCACTGTTGATGATGATGCCAACACATTTACCACAGTGCGCCTCAAGTGACTATCTACAGAAAATTCTGCTACTACCTCAGCTATTGCCTTGCATTCTGTTGGGCAGCAAACCCCACCCTCGTGGGACCCTTCCATGACATGCTGCATTTGAGGTTAAAATATGTTAAAATTGGATTCGATATGGGTAGGGAAGAGAAAATGCTCTGGGCCCCCACAGGCAAATCTCAACAAAAACTGCAGGGGGGTCATTTCCCCGTAGAATGTATGACCGTCCTGATCCTGACACCTAAAGGACCTCATGTCTTTTTGCGTTCGAAATTTCATACTCGAAGCGTCATCGTCAACCAGACCTTGGGGGAACTCAATGGGGAACCAGCGACTGCAGCGGCAACTTCTACTGGGATCCCCCCCACTTCTTGTAGCAGGATGGCAAGTGGCTGCCCGCCAGCTTTAGCAAACCAGGTCCATCCTAGGTTGGACATTGCCATGTTCAAAATGGCTAATGTCAAAGGTGGGGATGGGTCACAATGGGGTTTCAACATGTTTCAAAAGATGTTTCACGAAACTGGTTGTTTAACCCGCCAAAATATGGGTTGACTAACTTAAAGCTAAGATTCCGAAGGGGATTTGTTGGAACCTGTTTGGTCAATATGTATTCTGTATTCCTTTGTGGGATTATTTTGCCCGATGAATTGCTGATGAGATAGCCGTTTTGTGACCCAATCCAACCAACCATGGTATACTTTTAATATGTTGTGATGGCTTATGTGGGTATGTCAAACATGGGGTACCCCATCGAGTTTGGGTATAATTGTGACCCATGTCCATGTAATTGTTGGTCGTGTATGGTCATGTTGGATTTTTGGATCCCTGGAAAACATGCGCCTCACCATTTTCTCCTTCGCTGCATATAAAGTCTGGGCGGATCCATCAAGTCACATGGATTTCAATCTCCAGCTTGACAAACCCATCGCCAAACTGCTCCAGCAGAAAGAACTCCTCCCCTTGCTGCCGCATACGACAAGTTGTGGCCTGCCTTGAAGGAGAGCCATCTCTGATTCTGCAGGGTGCAAAAGCCATGCCAGGAGCGAATCAAAGTCTTGTCCAGTTGTTGCAGCATGCCAGGCATCATTGGCCATGCCACGTGAAGTTGGCTCAAGAATCCCAAGATTCCACTTGAACATCTATAGCTGAAATATGAACATATTGGACTGATAGATCCCCTTTCTTTCCAAGTAGTTCATGAAGTAGTTCATGGTGCTTGCCGTACTGCTACAGACTGTCGTTCTCGTTGGCTGGACTTGCCATGAACTCTGAAAAAGTGAACTAGCATTGGCAAAGACATGGAAAATAGCTCTAGATATTCCAAACAGTTGGATGTGAGGCACTATTGCTGGGGATCATTCACATTGGGGAAATCAACGCCTATTGATCATTGAAATACATAACAGTATAAACATCCCTTGACCTCATTTTTTGCATATGTAAATATGAGTATACAACATATGTATGTATATATACATATATGATATATATATATATATATATATGTGTATACACATTATAACACCATAATATATATATATGTAATATAATGTATACATAGATATGTATATACATCATAACACCATATAATATATACCCGAAGAAGTTATGCGTTTCACAATGACCGTCCCGTATATTGGGTATACCATCCCAAACCAAAGATTCTTGCCCAATGGCCACAACAACACCTCACATCCAAGCTGGTGCCCGTGTCTGTGGACCCATACATTTGCAGCCCACTCATCCGCGGGTGACTCAGGCGGAAGCGGAATGTGAAGTTGTGGCTGTGGAACCATGTCTATTCAAGTACATGTACATATGCATATACAGTCTCAGACTTATATAGTCGTAACATAAATTATACACAGCCAAAGACATAACATACCCTCTGGTAAACTAACATAACTATGGGAAATCACCATTTTTAATGGGAAAATCCACTATACATGGCCATTATAGCGATGTTAGTTTACCAGAGGGTAAATTGTACACGGCCATTTGTAGACAAGTCTTTGACAAGTATCATCTCTACACCAACACGGACTATTTCGATAGATTGTGGGATGACCTTCCTTGGAAAAAACGGGGTGACAGCTGAGAGCTGAGGGTGGATGTGACCCACAAGTTACAAGTGGAACTCCTTGGTCAAACATGGGAAATACCCCACGTACCTGGGTCGTTTCCTCATTGTTTTGAATGTGATGGGCCAAGAACTTTACACCTATGGCCCCACAAAGGTTGTGATGAATTGGTTTCAAACAAATGTCACGTTCTATCCCAAATCCACTGGTTGATCAGCATGTTTCCCATCAAATGACAATAAAACGGGGAATGTCATTTGTTCAGGCACACTCAACGCATTTTGATCGGTTGCATCTCTATTCCTACGGCCTAAATCCACATTTTGATATTCAAAATGTTTAGCCTAAATCCTTGAATTTGATACTTACATCCCTATTTTGATGACTTAAATCCACATCTTTGACATTGAAAGCCATATACTTTATATCTGGAGTAAGTTGAATCGACATCTGTCATACTCAAATCATCTAAACTCCCCTCTTTTGTGGCTCAGACATGCTTAAAGCATCACCTTTTTGGGCTTAAAACCTTGGCCCAAAATCAAGGCACCCGTTGTTCCAGCGCCGCCACTTGCCGTTCGCCTGGTGCTGCATCGTTAAAAGCGCCGCTATGGTTTATAACTATAAACAGTAATTGAACATGGCTTTGGAGAATGGCCCGTGATGATTTACCGACTCAAAATGGATTTTCCATCGCTATGTAAAAATACCAGAGGATAAGTGTGGTCGATCGATGCTTGAGAACTATATTTTATAGTTATACAAAAAATAAGTTAGATAAAGTTAGATACAACCCTCTTAACTCTTACTGTAAGTATGGTCTTATCACCACTCACAAGTGGAACTAAGTTGGTTTGGAACATTTGTGACTACAACTACAACTGAATTCTGGTTTCTGGTAGATGTACGGAACTAGTAAGCAGTTGATAGGGCTTATCAAGGAACATCACTGGGGGACCCTTGGTTCATGACCAGCCGCACCGTCGGTATCGTCCACTGAGGCCATCGATTCCAAGGTGAATAGAATTGAATAGTACCAGGTATGCAGCATGGATACATATACTATCATATAATATCAAATTATATATCATCGATGATCATAGATGATCTCTATGTTCTAAATGCATCTATGGTGTATATGCATCTATTGTATAGATTATCGTAAATGATGACTGCACGCACGAACATAAATGTGGAATAATGTGGAGGTGAGGTCAGAAAGAAGAAACGACTGTCCTTGTCTCACAATGCCCTTTTCCAGTTGGGATGCTACTAACAACCCAGACACTTTTTCCTATCTGGAAAGGTAACACCTTCGCCTTTCTCTGAACCAATCCCTGAAACCATCATTTTCCAGGAACCCATGAGATTGTCAAATCATGTCACATCCTTGGGCCCCCACAAGCAAGACGGAGATGGGATGGCAGGTCCGGATTGCCCAGCCTCAGATTTGCGCAAATCATGGCAGGAAGGGCCTTTGCCTGGCATAACTTGGCTAGTATAGAAGTAGACTTCTATCAACATGTAATCCACTCCCAGAGGATGATGGGTTTCAAGCTTTTCCGTTTCAAATCGCATATCCCAAGATACTCAAGTGATACTTTTCTTCGCATATCCCAGAATTCCCGAGATACTTGTCAACTGAGGCAACTGAATGGTCCTATTTAAAAAGATAAATACCCAATTATAGCATATTATAGCATCTGTTCATGAGAACAATGATGATAAACCATGGAGTTTGGGGCTACCTTGTTCTCAAACAAACCCTGGATTTGTAAACGGATGTAAGTGGATTAGAAATGTGCGGGGATGTTCATCAACTGTTCCAGCCACTTGTTATATTTATTTTCAAAAATACATGAATTACACATAGTCACAAGGATTTTCCTCCAAGTTCTGAGTTTTTCTGGCTCATCATCCCCATGATTTGCAATCATTCTCGTCGCCATGATGTATACTTAAATTCTCATCCAATGATAGTTACCAAAATAATATATCATAATATATATTTACTTGTGAAATGATAGATGATGCTCGTCCAACTTCCAGGATATCCGGATCATTTTCTGGCTCATCATTCCCAGGTTTCACCTTCACGGCGACCGGATGCGACCGGGCGACAGCGACGTGAGTTGGGAGTGGGCCGCGGCCGGTGCGCGATGGGACGTGCAGGTCGCCTGCCGTTGCAACGGGCCAGGCCATTGTAGGGGTCGCACAGAATCCCTATCTCTGTTTGATTCGTAAAAATCATGATCTCAGTGTGGTAAATAGTGTTTATGAATGGTAGTTATATGTAGGTATAATATTGGTGTAATTTTACCATCTCTTGGTATCATGATTAGTTGAATGTGGTTAGATCATGTTAGATCATGATCAGTAAGTTTTTACCACATTAATTTACCACATTGTAAACCACACAGTGATTGGTATCAGTATGAGTTAAACTAATTATCATCTATCTCAAATGCTCCCATGTATGGAAAATTTAGCTACATTTGGGTCATTTTGGTGGTAAATGTTGGTAAATGTTCCATAGATTATGGAGCATATGGGTAGAGATATGGGTGAGTCGTGATACCCAGCTAGTATCCACTTGGGTTGCACTAATATTGGTATACGGTATACTTACCAAAACCCATATCACTGATCAGTGATATGTTATACCATACATTGCTAGATATTTATACTATACTGGTGAGTGTTAGTTGTTGCTGGTTCTGCCCTTCGGTAATCAAACATGGCTGGCTGGGAAACCCCGTCTAAATTAGTAGGGTTTTAATTTGAACATCATGGAACTAAATGGGGAATGTTCCAAGTTCCATGGCGATGTCAGGTATTACCCGAGGGAAATTGGGCAGAGGAAGAGCGATAACCCCAAGCATGAATGGGTGCTCGCTATGTAAGAATATCGGCATGCACACGTCAAACATGGAGATACTATGGATATTCATCAATGAGCATTGGGATTACAACCAGAGATGATTTGACAGTACATAATTGATCCCTGGTGGTGGTTGATTGCTAATTTGCTAATGGGGAATTATCCATCAAGCATTGGGTTGTATTCACATATTATATACCGTCCCTCCAATTTACATAGACCCTGCCATGCGTTCGGGCTTGGAAGACTACTTCCAACAGACATGGCTGATTCTCACGGGCTATGTTAGTTTAAGGGATTGAAATCATCACAGGGTTCGACCTGGAAGAATGGTCCAACATTCACCCCGGTGACTTACCAGCATCCGGGGGGGATGGCAAAACACGGACCGAAAAAAACATCGAAAAAACAGATAGCTCTTGTATTTCAACTTCGGAAGAGGGAAAATCCCATGTGCTGACAAGTGGTAACAGCACTGTTAATGGATCGCGCCAGCTTACAAGGAGAGTACTTGTCGACTCTGTGTATTTTTTTCATGTTATGGGCCAGAAAACGGAAACAATGTTTCATCAACAAGTGTCATAACACAAGACTTGTCCATCCCTCGTTGTACCGTTGCTAGAGGCAATACATCTCATTCGGGCTGGTTCCAATCGATTCATGGACTACCGAAGGCGGATCTACCGATCTGCCCCCCAAAATGGGTACCAACCAAATTTTGCATGCAAATAATTTGTAGCACATCGATATCTCTATAGTCTAAAATATATAATATAGACAGGTTGGTGATTTCAACCCATCCCACAACTACCACTGAAACAAGACTTGAAACAATCATAGGCCACCACCCATCCTCCAGAATTGGTGCTCCTATTGGTGCGGAGTAAATACGCGTAACATCTATAAAAATGTTTCGTTTTTGGGGTTTCACAAAATCTCCAGCGGAGGACCTCCAACATGGTGATCTCAAAGAGAGAAACCGGGAAGTTGAGGTTCTGCCGTGCCAATGCCGACCAGGGCCAGGGCTGGTGAAGGCTGGATATTTGGTTCCGACCATGGCATTGGTTGAATCCCAATAAGCTGCTGAAAAAGGGTTGAAACATGTTGGAGCTTTGTATATATACATATATAAAAACGCATTTTTGCAATGTCCATAGAGTTGGGACTTGTAAATCATTTGGGCCGATGAGCACATCTTCCTGATTATTTCCATCGCCGTTTGAATGCAAACCTTCCGGCAATGGAGGATATCCCTGTGAAATGACACCCAACCCTCAGAAAGTATCGGCATTTCAAAATTATCAATTTTTGAAAAATAAAGGGGTTGCTCTGCGACTATTCAACCTTGTGGGTCTGCTTGAAAGAGGCATGCACCCCCAAATGGCAATTTGATGGGGAACATTACGATTCAGCAGTGGATTATTCGACTCCATTGTAGGACACAAACATGGTCTGCTCAATTGGCAACCCTTTCTTTTTGACCGGATAGCCAGGTCTTAGAGGCAGGTTGATCTGTTGATTGGGCCCAAAAATCACAAATGGGCATGGCAATGGACCCACAAAAACGAATCTTATCGCGAACATTAAACTATCATAAACCATCCAGCATTCGGGGTAGTTTCGAGCCATACCCACATGCAACCTCACAGATTAGGGTCGCTGTGTTCATGGATAATATCTAATTACTGTCTTGTGATGTGATTGTTGTGCCTTAAACCGGTCGATTTCATTCAAGTTCCCGATTTCAGGTCCTAAGGTTTCAGTTCATTTCTGCGCCTCGTATGATTGGGGGCTTCAATCGCGTCCTCACCCTTCCTCAAGGAAATAATGACCCGAAAGAAACCATGTTTCTCCTCAAATAGTGTGTCCACACTGACGGGTTCTTACGGTAGTAGGAAAGGCTGGTGCTTCATCAGGGTGCTCCATCTGGTCTGCGGCATTTTCCCTATAAATATCTATAAACGCTCCCATAGAGCGGTTTTCCTGAGATGTCCATGTGCGTTTCGACTGCGCAGGCTCGCACACAGTCTATGGTCTGCGGCATTTTTCCTGTAAATTCTCGCGTAGGGTGGCTTTCCTGAGATGCCCATTTGCGTTTCGACTGCGCACGCTCGCACAAGGCTACGTCCCGGTCTTGGTCTGTGGCATCTGTGCTGTGACTTTTGTGAGATGCCCATGTGCGTTTCAACTGCGCAGGCTCGCACAAAGTCTACGTCCCGTCTTGGTCTGCGGCCTTTTTGCTGTAAATTCTTGCATAGAGTGACTTTCCTGAGATATCTATGTGTGTTTCGACTGTGCAGGCACGCACAAAGTTTGGGTCGCGGTCCTGGGTTGCGGCATGTTTGCTGTAAATTCTCGCATAAAGCGGCTTTGCTGAGACGCCCATGTGCGTTTCGACCGCGCAGGCTCACGCAAAGTGTGGGTCGCAGTCCTAGGATCCGTCTCGACATCATCATCCTCAACATCAACATCCTGCAACTCGTTATTCCCAACATCACCATCCTCAACATTATCGTCTGCAACAGTATCTTCCTCATCAATCAGCATCATTATCATCATGATCATGATCATGATGATGATCATCATCATCATGATCATCATCATCATCATCATCATCATCATCATCATCATCATCATCATCATCATCCTTAACATTACTATACATTATCCTCCCACTCCCCCACACTATGTGGGGTCTCTCGCCGGGATATTTTTCTCGGGGAGGTTACACATATTTGGCATCATACACTAGGGGCGTTAGACATATGAACCGGGGATGGGAGGAAGCTGGTTAGTCATCAACTGGGGAATCATTATTTTCCCACGCAAATTGCCATAGCCACCTGGTGGGTGATGATGTTTCGAAGCGTTTGGGCCAAGGGAAACATCAACTCGTGGTATCCCAACTGGGACGCCTCAACGTGAGGTGCGGTTGCGGCGGATACCAGTGCGGACGCTGATCGAAACAAGGAGTAGTAACTAGGAAAAAGGTGGCGTCCAACTTCTGTTCTGAATATGTCAAATGATGGATGCTTATGAACAAGTTTTCACGACAATTGATTGTTTCCTGAGGAAAAAGTCAATATTTTAAAACAAACTATCCTCAGTTCTCAAGGGTTTATGAAGTTGAGATACATTGGGCATGGCATGCTTTTTGGGATGATGTACTTAACACGACTCGAAATGGTTGGTTACTGGGATTGTCTGCAGCATTGGGTTTACCATAGCACAAGTACCATTTACAGGGTGACATTTACCTGCCCATCTTCATAATATGCAGATGAAGCTTGAACATGAGCACACTTTAACTATCATAAATAAAATGTTGACGTCAACCATTTATAGGGCTGCAGCAGAGGTATCCTCCAAACTGCACGATTCGATGTTGAAACCAGAAAATCACATCATGACCAACCAGGATGATCCCTTTTTCTGAGGCCTCATGTTCACCGGCAAATGTGATACATTTCAAAATGTATAGTTGGATTTGTCAAATGATGAGCTAGCGTGAGTTTTTGGGCTACAACACATTTTTAGCCAAAACCATTTATGTTTGGATGATCTTTGCATATCCCAGTTCATTTCACACTTTGCACCTCTGCACTTTTTCTATCGAAGAATCTGTTGGCAATGGCTGGCATCAGCATGATCTGCGTGGTGACATGCACGTGCTGTGCCAACGAGCCAAAAGCAAGAAAACACCGCTTCGCAAAATGCCCCCGAAAACGATTGAAACTCAGAACTAATCTTTAGGATGTCTCTAATCCCGATCCATGTATATTACGGTTACAGATAGTCACAATATGTCACAATACTGTTGTCAGCAACATCGCAATGCCTTGTGAGGAAAAAAACGGGCCCCCAAAAAAATTACCCCGCTTTGACTTACAGGATGGCATATGCATGGGACAAGGAGGAGGGACAAGCAGAAATTGATAGACGAAATGGTCAAGAAGATGAACAATGATGTAGCATTATAACTGAAGCTCTTTCACGATTTGAATCCTGAACCCAACATGGGGAATGTCTGGAATGGACATATTTGTCTGGAAGACCAAAACAAATAGAGCAAGAAATGGGTTCGGGTCACAATGAAGACCCCATGGCATCGCAAATTTTGGTTATTCTTTGTACAAACCATCCAATATTGGGAAACTTCATTTTGACCCACAGCCATCCAAAATTGGGAAACCTCATTTTGACCCAAACCCTGTCATTCTCAACCACAGACAGTTCCCCCGCACGTTACTCAGCCTGGTGGGATGCTTCCTAACCATCCAACAAACATATTAAAAACAATTTTGGTGAACGAACCCCGTTGCGAACCATCCGAACTTGGCGGTTGAGCAACAATATGTCAAGACTTATCTAATCACTGAGCTATCTATACATATCTAATGGAATTCCTTTTTTATCTATCTATCTACCTATAGCTATCTACAGTATCCATCTAGGTCCAGGAAGATCCTATAGATGGCAGCTACGGCACGTGTGTCTTCTTGCAGCGACCGCGTGGCTGTGGCCCCTCTGACACTGTATGGGGCCGGGCGACCGAGCGTCTGAGCCAGGGGCAAGTATACTGAGCTCCCGCTCTTGAAAAAATTCACGTGGTTATCCAAATCGTAGGGATTTCACGGGGGTCTATGGTATTTCATGAGATATTCATGGTATTTTATGGGAGTAATGGAGGAATCTCAGCTGGTCATTGAATGAACTGTGCTGTCATTTGCAAGCCAGAGTGTTGCGGAGTATCGCACGAAGTCTGGAAACATGCCAGATTTGTCCTTGTCAAGGTTCAATAAAAAACAATTTGAGCGCATTTTGGCATTTTCTTGATGATTCTGATATCAACAATATATACAAGTGTATATATATATATATAGTTTTTTTTCTTTTAACAACATGGGTATGTGTGGACCAAAACTGAGCGCGCAGTAGATCGGATTGACAATCCCAGAATCCACCAACATCTGTGGGTTTGGAAAAAGTCTAAACAGTGGAGTCTTGCCGTATGGTCATTTCAAGGCCGTCAGAATGATTGGCAAGTGCAGAGTCTAGTCCACCCAAGAAAAAATATATTACATATATATATATATGTGTGTGTATGTAACAATATGAAGGTAACTAAACAATCAATCTTTAGGCTGACAACCCTTGGGAGGAGTCAGTTGAGAACCGATCTCAATCCTGGGATTTGCTGACAGAAAGGACAGGTACAAATTGGCCAAAGGAAGTTCAGAAGTGAAACTCCCGACCGTATGGACCGATGGGAGAGAGGCACAGAAGAGAGAAGCTCAAACAGGGAGAAAGTCAGAAGAAAGAAGATCAGAGAGGAGAAAGTCAGAAGAGAGAAGAGGCAGGTGCGCGAAAAGGTAGGAAAGTCGCGAAACCCCGTGTTTATCCAATGTCTCGTGGCTCCAGAGGGTCGAAAACTAGGCTCGCTAAAGCGGCGGGTGCGGAGCCATCTGGCCAGATGAGAAGTCAAAGATTGCACGCTGTCGTGGCGCGAAGCACATTTTGAAGTAAAAAGGTACAAAAAAAACTCATGCTTGGAGCACTGTTGGAAGTTGAGATGTGGAAAAAGTGCACGGCGTTGTCGCGCGAAGCACGTTTCGAAGTCAAAATGTGCAAAGCACACCATTCTCGGAGCACTTTTGCAAGTTGAGCTGTGGAAAAAGTGCACGCCGTTGTGGCGCGAAGCACAATTTCGAAGTCAAAATGCGCCAAACACACCAGGTTCGGAGCACTTTTGCAAGTTGAGCTGTGGAAAAAGTGTACGCCGTTGTGGCAAAAGCACATTTGGAAGTCAAAAGTGTTAAAAAACTGTGGGTCGCGGAGCCCTTTTGGACGTCCGGACGTCCTTTTGTGTGGCAAGCGCAAAGGATTCTGTACCTTGTCAAAAGTGAGCTAAACATGCGGGTTTTGTATTATTTTCAAGAACGATGGCAGGCGTGGGACATTTGAAGAGGATCTGCAAAGATGCATTTCGCGTGGCAGGCGCAGTACAAGAGACACCTCAAGCAGACAAGTTAAGAGGTCAGGGCGCTGATTTCCTGACAAGGGTTGCATTTTGGAGCATCAGATCTTCGTGTTTGTTAAAGTCATTTTGCGTGACAGGTGCAGCACTCCGTATGACCCGGACTCACGTTTTCGTGGCAGGCGCAGTACTTTAGAGATTTGTGAAAAAATGCAAAATGCATTGGTACGAGGCCGGCAGCTGCACACTCAACTTTGCGTTTTTGAAGGAAGTCTCGCAGAATTGCTTCGTTTCATGATTTAGCACTCCAGCACACTACAGCTACAACTACAAGACTAAAACTACATACCAGCTACAACTACTAGACTACAACTACTACAACTACAACTACACTACAACTACAACTAAAACTACATGACAACTCCAACTCCAACCGCAACTGCAACTACAACTGCCTGACGACTACAATAACAACAACAACAACAACAACAACAACAACAACAACAACAACAACAACAACAACAACAACAACAACAACAACAACAACAACAACAACAATTAAAGGACCGGATAACCCCACAAGTCAACTCCTTCCAAGAAGCACCAAACAGATGTGAAAATGAGATGGTAAAGGCAGGAAAGAGAGAGGAC